>JBBBDQ010002245.1:197500-292500 GCA_037127315.1 Ascarosepion bandense
GCAGAAAGTACGATACCCCTGGTGAGAATGGACTCACTACTTAGTTCTGATTAATCTAGCGATAAAAGTCTGCTAACAATTGCACCACTTCTAAGTTCTCAAATGATTTTCTAAGCGTATCTTAGTTGTAGCACAAGGCCGAAAATATCGGGTACCCGGTGAAGATCAAGATCACTACTCAGTCGTAATTAATCTAGCGAGACAAGCTTGCAAACCATTACACCAAGTCGAGGTGCCCATACATGCGTAGTTATTGATATTTGTGTACGGGATTGAATATAGTTTTCCTTAATTAAACAAATGTATTTTTTCTTTCTATGTTTCGAGTAGAGACTGAATTTATTGCTATAAAGTTGTCCATTTCTTTTGTCTGCATGCATCTCATGGCTGGTTAAATAATTGGCTTATTAGAGCTAGAAATTATTCAGATAACTTGAAGATGAACAAAGGATGGTTGTCACTGACCTCTGAGGTGACTAGAAGTCGCCACAGGTCAATTTTAGATCAAAATTGTGATTTCCGGACAAACTCTTAGGCGATTCATTTATTTAAGTGACATTGCATAAGCCGGATCTATCTTAATTGTAGGAGAGTCCATGTAAATTTTTATTTCTAAATCACCACAGTGTAAGTGCAATTATCTGCGTTCTCTTCACATGAATCATTTTGTGATGTAAAAAAAAAAATTGTAGTCATAAATGGTGCAATTGAAAAATGTTCTCAACTTAATGAATTTTTATACAGTAATTATGTGAATTGGTATAGTATACGAAAAAGTTTTTCTTTATAAAAACGAAGAAAAAATGTAAGAATAGATATTAATTTTAGGCTATTTTATTATAGAATGCAATACTGGTGCAATGATTAACGGCTCGATAAAGAATTCGGTAAGCCGAGTTCGAAACCTGGTCAAGTTCGTTTGTTCACGTTACACGAACACACTTGATAAAGGTTAAAATCCATTTTTTTTTAATATTTGTTATGGGTTAAATAGGGAAGACTTTGCTCTCTAGCCTTGGCTGGCAGCCAGTCAAGATATAGTGACGAATTAAATCAACAATTCTCCCTGCACACTGGACCCCTCGGGCCGAAGAAAACACATGCACAATGACAGAAATACGTGTTTTTGTAAATATGTCGTTCTAGTATGAGCCCCCTCAGTTTCGTAAATAACGCCAGTTCATTTTTGTAACTTTACAGTCTTTAGAAATATTCGATTTGTTCGTGAATAAAACTACAATAGTGTTGATATGATATTGTCATTTGTTTTATTTAATGAAACACTTGTATTGAAGCTTGTAATTCAGTACCTGGAGTTGAAAATTAGAGCAATCCAGAAGTTAAATTGAATATTTCAGTTAAGTAATATAGCATATTTTTAAAACATTTTTGAGTTTCTTGAATGCAAAAAAAGCAACATAAGTATATTCGAGATTCTTTCTTTCTCTCTTCATCCCCCCTCTCTCTCTCTCTCTTTCTCTCACTCCCACAGACATATATATTTAAGCATATGATTTGATGATCGCTTAAATGTGGAACTGTTCGTCATCATGAAGTGTTACAGCTTCTGTCCACACTGTTTATATCTACAAGTGCTCTATCTCCAATATTGAGCACTATTCTCCATAAATATGGCAAACAATATAATTATATATATGTGTGTGTGTGTGTGTGTGTGCGCGCATATTTGTATGTGTGTGTGTATGTGTGTGTGTGCGTGTGTGCTAGCTTTGATAAGAAACTCACATAAAATTCATGGCTTAAGATGATCATAACTACTTAAGGATGACACTGAAATAAAAATTAATTTGACTTTTTTTTTTACATTTTTTGTGCTTAAAGTTTCCTTTTAGCTTGGTTCTCTAAAACAAAGCCTTAGCCATCTCTCTCTCTATCTCTCTGTCTCTGTCTCTGTCTCTGTCTCCCTCTCTCTCTGTCTCTCTCTGTCTGTCTCTCTGTCTCTCTCTCTCTCTCTCTCTCTCTCTCTGCTGGATACTTGATCTCCTCTTCAGATATGACGGAATTTTAGAGGCCAACATACCCTTCTTGCTAAGAAACATTTCACGCAGGAAACATTTCATGAACAGGAAGCCCGGTTGAACGCCGGGAAAGGTGGGCGCGCTTTGCGGCAAACGGAAGTCCTGTTGGGGGCTGATGTCGACGCGGGCTGTAGATAAAGACATCTTGTCAACGGCGTAGATCTTGAATTGACTTATTTGTACAAGACATTCATAAATTGTCCATTAAGTCATTTGGCCGACTAAACCGCCCAATTGACGCGCTAATTAATGAGTGTCGTGCCAGTCGGTCGGTCGTGGCAGTTTCCGATTTGCTCTAAATGATGTATCGTTTTGGGTAGGAGGCGCTAGCGTCAACACGTCCGGAAATGAACGAAAAGTTACGAAAACCCTACAACGATTCTTTTTCTTCTGTCTTTATTGTTGTTACTATCATATTTGTTGTTAATGTTTTAGGTGTTGTTTTTTTTAATGTTTATTGTTATTGACGTGATGTTTGCGACTACTGATGCTCTCTGTGTCATTTGTACGTACTGATGCGTGTTTTTTTGTTTTCACAGGTGTACTTTTCCTTTTGTTTTTTATTGCACGAGACATTGAGGAGTTGACACGACACATTTCGCTTCTTTCTTTATTTCAATCACAGAAATGTATTTCTTATTTGCTTTTCTTTAATATTTATTATTTTCTTTTGTTTCTTTAAGCTCTGCTTTATTTGTTCATTTTCTAAGTGTCGCATTCAGCCTCTCTTTTTGTGTAGATTTTACTTGTGATTATCTCCCCTTTTATCGCCTTTAATTTTTACTCTTTCACTTTGCATTGATTTAGGGAGCATTTTTTTTTTTTTTTTTTTCGTATCTTCCATTCCACTTTGTTGAATTCTTTCGCTTTCCCTGTCGATATTCTTTGTTTCTCTCCTTGGTTTTTTCATTTCCTTCTCTCTTTAAGGTTTTCGCCTTTTTAAAATTTCTTTCTTTCTTCTCTCTCTCTCTCTCTCTCTCTCTCTCTCTCGCTCTCCCTCTCTCTGTTTCTTTCGTCGTATATTTAAATGATGTTTTTCATTTTTCCTTTTGAATTTATATGTCTCACTCTGCCTTCCATTGTGATTCCCCCTTTTTTTTCTCTCTCTATTTTTCTTCTCTTTTTTCTCTTTTTTCAAACTTTTTTCTTTGCTTTTGACTTTCAGAATACTCTTTATTTCTTTCACTTACTTTTCTCTATTTTTGTTATTTCCATCTCACTTTTCTGTTATTTATCTTTCTCATTATCTGCTTTCTTTTACTCAATTCGTTATTTTTCTTTTTTATTATTTCATTCTGTTCTTTTTATCTATTTTTCTTTCTACCTTTTTATTCTTTTTTCTTTTTTACATTTTTTCCAAATATTAACTTCCTCCTCCTCCTCCTCCTCATCTTCCTCCTCCTTCTCCTCCTGCTACTACCACTCCGATCATTTTATTTTAATCAAGTCTTAATGTTGCACGACTAATTGAACAAAACGATGCAATTTTTCCCTATGGAAATGACAGAACATCTCCTTGTCATATGATTTAAGACTTTAAAGAACATTTCAGTTACTAAGGAATAAATACTACATTAAGCGTACTGAAAGGACACAATATATTGTACTTTCTCTTTCTTGAAATATGCAATTACATATGTCTTCCTGATAACTCTTTTCTCATTATTACTGTTGGTATTCCTAATTCTTCCACACCCTGTAACACCTTGTGTCTTTACTGCCTTGCATGAGGTGATACTGATTAAAAATTATACAGAGGTACGCCATGATACTGTACGAGTCACTGCTGAAAAGACTGAGATAGACTTAAGTAAACTATTATATTTTCACTTTATAAAGATCTATATTTACTTTGTAACCCATTTGTTTTCCACATAGCTTTTTCTTAGGAGCCCTGCATAGGTGCTTCTTGAAAATTACAATATTAACCTTTTTAAGTCAACAATCAATCGTCATATTAAACTTATGCTAATAACCTTTATCCCCTACTACTTTCTCTTAAATTTATATTAAGTCCCCCGGTCAACTTCTGCCTTGTGTGACTCTGAAGCCTTGTATTATGTGAACTCTAATAAATGATTGGCAAAATAAGGAAATGTTTTGTAAAAAGATATGTTCAGTCGCAAGTTAATCAAATAAGTAATTCCAGAAAAATATGAAATATTATTCTCTCAACAAACAGTAATTTAGTTCCATCGATGACATCTTTACATTTGTTACGTGTAGCCACAAATAGGCGTCTGTTAAATGTGAACTGTTCCTCTGGTATAGCCGGAAATAGTTGCTTCTGTAAGCTATAGCGACAAAACATGCCGGCATGAACCATGAAGAAGATTAGGGCATCACCTGATATTTTGGAGAAGGAATAAAAGTATATATACCGGCTTTGAACCAAGAGGAAACATCAGTGGTGCAATACTCAATAGGGAGGTTAAAAATATCAGTCCAAATAGCGTCTGGAAGAAAGCCACTGATGAATCCCAATCAGCATGCTGGTAACGGAAAGAGATTCTTGTCTCTTATTCATAAAATAAATGATTGGAATGAGATATCAATAAATACTATAGAGGGATGCTTGTTGCCAGTAGGACAGTTGCAAAGCTAGGCAAGAGCTAGAAGAGAGGGTAGGAAATAAATCAAGTAAATAAGCCGGTTGCTCAGATTTGCTAAAGAAGCAAGTAGGGAAATATGCGATTGAGTAATAAAAAATTCGAAAGTCTGCATGCCGGCAACATCATTAATATTAGAATGTTTAAGCCACATATTGTGATGCACATTAAAATCACCGAACACTAAGATGTTCGCAGATGGATGAAGACAGGGTGCAGTTTATATACTATCAGAAATTATGTCAAATATAGTGAAGTCCCGAGAAGAGGCTGGGTGATAAAGGAAAAAATCACCTATTGCACTTAATAACTTTGGTTCTCGTGATTATTGGTGGACCTGTAAAAGTGTATTAAATGAGAGTAAAGTTTTTTTTTCCTCCTCTCTTCAATCAATTTATGGTGTTAACATCTCCGGATGATTAAGCTGAATGTTTCACCCGTAAATTCTCCTTAAACTCTACTTTTGACATCTGGAGTATCCTTACCTGACTTTCCACTTAAAACTGAGTCTCTGTTGAGTGATATGCATATAACTTCTCCTGTGGTTTCTCCTATCATCTTTAATCTGGATCCTCAGAAAGCATGTGTACTTGATGGCATCCCTGTAATAGTCCTTAAAAATTGTTCTCCCGAACTGGCTACCGTTTTCTCTAAACTGTATATAAATGCATGGCCGTTTCTCTCTTTCATGGAAAAGGTTAACTGTTTCAGTTTTCAAGAACTCAGGTGAAGTTTCCGACCCTTCCAACTATTGGCCTTCTAGTTCTTCTTAAGAAACTACTAGAGGCCCTAATCAAACTTAGATTGACTAAGCATCTCACATCACAGAGTCTTCTTTCAGACAAGAAATATGACTTTCGTTTCTCTAGATCAATTGCTGACGGTAATTGTAGAAAGTATCTATCAAGCTATAGATAATACTGGCGAATCTCAGACTGTTGCTTTGACCATCTCGGAAGCTTTCAACATGGCTGGCATACACATTTTTCCACTTGTCTTTTCCCATATTTTTAAATGTTACGGTGTTTCCGATTAATTTTTTTTAACTGGTCCAGTCAAATCAGGAAATGAAAGTTATCCTGAACGGCCACTACTCTAGATCCTCTTTTTACTAATACAGGTAGCCTCCCAGAGCTCTATCCCTGGTCCTACTTTGTTCTTTTCATTAATGACATTCCATGTGGTAGTAGCTCTCAACTTGCTGTCTATGCTAATAAAAAAACCATTTACTCCTGTCTCGATAGTAAATCTGGTCAGTCTGATACGGTCAAAATGGCAGCTGTCAAAAACGCTCTTTAGTATGTTGCTAACTTGAGCACAGGATGGCTCATAAATTTTACCGCTTCAACAACGAAACTGATCTATATTAATCAACTGAGAGATCTTTTTCTGCTTTCCACCAGCATGGCTGATGCTAATTTCCAGGAGAGTTAACTGCTGCACCTTCTCGGGTTAACGTTCCCGGTTGACATGAAGTAGAAAGACGATATTGAATCCATTGTTAGGTCAGTTGTTAAGAAAGTTGATTCATTTTGTTGTGATAGACAATTTTTATCTTAGGAATCTATTTTACATGTAAGTCTACCATTCACCCATGCTTTTAATACTGCTGCTACATGTGGTCTAATTATCTAGAGATCCTAGCAATATTACTGGTCCTGACCTGGCGTCTCGGCTTCAGTCACTTTCCCACCCCTGTAAAGTTGCTAACATGTGTCTTTTTTATAAATATTTTCATGACAACTCTTCATAAAAGCTCTTCATTATCGTGATTAGACTTTATGAATTTAAGCACAGTACTAGATTGGCGATGAGGTCTCACCAATTTATAGTAGAGGTGGCTAGATGTAAACATAAATTCTATTGTAACTTTTTCCACGCTTCTCGCTTATGGAACTCCCTTCTGGCTCCATGATTTTCAGCCAACTTTAATCCTCAAAAATTTAAATGGAATGTCAATCACCATCTTCTGTTCTCTTGGTAACTCTTGTTTTGTTCTAACTCTTAGTAATGTTTCTCTTTTCTAAGTCTTTCACAACCAGTAACCCCTTGTATCATAGTTGCTTTACTGCCTTGCTTGAAGTGAAAAATATTAACTAACTATAATCTACCATTGGGGAAAAAGAGTGTTCCTAATTTATAGAATTAATAGTTTTGAAAAGCGAGTGCGGATTATACATTTTAATTACAGTATTAGCTTTTGCTATCAGTTTGAAACACAACTACACATACACTATTATACTTTGCAATCTTGTTTGACACTAGACATCTATAGACTTTTAGCACTTTCATATTCAATCCCTAGCCCTATAAGATATTTTGCTATCAGTTAGAATCTCAACGAAATATGTGCTATCAGAGCATATGCTATCAATCCTTACTCATCCCTCCCTTACAAAAACGAAAGGGAACATCAGTTTCACGTAGTATTCTGTTCCCATACTCTGTTAAGGTTTTACGAACAATACACAATCAACTTTTGTGACGACGTGTGATTTTGTCCATGACTGAACGCCAAGAATGTTTAGGCTTCGAAAAACGAATTCTATAACAGGTATGCTTACGACTTCTGATTATTATAGCAGAACAAGTCAAAAATCGAATCTACTGCTATTGAGACAATAAATGTTATTGATGTCATCATTGTTTTATTGGCGAAACCTTGTGTATTCCATTTTTCCTTGAACATGATCTAGAGTTTCAGAAACTCTTTTTTTCTGGAAATTGATTCTACGGCAATAAAGTCTTTGCCCTATATATCAGGCGCCTATATACGGGCGACTGCATGGCTGAGGAGAACAGATTTTAAGATGGACATCTAAAATAATCTTTAGAAATTTGAAAGGATTTGGATTCGGTTTTAAATAAAATAACTTTTGGTTTCTACTTCACAGCTTTAAATTTTGACTTAGAATTCATTTTTCTGCTTATTCTAATTTTAATTAAAGTAAAAAAAAAACATAAGAGCCAAAAATTTGTAATATCTTGCGCGCGTGTGCGTATGTGTGTGTGTGTTAGAGAGAGAGTTGTCAGGATACGGCCAGACAAGAAATAGAGAAGAAATGACTGCGACAAACGAATGTCACTGTTCGACGATGCTTATAGAAAACAATAAATTGGGAAAGTGACAGAGAGAGAGAGAGAGAGAGAGAGAGAGAGAGAGAGAGAGAGAGAGAGAGTGAGAGAGAGAGAGAGTGGTGGGTGGAGGAGGTTCATACATTAACGCATACAAACACATTAAAAAGGAAAGAAATCTTGACTCAGAATTACATTACCATGCGTTTATATGGAATAACTAAATGGAAATAAAACAACTGAACATAGCATCAAGTTTTATACATGTTTCATAGTTTTTTTTAGTTTTTTTATTTAGGTGTCAACTTTCCATAATGAAAATCAGAGATATGTAAAACAGAGTTTAATTCGATGCTAAAATTCTTCTGCAACAACAAATTATGCACCAGCGACAGATCTGATCTTGTGTTACACAGATGAAATAGAGTCGCTACACACACACGCACACACACACACACACACACACACACACACACACACACATATATATATATATATATATATATATATATATATATATTCCCTACCGGTAGCACGACACAAAGTTTCATGCATAGCAATGATTCAGGTACTGAGGTGAGACTCTGTTCAGCACCTAATAAAGATTGTGTTGTGTATGAAACTCCGAGTCATGAGGAAAAATGCATATTAATTAATATATCATTTATAGCTGTCATATTACATCGAATATATTTTATTTACATCAACACTCAATGTGTGATATTATATAAACGTATAATGGGTAATTTTGGTCAGCGGTTTTTTATTAATATAGTTTATTTTTAAATATGATTGATTGAGTATGTCGAAGATTCCCCGTTTTTCTTAAGAAACCAGAAAAATCGTACGAAATATTGCAAAAATAAGCAAAACATAGTTAATAAAGAACATTGGTTGGTCATCAACGGATCTTGTATGCACATACACACCCATGGTATATATATATATATATATATATATATATATATATATATATATATATATGCGCGCGCGCGTGTGTGTATTTAAGCAAGAAATGTTCTTTAAGGCAAATGTTATGAAAGCCCACCGACGTTTTGTGCCGATTAATATCATTGATTGACTTTTCCAAAGTACCAATAATCATTCTCAGATAAGGAGGAAGTTCCATCTGAAATTGTCCAACGTTCACTTTGGAAGAAATATAGTATATGTTTTCAACTTTCTTAAGTCATCCTCGGGGATTGTAGAGAAACATTTGTTTTTCGATGAGTCTTGGAAAAGTCGGACAATAAAATCAGCCGACCCAAAATGTATCTTGTCTTTGCATATATATATATATATATATATATATATATATATATATATATATGTGTGTGTGTGTGTGTGTGTGTGTGTGTGTGTGTGTGTAGGATTATTAATCTCGTGTGGAAATAAGTTCAGTTTTATTTTAATTTTACATCCTTTCAATGTATTTTTGTCATGAATAATTGTACGTGTTTCAACCCTCAAACAAGTCGGACGATTGTTTCTTTATTTACTCTCAAAACCAACATTTTAATCCCTTTATTAAAATTTTCTTTGCGATTATAGGGTGTTTTTCATCTTGCAAGTCAGATGTTCCGGTATTGTTGTTAAGACTTCCTTTTTTATTTTATTTTTGTTGACAGTAACTTCTAAAATGGTTTTGCACACATCAATCTTTCTCGTTCGTTATCTGACTATATGTTTGTTTGAATGTCAAAACTGCCGAGTCTGTGTCAATCTCTCCCTCCATCTATTTATTCTTACTGGATTTTTGCCTGAGTAAAAAAAGAAAAAATTCCAAGACTAATTTCAAAGCAAACACATTTTCTCCATCGGCAGGTAGACGTTTAACTTTGTGTACTTATAAAGTCTGCAATACCTCCGTATTCTTTCTATCTCTCTTGCTAACTCGGTATATGCAGCGGTGTGTGTGTGTGTGTGTGTGTGTGTGTGTGTGTGTGTGTTTACCTTTGTTTCGCTATTATATTCTTTGCTTTTTGGTAAAAGATCTCTATCGGTTGAGCTGAATTCGCACGGGAAATAACTTCAAATCATTATTTTCCTTTAATTTACACATGTTTTAGCCGTTAATTCTATCTCACCTGGTTACCTGTCCATTATATTACATTACCTTTGATTTTCCAACACCTGTTTGTCTGCATCCCTTGTGTCCCGACGGGCCATAAACAAGTTAGAAAGGAACAGATCGACTTTTGACAGCAGCACAAAAGGAGCCAACAATGGTTTTATTTGTGGCATGGTCTTCATCGATGCACGACGTCACGATGGAAATTAATGCTGATTGGGGATCACACCAGTACTTAATATGGCTGTCGTGCATGTCCGTTAGTGAGAAACAATGAAAGAAGAAAGGCCGCCCTTTCAGTCCCCCCGACCCTCCGTGTTTTACTCTACCTTTTAACATGTCCATTGCTGCCATAAACAGAACGAATTTTATTTTATTCTTCGTCTTCTACTGGCTGAAAAAAAATTGACTCTCCTCTCCCTAGAGATTTCACGATCAATAGTTGAGGATGGATTAATTCCCTGGATTATTTGTGCACTATCAAAATAGCGTTGATGTATTTACGCTGATAAGAACAACAATACATAGTTATTAATTCCAACCCATTTACAAGGTGTTGCTAGCTGTGAAAACCTCTTTTTATTTAGACACACAATGAGTTTCAGTCTTTTACTGTATTATTTTTTATGTGTATTTTGACTGTTACAATATCTGCCTATCAAGTACCGCAAAGACAATGTCCATAAAGGAACTATAAATACTTAGATCAACAAAAATAAGAAGTCATGGAGAGCCATAATTGCTCGCATCCTGAAAGAACATATATATATATATATATATATAGAGAGAGAGAGAGAGAGGGAGAGAGAGCTTGATAAATTTCACAGTAACACTATTTTACTGACTAGTAGGTTTTAAATCAAAACTATTCTCAATCTTAATAATTAGTGTAAAAAATCAATATGCAAAGTCATGGCTTTTAGCTCAAGGTGAACTGCAAACGCCTGAAGCATCGAATTCTCTCAAAATATATGAACTTAACTGAGATTGATGAATTATTGTTCGTAAAATAACCATTAATTTTAGAATATATATGTTAAATGTATTCGAATAAACGAGTGTACCCTTGCGGTCAAAAATGACAACAAAATATTTAAGAATATTATTAGCTTTTTCCTCACAGGTCATCTGTTCCCTAAAAGTATATATACAAATAAATACACAATAGACTTTATTATAATAGAAGATATAATTGTTCCAAAAAAATAAAACTACAGAAAAAATAACAATCTTGGCACAAAACATTACCATGATTCAACACTATATATATATATATATATATATATATATATATATATATATATGAGAGGAGTATACGGATGTTTTTAGCGGTTTACTGAATTACTCCCAATCCGAACATAGATACAGGATTATCACAAGCCGAACTTATGTTCACGAGAAAAATTTGGTCATTTGAGCTGATCGTTTACGATTGTCATAAAAGATCCATTTAAATGTTTAAATCAGTAAAACAAAAATGCTAACTCTGATGACCAATGCATTTCTACCACCGAGTTACAAGGTTTGGACTCGAAGAAACTTTGAATGCTATTTCTTCATCTTCTTTGTATTTGGGCCTAATGAAAAACCATCAAGAATCAGGGAAATATTGTGCAGGTGAGAAAGTCTCGTATCCCACGCCGGTGAGCATCTGTAGTGTCATCCTGTCAATCTGTGAAAGAGCAATATCCTAAAACAGAAGTGAACCTTGCTAGTTAACAAGATCCGATCGTATTTTGATTAACTGACTGCGTTCCATCCAGTTGCTGGCAGTAAACTTCAGTAGTGATAATCTGGTTAAATTCCAAGAAGCTGTAACGGATCATGCCAATGGCAAACGACCAGACAATCAGCAAACTCTTCCGTTGGTGCCATTTCGGTTTTAGCCGCGAGTGTTTTAAGTCTTTTGTCCTGTTTAAGCTATTGACCCAAGCGATTATGTCTGTTACAAAAGTTCCATTTCTCATTACAAATTATTATTCGATCAAGAAATGAATCATTCGAATTACGCAGCATCGAACACACTTCAAAACATGGAACTCTTTGACTTTCACTTAATTTATGTGGATTCCATTTATCGTTTTTCTTCAACTTGCCAATGTTCTTGAGTTGGTTCGATTTTATGGAAATCCTGACATCCATTATCTGAGACATTTCTCTGATAATTTGACGTAGGTTTTATTCGATTATTTTTTTCAGTTGTTGATAGCCAATTACAGATGGTCATCTTCTATAACCTTGAACATCAAGACTCTTATCCCCACTACGGAACTTAAAAAGCCAAGGCCTTCCTGTTCGATCACAAGTGAACCTATGGTCTGTTAATAATAGCTGCAATTTGAGAAGCATTATGATCAGGCTTGAACTCAAGTAAAAAAGTAACCACGTCTTTTCTTTTTTCATATTCATGATGAGAGGTATATAACATTTTGAGTTAAATTCTGAAAGAGATTGATATAAAATTAACAAACGAGGGAGACATTTTATTTCTCAAGAATGATTAAATATATTTTTGCGCAGCTATTATAGCAATCCTTTTTATTATAATAAAGGACGATGTTATATATATTTATATCACTCCTGTCAAGCTTACGTTTCAATCGCTAACACTTTCGTTGAACAATAGCAATGTAGTGTCGGCTCTGTTCATTAGAGACACAATAGTAATGAAGTGTCAGGTAAATTCATTCTCTTTACGACCAAGTATTAAACTTTAATACCAGTCATGAAAGAACTTACCACGTGTTTGCTCTTTAACAATGCGTTATTATTTTATTTTTTGCGACAATTATATCTTCTCTATTATAATAAAGACCGCTATATATATATATATATATATATATATATATATATATATATATATATATATGGCTAAATAAAATAAAGACAAGAGGAAAACTGTATTTTAAATCGCCTACGCGTTTCGTCCGTGATGGACTTTTTCAAGGCAGAAAGACGAAATGAGTTTTATTCTAAATTACGTATCTATAAACAAAATTAGTGTTGGTAACCACAAATACGCTCATAAATCATTTCAAAAAATTAACGGAATATTTCAGTTTTTAGAATTTTTTCATGTGTAATTGCAAAGTCACGCGACGTTAAGATGAAGGGAATTTATTAGTTTTCTTCGAAAATTGTCCATTCAATGTGTGTTTAGTATGTTCCAGAACTCCCCCACGTGCAGTGCAAAAGCACGAGATTTTAGAATGAAAAAAGGAAATCAACCGTTTTCTTTGAAATTCCCACCATGCATTTTAGTTTGTTTCAATATAGTTTCCACGAGCAATGGTGAGATTGGGAAAAATCCGGGGCGCAAATTGATGTTTTGGTAGGATTGGATAGCGGCGCTCTCGAGAATCTTCCTTCTGAATAAATTGTCCACTCTTTTTATTAGTGTGGCATTTTTGAAATCGAAATTGTGGTTGAATTTATTTCTATGAATCACTAATGCATTGGTTAGATTATTATTAGTGATGTCTCTTTTGTGTTCATATATACATTTTTTTAGATTTCTACTTGTTTCTCCGACGTAGATGGAGGAACAGTCCCGGCAATTTATTCGGTATACACCTGCTTGTTCGTCATTTTGATTTCTGTTATTTTTAGATCTGACAATGTCCATAATAGTTTTTGAAGTAGTTGTTACTATGTGTGTGTTTTTTATATGTGATAGATTGTTTTGGATATTGGATGTAATGGAATTGGTTGGTAATATGATGTATTTGTTATTGTTTAGATTATTATTGTTAACAGTGTTTCTTTTGTTGTGCTTGTATATATTATGTGCCTTTCTTTTTGCATTTTGAATGAAATGATATGGGTAATGTAAATTTCTAAATGTGCTTTCTATGTATTTTTCTTCTTTTGTTAAATATTGGGGGCTGCATATTCTTAGTGCTCTTAAAAAGAAACCTATAATAATACCAGATTTGATTTTGGAAGAGTGGCTGGAGTAGAAATTTATTAGGTCGTTTTTGTTGGTAGCTTTTTCTATATATATAATTTTAGTACAAATAATTTGTCACTTTAACTGAGCAGGTTCGTGCTCGATTCGAAGTTTCGGGATGACACCCTTTTGATGCCCTCACTCATCAGGAGCAAGTATATCAGAAGCGATGAGTTGGGTATGATAATGGTGTTCTCACAAAACTTCGAAATCGGCATGAACCTGCTCAGTTAAAGTGACAAATCCTTTACACTAAAACTATTAACGCTTTATCTCCACCCAGTATTTGAGCAGTTTACGATAAAAAGCCTGCCTGCGAAAATATCTTTTATCGGTAAAACTACTGAAAAAATAACAATCTATATATATGAGAAGAGTATACAAATGTTTGGTGTAAGGACAACAATATGCAAAAATTCATTAATTCTCTGCTGGTAAACTGTGTTCCGTTGTCACTGACTAAAGTATTTGGTGCATAGAAACGACTAAAAAGCTCGTTTAGTACATTCAAAGTACTTACGGATGTCGGATGTCTTCACTTGAATTTTTGTGGTCACTTGAAGAAATTGTCTACGATTATAAAGTAATAGTAATCATTTATTGGTCCACTGGAGATCCATTTTAGGCCATTGCTGAATTTTCATTGGTGGTGTTTTTGCCGCAAGTTGACAATCTCTACCCTCTTTTACCATTTTTTCAGTCTCCTGGTCCATCTTAGGCCAGTACGAATAGCTACCTATTAATGATTTCATTTTTAACATGTCCAGATGACCTATATGAAATTCCTTCAAGATTTTCTTTTGCAGTGTATATGGTATTACCACTCTATCTGCATATAATAGCACTTCCTCACAGATCGGGAAAGGTGATATTTTAGATCATTTTTTAATTTTTTCTTTGAGGTATACCTGCTTCTTCATTTTTTTTTTTTAATGAATTCGTTCTTCTCAGTTGTTTTTTTTTTTTTTGTATCTTCTAGAGTCATGGGTAAATCTCGAATTGTATTTCATAGTAGTACTGATAATTCTTTTTAATTCATTAAAGCAGTTATCACCGTGTCTTCTAATGGTTCTGCAAATTTTGGAATCAACCTCGACAAACCGTCGGCGTGTCCTAGGTTTTTCGAGAGTAGTTATCACATCTTAAATTAGTACTTTAACCAGTTTATTCCCTTGCGCTGTAACCTGTTAACAGTGTGTGGGGGGTATACCATTTCTTGATTCGAAAAATTGTTAACAATTATTTGATCCGTCTGTAGTGCAAATCTCCTTCCATAGATGAACCTGTTAAATGTTATAAACGCGTAAATTATGGCCAGGCTTTCTCTCTCGATCTGGCTATAACTTTTTCTGCAAGAAGCAGGGTTCTGGAAGCATCGGCTATAGACTTTCTAGTTCCATTTTCAAACTTATGTAGAATTTGAAGTTGTTTGATGGTGGCATATTTTTAATAGCTTCGGCCCTTTCCGGGTCCGGTCATCTTCCGTTCTCGTCGATTATTTACCCCAAATATTTTAATTGCTTCATGAAGAACTCACATTTATCTGCACTTACACTGAAGTCATATTCATCAATCTTCTGGAAAACTGCCTTCATATGTTTTATGCGCTGTTCGTTGTTTTCACTCTTTAGCAAGATGTCGTCCAGCTACGCTATGGCAAATTCTAAGTCAGCTAGCATGGTGTCCATTTTTTTGCTGAAACAAACTGGGAGCAACCAAACGAGAGAGAATTTAGCTTGCAGAATCCCTATTGTGTATTAATTGATAATACCTTTGAGCACAGTTCATCTACTTTTACTTGTAGATATGCGTCAGACAGATCTATTTTAGAAAACACTGCCACCATTCAACTTAGAAAAAATATCCTCTGGTGAAGGTAACGAGTACGTGTGTTCTTTCATTTCAGTTATTTGATCCAGTTTAAAAATCTGCAAAAATTCGGATCTTTTTGTTCTTTTTCCTTACAAACACTGTAGGCACAGCCCAACCTGAGAAGTCATCTTTAGAAATTACACCCATTTTCTCTAACCGTTCCAGTTCTTGATTTACGGAATCTGAAAATAGTACATTCCTTTTTAGTTTGAATACTAGTCTTATGTTGTCTTTAAGTTCGAACCTAACCTCGGTTTTTGTGCATTGTATGAGACCTTCAGCAAACACGCGCCAGAAATATTTTTTTCTGTTTCTTCAAATGTTTCATTTATTGACACGTCCACTTTGTTGAAAAATGAATTTACAGGTAATTCGCATAAATCGAAAAACAAGATCCAATCCGACACCAAATATTTTCCTCGTACATGGATGAACATAGACTTTTGATTTGAAAGTTCCCTCCCTAAATGATACGTTGAAGCTAAATTCGCCACTGAAGTTTAGCTTTTTCCTAGACTCTCCTCTAGTTATTTTTGTACTCGTCAATGATGGACAACCTATTTTCTGCCATGATGTTCATTCACAATAGAAAAGTTGCTTCCAATATCCAAGAATAACTTCACTGTATGACTATTTATTTTCGTATTTACGTACTTCCTTTTTTCACCCTTTTCAATTTCGTTCTTGGATAAAGCAACATTCACTTTTGATATTAAATGTTTGTTTCTTTCTTTTCTGTTTATGCCAGCAGTAGTAGCTTTTGTGACCGACATAGCCACACTCGAAGTAAACCTTATCTTTTAAAAACAGTCCTTTTTTTAAATGCGCCCCCCCCACACACACACGCACAGACATCACGCTCGAATGCTTTCGGCTTCTATTTTGCAAATTTTGGTTGTTTTATCGCTTGGACTAGAGAAATGGTATTTTTTCCCTCCGCGTATTGTCTCTTTTTACATATACCAGCCACTGGCATTCCTCAGTTACCTTCTGTAGCGTAATTTGAAGATTTTGCTTCATGTTTTTGTCCTTCACCGCTGTAAGTTCCTGGATGAAGATTTAAACATGTCGACTTGAAAGTCGCCTAATTTAAATAATTCACATTGTGAAAGTACATTGCCTGCATAAGTCAGGAAGTCTTTATTCTGTTTCTTTACAATGATTAAATACTTATATCTAGTGTGAAACAAGCTCTCTTTCGTCGAACATTATTGACAAGATCTCCTCGAACGAGATTTTCCCTGGCGTTTTAGGTAAAATTAGGTTCGTGTATTTAGTGTTCTCATCTGGACCTAATTTTTGAACTAACAACGTAATTTTCTCCTCCTCGGAATATTGTTAGCAGAGGCAGAGAAAATTACTCTACTGTCTGGTCATACTTGAATTCTGATTACGAATTCGATATTCCTTCAGGGGAAAAATCTGTAGCCCGTTTTAGTCTTATTTTAGAAATTACAGTTTCGCACAATAGGTTAGTGTCTTCTGCCTGTTGTTTTCGTAATTGCATCAGTTCATGTTGAAAAAATTATTGTAATTTTTCAAATTTTTTTGTTGCTGTAACAACTGTTGCTCTAATTGTTTTTGCTGCTGCTGTTGTAGCTGAAAACTAGCGTCTAATGTTTTAGTCAATTCAGCCAGTTGTTCCATTTTTGTTGAGTATTTTTACTGAGTATTTTTAACGTAAGTTGAGCAAATCCGTAATTGCTACTTTTGTACGTTTTACAAACAATGCCTTGGTGTCTTTCTCGCTGTGAGTTTGAATCGAATTTCTGGTCACCATTGTTGTATTCTTTAAAGAGGTTTATTGTAAAGAGAATACACAACGGAAAGACGGGGAATCTGGTGCAGGCTAGTAATAGCAAGTTCCGGGTATCTTATTCTTGAAAAAAACCCCACAAAATAACTTCCTGAGTACAACTCAAAACACAAGAAAAATAGCAACACTAGAGGTAAAAACATCCTTAAAAATGGCTATAAAAGTGGCAAAAAGCGATTGGGACAATAAAAATTATTAATAACTTTTATATTGCTTAAGTCTTACAAAACAGAAAAAAGTTATATATATATATATATATATATATATATGTATGTATGTATGTATGTATAACAAGCTGGCAAGCCTTACAGAGACCGTGGATATTGTTGATGTCAGCCTTTTAACTATCAGTCGTATCATCAAACAAACTGAATCCATCAGTTCAAAACGTCGGAAGAGAAAAGCAACGCTGTATACGTGATCAGGGAAAGTGTGAAAGATCCTAGAAACACATTATTCGTTTTGTTTCAATTAATTTGTCCAATGGTGAACGTTGTATCTGTTTCATATTATGACATGTTTTAATTCATATCAAACTTTAGCAGATAATATCAGACTAGAACCCGACTTTTTAAATTGCTGTATATTTTCAATATTGACTTTGTCTGACGTTGTTATTGGTGCCAATTGTTGATTTCAGTTGTACTGGCTTACGGATATGTCACGTTGAAACACCAGGTCTTGTACGATTACTGAAGTTAAGCAACATTGAGACTATTCAGTATTAAGATGAGTGACAGCTTAGAAATACCAAGTACTGTGAGCTTGGATGTAATGCATAACAGCTCGGAATTGAAAATCGGAGAGTAGAGTTCCAGTCGGGTTCATCATATTCATTGACGTGCTATGGAAAAGATATGTATCCACTGGATAAATTAGTTGAAGTTGTATCAATAAATTATTATTATCTCAAGAAAAAATATTACAATGCAAAATATATTTTCTGACTATAAATAACATGTAAAAGGTTGATAAGTCGTAAAAAACGAATCAATCAATCAATTATTGTACTTGGTTTGTATTTATGCATCGCTTGTAAACTGATGAATATACAATTCTACAATACCTTCAGGAAGAGATGTGCAACTGTACGTGCTTGCTTTTGTTTTTGTTTTTTAATCGTTTAATTCCAAGCAAGCCACTGAGAAGAAAAAGGTTGGTGAGAGAGAAAGAATGGGAGAAAATATTATTGGGTAGAAAAGGCAATAAAAGGATAGAATTAAAAAAACAAAAGACATCGATTAACATTTCATTTAAAGAATTGAAATTGACAGGAAATTAAGGAGCCGGAAGAGAGTTCCACAAGGAAGAAGTGAGAGAGAAGAAACTATTTGAATAGAAAAAATATTTCTCTATATAATTTACGTTTAGAAATAAAATCTCCATTGAATCAATTGTGTGAATCTCAAACTGTCTCATCGTTAGTCTTGATGGGTAATGTCTATATTGTATCATTTATCCTATTCAGTAGGCCTGCATTTTTATATTTAATTTTTTTTATAATCGTTTCACCACAAGCAAGACAGGACCACCGCTCGTATGCAGGTGATTACAGTAAGAGAAAAGAAAGAAAGAAAAAAGAACAAGGTACAAGGGATGTCGAAGAAAGGATAAGAGAATAATGGGAATCAAGGCGATAGAAAATGGCAATTGACGTTTTGAAGATTGTAGCTATCAGGGAAGCAAGTATACGGAAGGGAGTTCTATAGATGGAATTGCGAGAAAAGAAACTATTAGAGTAGACGTGAAGGTTGCATTTAACTATTTTGGCAATAAGAGAGTGGGACCTATGCTAATTTAGTAGCACGAGTAAATTCATGTGGGCGGAGTACCAGGGAAATAAATTTGTTAGAGCAGAAGCCGTGAAAATACTTGTAGAAAATACAGATGCAAGTCAGATACCGTCGGTGAGAAAGTAACTGAAGTCGAACAGCTAAATCAGAGTTGGTTACATTGCAGATCCTCCTTTGGAATTTGTTGATAACTCCGAGATGTGTAGCAGGAGATATGGCAACTCGACCAAGTATGACAACAGTATTCAATGCACGGAAGAATTGTAGAAATGAATTCTGACGAAAATAACTTACTGACCCGCTACAGTGACCCAAACTTCCAAGCAATAGATGCAGCTATGGATTTGATGTAGTCATTTTATTTGAGGTTGTTTGAGAAAGTGTGGCCAAGGAGGTCCAGTATATTGTTTTCTAGGAGACTAGAGTCATCCATTTTGATGGCAAGCAGGAAACCTTCTCTATAGTGTTTTCTATAACCTGGGGTTAATGAACTTCACCAACCGGACATTTGTGAATTAAATCAATTCTTCTTTTTTTTTTTTTCAGCAGCTTATCATCCAACTTCAGTCCCATCAATTGGGAAATATCCTTCATTACTGATTCCCTGTTAATGGATTTGTATCTCCATCATAAAAATGAACTGATTTTTTTGTGTGTAGACATTCTTTCACTAAATGCGTAATATTTGTTTTGTATTCTATCTATGCGTTTTTGTCTGTATGACTTCGGTAGTTGGCGTTGGCATAACAAAGTTTCTATGTCTATCAATTAACATAGATTTATTTCACTCTGCGGAGTGATAACATTAACTTTGCTCTGTAGCGTTTGAGCGCGCTTGTGTGTACATACTAGGAATATCTTCCCGCCTTCTTCCTCTGTTTTGTTTCCAAGTTCCTTGGTTCAGTATATCGCCTTTTTTATTTGACTGCAAAGAGCCTACACCGGATGTCACCCAAGGTTCCGGTGAAGAGAACTGTAGTCAAATAGTCATTCACATGTGAAAAGGCGCGCTTTATTGGTGCAGCCGAATAGAAATAAAGAATTAAATCCAAATAAAATACATTTGTTTGGATTCCAGTTACTACCACTAGAAATATTGTAATTAAAACCATATTTTTTCTGACTAATTCAAAAGATGGTTGATTTTTTTATTTTATAAAACAAATATTTTAGGTCAAAATTTGTTCAAGGGGGCAATTATCATTGTTAATTCAGACATTTTTTAATACATATTTCCTGAAGATGATCTCTTAAATGTCCTCTTTTATGTCTGTTCTCTTTTTATTCTCTTGTGTTTATCTTATGAGGAAACACAAAAGTTAGTGTTTTGCTTGTTTTATTCTTTTTCTGTCGTTCTTTTTTTTTCTTTCAAACTCATTCTGAATACGTACAAGGCAGTGCTGACGTCAGCACTTCCTGACGACTGCGTCTCACAGTGACACTGGAATGAATGTATGGCCTGATGTCTTCTCTTGCCTAAACGATGGTTGAGCCAATGTCTTCCGCTAATGAATTGAGAAAGCATATTTCCTCTTTTTCCTCTCGGTTGATGTCCGTATAATGCACTGACCAGTTTGGGCAGAGGCGGGAATTTGCTTTCGGCTAAAAAGAATAGAAGGCGCCTTTGTTTTATGTTTGTTGGTGAAAAAGAAAAAGAGAAGACAAGAAAGTAAACGAAAAAAAACCTGGACGGAGTAAAAAAAAATGAAAGTATAAGAAAAATTAGAAAAATTTCAACAGAAAAATAAATTAAAAATATTAGAGGATGACGGAATTAAAGAAAATGGCAGAGAAGAAAAATCAAAATCAAAGAAGAAAAATGGCAGAGAAGAAAAATCACTGAAAAGAAAAAAGATTGAAATAAAGATCGAAAGAAAACGAAGAGTAGAGAAAAATATCAAGAAAGAGGAATGTAAAGAAAAAAAGAAAGAAAATCTAACGGGATAATAAAAACAAATGAAAGAAAGGTTTATAAAGTATCTGAATACAAATTTGTAAATAAGTATTTTCATAAAAAATAACTGAATAAACGTGTTTTTTTTTCATGATTTAAAAGCGCGCACGCGCACACACACACACACACACACACACACACACACACACACACATATATATATATATATATATATTGCAGAAAGGAAATCTAAAATTGTTCAATGACATGGTGATATTTACATACATATGTGGTCGAAGTTTTTCCTTCACTGACTGAGAGAACAACTATGGAAATTGTGTGCAACTAAAGAAACTCGAAGTGCTTCTTTTTCACATTGGCAGGTGGGGGGCGTATTTTTACCATCAGTAACTATTAATCCAATTACAGGTTGCTACACGAAGTAATTGTTGACATGCTAGGAAAGCTTGCTCTACAAGGAAAATACATTGAAACAGTCCGTAACTCGTACTGGGAAAACACGCTTGCATGTGAACAGACAATGACTTAAATGCAGACGCAAAAATAGAAGGCTGAGTACGACAACAGTGTGTTTTCTTCGAATTTATCTTTTATTGGCTTACGGCCACCTCACGTTGAAAACTCGGTTCCGATACGATCACCAAAATTAAGCACACATTGAATCTAGTCAGTACCTGGATGGGTGACCGCTTGCGAATATCATCTGATGTAAGCTTGAATGTGTGGATAAAGTAATCAATTCAATGTCTCAGAATTGTTAATCGGGAGCTGATTTCCAATTTCAATTGGATTCGTTAGATTCGCTTTCGCACAAATCTCATTGGATAAAGTATAAATTCGCCTCTTCTCCCCCAGCTATGGATTAATTAATAAAATTTGTATTCATAAATCATATCTCCCAAAAAGTTCTTACGATCTCAAAAAAAAGGGTTGATAAGCCGTAAAAAATAAATCAACGAATCAATCAGTTATATTTTATTAACCTATATAGTGAGATTATTCTAGGAGTACAAGAATATCTAACAGGTTTGCTGTCGGTGGCTGTAACTCTAGCAACATACACTGAGTAGATGACATTACTGACAACTTCACAATGAAAACTGGAAAACAAAAAAATTAGACAAATCGAGGAAAGTAAGAAAAAAGACTAAACATTAAATGGAAGAAGAGAGAATATATGATAGTGAGGAAAGAAGAGACAAGCCAGGGAGTGTGTTATGTGTGTGGTACGTCAAAATCAAGCTGGTGTGAAAATACGTACAACTATCCAGTTATTATAGTAATAGATGACACAAACCCAAAGGTAAAATAACGAAAGATCTTTTTCAGAAACTAAATTACCATAAATGTTAATAGAAGCAATAAAAACTAATGAATTCCTAGTTATGTAATGTCTGTACTTTTCTATATTTCTTAAGTTTACATTATTTACATTGTTCGAACTATTGTTCTCACTTTTATTGTTATATTTGCGACGTTTTTGAATTTTGAACTGAACTCTTTACTTTCATGACTGGGGTAGATTGTTCTCGTTCAAGCTTTTGCTCGCCAATACTGACGCCAGTTATTGAACTCACAACTTTTTGGGTCAAGTCACTGGATTCAACCAACGTTTCGAATTCCAGTCACCTGAAAAATGTTGGAGCTCATAATGGCCAAAACGTTATGAATATGAAAATAAAGAAAGATGAGGACAATAAGACGAACAATTTAAATATGTAATATCTAATATTCTATCTCAAAAATATGACGGCCAAATAATTGAGATGATTATATATATATACATATAAATATAATCTTCTCAAAACAACTTATTGATTCGCTCTGATATATATATATATATATATATATAGCGAATTTTATTATAATAGAGACGATATATATATATATATGTATATATATATATATTCTTCATTAATCGATGATATAATTATTGCAAAAAATAAAATAATAAGGCACTGTTAAAGCGCAAACATGTCACAAAATTTTTCATAACTGGCAGTAAAGTTTAATAACTGGTAGTAAAGAAAATGAACTGATCCGACGCTGCCTCGCTATTGTCTCCGTGAGTATGACAGAAGGAATATATATATATATATATATATATATATATATATATATATATATATACAACGCTCTTTATTATGATAGGAAGAATGGCAATAATTGCTAAACAATTTTTTCATACATATGAAAAAATAACCCTGAGAAGGGATTCTGCGATAAACAGAGTATGTGGGAAACGAGGGATTCTTAAGAAGAATAAAAAATACAAAGTTGGATATCAGAGATAGATTAAATATTTGGGATAAGTAATAAGGAAAGTTGGCTAGGAGATTCTAATACTCATATGATATACAAACAGCAGTAAAAGCAGATAAAAATAGCAAGTGAGTAAATTTGAACAATAGGATGATTTAGCAAGTAAAAAATCAAGGGTCGTAATGGAAAATTAAAAGACAGGAAATTGTGGAGAACCATAATCGCTCTCCTTCCTATCCAGAAGAGACATAGCACATAGAGAGAGATATGAATAAATAACACTAAGAAAGCCATATTTATGTCTTATTACGACTGTTTTTTCGGCAGTAACGACTGGTACAATGGCGTAAGTCTATCGTTGAAAACATTAGATGTTTCTCTCTTTCTTTTTGCTTTTCGATTTGTCGTGATAATTTCGAGAGAACGTGTGCAAGTCACGGCCTTTTCTGATTATTAGAAGACACGGACACTCGTAAATCGATGTGTTATGTTGCGAACGAAACATCCATATGTAATTGATATATACACTTATGTAGATAAAGTCGACTGCAGTGTTTATTTGTGCAGATTTATGAAATTACTTCGAAGAATAATAGTTTCTCCATGTACCATCCTTTACTTTGAAAGACACGAGCACTCGCGCGCACATACACGCACGCACACACACACATATATATATATATGATTGTGTGTTGACTGTGTGAGAGACAAACAGAGAGAGAGAGATAGAGAAAGAGACAGATAACAAGTTGAAACGTCATTAATAACGACATTTTTCGTCCTCAAGTGGATTATACAGTCATGCTACTAAATGACCGATTATAAACATAGATAACCTGCTGAATTTCAACAGAGAAGCACCAACGGGACAAAATAGAAAATCGGACGATCGACGGCTAGAGCCATTGTCTTTCGATTTTGCCTTGATCAACTGGGGCCTCGACCGATGTACCAAGTAGGAGGTCTTCCATAAATCACCCCGGGTGGGGACCGGTCACGGTAGGTGCCACGGCCATTATTGATGTGCGTGGCTATTTTCTTGGACGTATCTCGTTCTTTGTTGCCATTAATCTCACCTTGGGGCGCGTTGTTGCGCTGTGGGGGAATTGTTTGGGGCTTTTATCTTTATCGGCCATTACTTTTGGTGATTGCATGCCGTGGACGTCGCGGAGGCCTCTTGCCTGGGCGCCGAAATAAACAGTTTGGTTCGTTGTGGCGAGAAGGTCCAACCGATTTACACTGTCTACATCTTTGTTATTTTTCTTGTGAAATTTCACTTTTATTTTGTTTTCCTTTCTTTCTCTTCCCAAATTTCGATTGATCACTTTCTCATTGAATCAAACTTTTGAGAACATTTCTTTCTTTCTTTCTTTCTTTCTTTCTTTCTTTCTTTCTTTCTTTCTTTCTTCTTTTCATATAGCTTCATTCGTAAAAAACCCTGTTGCTTTGTCGCATTTCTTAATATATTTTTCAATTAAATTTGTCGCGATATCATCAAGTCTCAACGTGGCCTTTTTAATTTTGTTGTTTTGTTTTGATGATCATCTCTTCTTAATAGAAAACAAAACGATCTCTGTTCGCGGGAGATGTGAAAACACTCATTGAATCGATCTACACTTTCTTTTGTCTTCCTGGTATTTACTAAGCATAGCTTAATACGACACAAGATCAGATGAAGAAAAAGAGATCAGAAGATTATATGTCTTTTAGTAACGAAAGCATACTTCTGAATACTAGATTCGAACACCAACCACTGGGTAGAAATTGCATAATGTTTTCATCCATATACCATACTTTTTTGCACGTCTTTTTCTAACGTTATGCGTAAATAACGCTTCTTTTCCGTGAAATAATGACCTCTTTTCCGTGAAAAGTCGATATACTCTGAAGTAAAAACTGAAAATAATATGAACGGAAGAAGTCAAGGCTCCGTGATTAATCGGTGCATTGTCTGGTGCAGGGCTTATTAACATGAGCGCTAGCGCTCTCGTCTCGGCACTTATGTTGAAAGACAGCACTGTTTTTTGTTTTATTTCATTTGGCTAGGCGTTGCACATTTGTTCATTTTCTCAGAAGTTTCAGAAATTATGAAATACTGACAAGAAAACGAAATTTCTAAAAGGTATCTAAAACTGTAGGAAGATATCATTGCTTTATCAATTTCTTCTATGGCTGAATTTGGTTACTAAACCAAGGAACCGCTTGCAAATTACAAAACGAGGAGGTCGACGATTAAATCTAAGCAGCATGGAACCTTGAGTAAGACCCTTAGTCAGTAAGCACCAAAGTCAACCTTCTTATTGAAAACACTGAGATAAACTATCAAATATAAGTTTTTGTTTTTTAGCATTTTAATCATTGGCACTAATACCTAAGTGCTATTTAGTTATGGAAGATGAATTCAGTATAATATTAAAAATTGAATTTGACAAGGTGGCGGGGGTGCTTAGCAACAAAGTTTATGTCCAAAGGGACCGCCGGTAAAAAAGGTTGGAAAACACAGGTCTCGTGAATAGCTCTTCTGGTTTAAATTTAAACTTTTAACCTGAAGCTCATAATTACAAAACCCAATGATATCCTAATGCCTAAAACTCAGCATTAATTCTCTTTATAGTCCAGTCGTGTTACAACAAAAATCTAATCAGATAGACTGAATTCTTGTCCAATTCCTTATCCCCAAAATTCCATATCTGATTTCTGAGTTTGTCTAACTTTCCAGTAGCCTTTTCTCATTTGACATTTTCACATATTTTCTCTTTGTTATACTATTCAATTATATTCGATTCTAGTAACGCAAATATTCAGCAAACCAAACAACGTTAAATATTCGATTGTTTTACTTAAAATATTTCCCTTCCCAAACGCATTCTAAGTGAATGATTCACGAGCAGCAAAATGTTATTTTTTCTGTTTACCGGTGTCATTTCGATTACAGAAATCGATAGAAATAAATTCAGATACAAACGGGTCTTCTTGCAAATATTCAAGATGTCAGCTTTCAAAACATTCTTTCAAAAATAAAAAAAATAAAAATAAAAATAAAAACTAGAAACAGATACTATATAAGGTGAATAGAAAATTTTAGCAAAGGGTCAATGAAATACAAACACCGACAAAAGAGAATTTATTTCAAATTTATGTTTTTATTTATTCTTTACATTAGATAAATCTAAATATTTCGAAAGTTTTAATTTATGAATTAAAGAAAATCCTAGACAAAGATTGTAAAACATTCTATGATTTTTGTGTTTATAAATTAATGAGATTGCTTTGACGACTTTTATCGCAAGATTTTATTATTTAAAAAATAATATGGCCAAATTTACTTTCCTCTATCTGTCTATATTTCTGAGATGAGGTATTGTAATTATTCACACTATTTGCACTACTCGGACTGTACACTCCGGCCTTCTTCAGGTGGTTGGAATAGACATGTTACGTCGAACTAGAACAATCAACCCCAGGGGACAAAATATAGTGTTCGGTTTGAAATTCCAATCATCTGAAGAAGTGCTGGATCGCACAAACGTTGTGAATATGACAAAGATGAAAACAACAGTCCGAACAATGTAAATAGTATAAATAGTTTATTTTCTCTATTTTATTATTGTTTCATAATTTTAATGTCATATGTCGCATTCTTTAATGGAATATCAGCAATCCTGATTTACTATTCCTGTAAACGTCAACTCTCTCTCCTAAATTATTATTATAAAACGACACGTTAATACAGGGATGGTTTTGCGAGTAGCTAAATCAAGCGGAAGTTGTTCTCTTGGGACTATAAAATGTGCAAAACCAATATGATCGAATCGCAGTCGTTATTTTTACAGAGTTAGAATGGCCAATACCAAAGAGAAAATACATGAAGAAAAACTATCAGGAGACAAATAAATAAATATAAAATCTATGGCGAAGTGAATTCTGTAATGTATTAATATACATATATGTGTATTTGTTAATAAGCATATATGTGCAAGTTTATGATGTGTGAATACAACGATGTATTAATACCTCGGCAGTCTGACCCGTGATTACGAGCTGAATTTTGAGCTGAAGTTCACATTGAATTATATTCTAACTACGGAATGAATATTAGATTTTCAAACATGAAATGGCGCATTGTTTGGTTGGTTGTTGATCCGGTCATCTGAAGAAGTAACCTTCTTAGTATATAAAAAAATCTTGACTTATTCTTGACTCTTTTTCTTTCCAGATAATTTTTCTAGCAATATATAAGTCCAATGAAAATTATTACAATGAAACAATGTCGAGTAATTTTACTGTATGAGTACAAACTGGGTCATTCTTCTGAAGCATTTCGGAATATCAAGGCGGCCTTTGGAAATTATATTTCTGAAATCAAAACTATACAGAGATGGTTACAGAAATTTTGTTAGAGAGATTATAGTCGTGAAAATAAACTAAGGGGAAGACCACGATCGGTTATCAGACATGATCAATTAAATGATTTGTTTGGTTCATCAAAATCCGAAAACTACAGCCCGAAAAATTTCATCAGAACTAGAAACATCTCGCACAACTATTTCTCGGCACTTGAAAGTAATTGTAAAAGTAAAGAAACTGGATAGATTTGTTTCGCAAGAAATGAAAGAAACTAAAACAGAATAAAAAATAAAAATAAAAAAATCCTTTACTTTGAGGTGTGCTCTTTGTTACTTTGCAGTCTGGAAAAAGAATCGTTTTTGCATTGAATCATTACATGCGATGAAGAATAGATACTCTTTAACAACAGTAAGAGAGTAGACAAGTGGTTAGGTGCAAGTAAATCACCAAAACAATACCCAAAACTTCCCTAAAAATCTAATGGTTACTGTATGGTGGTCTTTCAAAGGAGCTAAGTATTATTCATCCTTGCCTCAAAGAAAACAATAACAGCATCCTTGTATTGTAGAGAAATTGAATGTATGCACGAAAAAATCCTAGACTTGTAAATAGCGATGACCCAAGCGTCACAATCCAAAAGCTGCATTGCCTGAATAATGAAATTTTGCTTCATCCTCCATATTCTCTTGATATCTCTCCAACTGGTTATCACTTATTTAAGAATTTTTAGCATTTCATACACAATAAAGCATTCTCTAATAAGGTAATTGAAGCATTTGAACTAATTATTACATCAAAACTGATTTTTTTAAAAGATGAGATAAAAAAAAGATGAGGTCGGTTCGAGAACAGTCATTCATCAACATGGTGAATATTTTAACTAAATAAATAGTTATTTAACATTTCAGAAGCATTTTATTCATTTCATTTCCTGTGTGGCAACCTAATATTAATGATTTAAATATTATTTAAATAATAAATATTTGATGCGTGAAATGCCTTCTTTTTAGTATTCAGTCTTCCTGATATATCTACATTTTTTTTTATAAATTTGTCCGACTTTCAATATCTATCCTAATCTATGTAAGTATTAACAAAAAAAAAACGATGATGTTAGCAGAAGTAAAGAAAAAAAATCCATATAAGTAATTTTGGGCACATCAACCTGATCAACTGACTTTCCGTTTTATGATTCTGTATTCGATCGTAATTTTCGGGATTAGCATAATCATTTACCAACTGAGTTATTTCTTCAGTCCTGTACTTTTGACAATCTCTTTGCGTGTACACTGTGTGTTCGTACTTTTATAGTAAAGAATAAAAGTTACGATCAACATCAATTTATAAGTCTCATGTAATTATTCAATAATTGTTGAATGAAAAATAAAATGTAGCTGATTATTTAACATTAAAAGTAATTTTAAAATGAACATATACTTTGATTTAACCCTTACTAGAATCAAGTTATTTGAATCGTGGATCGACATCTCTGTTTAGTATCTGTGCGCACTGTCACTTGTCAGTGATGGTGTCTGTGCGCTCCGTAAAACACACAACCGCACACACACTTATATATATATATATATATATATATATATATATATATATATATATATATATATATTCATTTAAAAGTAAATTAAAATTCACCCTTGATAATGGCTAAAAGTATAGCCGAAAGCGCTTGAATAAATATATAATTTATGTACTGGAAAAAATTATAGGATCATATAAATAAATTATATAAAAAAACTTAAGCAACACACCTTGTCAGTCATTTTAAATAAAGCATACATAAAATAGAGATTGATGCCTATATGCACAATATATATATATATATATATATATATATATATATATATATATATATATATATAATTTTGTAAATGTGTTATTTTCACAACTTAGGTTTGATTCTTTTGGTATCTTCAGGCGATTTATTATTATAAATCACCTTAAATACCCAAAAACTAAAATCTAGGTTGCGACAATAACTCATTTACAAATGAAAATACAATATAAATGTATTGAGCACTTTTTAATACAACTGAGTTTGGTTTAATTTAATTATGACCAAAAACTAATTATATATATATGTATATATATTGTATTAATGTGGTAAATTTTGTAACTTAGTTGAGCAGTTATTTCACATTAATACCTTTACGAAACATCAAAGCCCGAATGACTGAAATGACTGCTCACCTAAATCACAAAATTCTCCACATTAATTCTATTAACACTCTATCTTTATCTCGATATCGAGCACTTTTTAATAAAAAACCTGCTTGACAAAAATGTCTTTCTACCAGTAAACTACTGACAAACAGCAATTTTGGCACAAAGCATCTTCACAATATAACACTATATGTATATTAAAACGTTGAATAAGTTCTCGCTGTTTTTTAGCAGATCCTACAACTGCCTGCGCGTAATTTCAGATGGTAATGCATCTATAAGGTAGTAATATGAGCAAGCTTGAAATTCAGTGGACGTCATTTCACCGAATTGTAAACAGCTTTGTTTTTCATAACGTTAGACATATCGAATTTTGTGCCAAAGAAAGAGTATTTGTGGGGAATTTTACTGCACTATTTTATGCGAAAGAAATCTAAAGCTGAAGCAGACAGAATTCTTGATGAGACTTACGGAAATCACGTTCTGTCGGAAACATCATGCAGAAATCAGTTTAGATGCTTCAAAAATAATGATTTTGTTTTTGAAGATAAATAACGATCTGGAGCACCAACAAACATGTGAAGACGAAGAATTGGAAGTATTACGTCAGGAAGACTCATGTCAGGAACAAGATGAATTTGCAGAATCATTAGGAGTTAATCATACAACAGTTTCGAAACATTTGAAAGCAATAAAAATGATTCAAAGGCAAGGGCATGGGGCGCCGTACGATTTGAAGCCCAGGGACTTTGAACGGCGTTTTGTCACATGTGAACAACAGCAGAAAAAGAAATGTTTTTTGCACATCATCGTGACCGGCGATGAAAATTTTATATACTACGATAACCCTAGGTAGGGAAGATTGTGGGGTAAGATTGTGGGGGATGCATAACATCAGCAGTAAAATAGAATATCTATGGTTCCTAGCTTCTGCTCTGCATTTGGTGAGATCAGCTGGGTATTATGAGCTATCGCGAGAATTGGCTGTCAACTACAATTGATGCGTTTGAGCCAAGCATTGAAGAAAAAACGGTCGTTATACGAGCAGAGACACGACAAAGGAATTTTGCCACATGACAACGCTAGGCCACATATTACAAAACGGGTGAAAACTTACTTGGAAAAACTTAAGTTGGAAGTCCTACCTCAACTGACATATTCACTAGACATTTTCCCATCCGATTATCACTTGTTCCGATCGATGGCCCATGGCCTGACTGAGCAGCACTTTCATTCAAAAATGGGTCGACTAGTGGCTATCCTCAAAAAATGTACCGTTTTTCCGACATGGAATTCAAATTTTGCCAGAAGGTTGGGAAAAAAATGGCTAGCAATGGACAATATTTTCAGTGACATATTTCTTACTAATTTTTGTAAATAAAACATTACTTTTCATGAAAAATAAGCTAGAACTTATTCAAGGGCCTAATATATATATATATATATATATATATATATATATATATATATAATGTATTTGGCGTAGTGTTTTTCGGTGCGGAAAATGAAATCAGCATACCGAGTTCAACTTCCGGTGGAGAGTTCTGTGTTCACCTAAACAAATACTCTGAGAAAATTATGAATCCATCTCTTCTGTTTCCTGTTTTGCTAGGGATCAATTTTAATACGTATAGTAATTCCTTGAAATATCCATAATATTTTGTCCTACAAAAAATCCTCACCTAGTTTAAGAATACCGAATGATGGACAATATCATCAAAGATAAAGGAAAAACTTGAAGCAACTTAAATGTGGTTCTACACAAGGATGCTGCAAATATCATGAACCGAGCATGTGAGCCATGATGAGGTGTTGGAAAAAATGGAAACGAAAAAGAAATGAATACTGAGCATCAGGAAGAGACAGCTAAAGTTCCTGGGACATGCAATGAGGAAGGAGGGCTTGGAGAACCTGATACTAACAGGCCAGGTAAAGGGAAAAAGAAACAGAGGAAAGTAGCGGATAATATTTGAAGGGCCTGAGGAGGTGGATGACAGAACGAGGGCTGCGAGATGTCACAGGAGAAAGTGTGCTAAGAGCCACTAGGGATAGGAAGACGTGGAAGGCCATGATCGCCTACGTCCTGAAAAGACAAAGCACATCGAAGAAGTTCGCAATTAATATTTTGCACTTTATTTGCCGATAATAGGGTGTGCGTACATATGGTGTAATGTGTCGTGGATCGGAACTGAAATTGTTATATTGACATTCGCAAAAATATCCTTGGTTAGGAACCCGTCTCTTCTTCCTGCAATTATGGGCCTTCTAGTTGCTGGCAGAATATTACTGTGGCGTTCCCTGTGCGATCCTTGAAGAATTCTTTGAAGGCTTGTGATATAACTATTAAATTTTTCAAGATGACTTGTGACATTTGATATTAATTTCTTCGAAGACGGCTTGTACTAGAACTGAATTGTTTAATGTCAGACAAAGGAACGCATAAAAAAGTCATTTGTTAAAAAAGATTACAGATAGTGAGTCTCATCTAGAAATGTTGGATCAGGTTATGCAGCCATACTGCCCATATACTGTGGGGTGGATCTGAACTTTTATCAGCCTAATGACCCGAAGAATGGATTAATACCTAACACCAAGGCATTTGCACAACGTATTCAACTTGAATACGACTCTCTGACTTCTCGTTCCGGGCCGATATCCACTGCTTCACAACGTACATCCTAAGCGCTTAGTCAACGTTAAACCCTCACCGTTCTTTCAATATATATATATATATATATAGATAGATAGATAGATAGATATGAGATTTGATTTATACTTAATTATTTACTAATCGTAATTTAACACATGCGCAAGTCTATAATTACGGAGACTTCAGTGGAGATCGAACTCACTATTCATCTTTAATTACTTGCGAAACCATTATTACACAAGGCAGTATAGATCTGTACATATGTATATATGTGAATATACATGCATATATATCCATCATATATATATATATATATATATATATATATATATATATATCATATTATGTATTCTCTCGTCACAATCAAACCCAATAAACAAATTCATTTCTCTGTATATACCCTCGCACATATATATATATATATATATGTATGTGCATTTTGTGTACGTTGATATGAACGCAAGGGTGCGTTGGTAAAGTCGAGTATTTCCCTTTATACTGATAACACTAAATCTTATATAACAAAAGTTAAATAAAAATATTGACAATAGCGGTATGAGTTCTGCAAGAAAACGTGGACACAGCAATTTCTTTAATTTATAATAAGGCTGAATCATCCTTCAGTAAATCAGTGAATAAGTGAATCAAATCAAAAACAGCATTGCCGTCAAGAACTGAGATAATAATCGATATTCCTTAAAATTATAAAAGTGTTAGAAACAGACATACTTAATAGATTTCCCTTCAGCATTTTCGTATCATTTTCTTTTCTATTTCTAGATCTTTTTTTCGCATCTCTTATTCCAACTTTTATCTTCTTTTCTTTGTATTCATTGCTTCCGTTTTATATTTATTTATTTATTTTCCCGTTTCTGTGATGTACGCCGAAGTAACAGTTGAAATAACTTATACAAGATAGATTTGCCTGAAAATTCGGTGTCTCTTCTCGACTGTGCAAATATGCCCCTCAGCGCCATTTTAACGGCTAGAAACCCGGGCTTCTCAAAATACCCACGCTTTATCCAATTCACATAGTTTTTCAATTCATCCATTGCTAATGTTATTATTTTCGCCTTTCTTTCTCTTTTCTTTCATTTATCAAATTTATTTTTTATGCTGATTTCGCTTCAGTTCTTGCCTATTCAGCTTTCTGTCAATTTTTATGCCGTAAGTTTTTATATTCATCTCGAAAAAGATTATCTTTGCTACCTCATTACTTCTTCCTATTACTGTCCTTCATTTTCTTAGGGTTCGATTTTGCCCGATTTTCTTTTGTTTGTATGACAAGTAGTTTTCATTTGCTTTACTCGTTATTTCAAATTTTTTGCTTAATATATAAGATTGTTTTACTCATTCAGTTTCAAGCACTCTCTTACGAAAATACATTCTATTAATATACAACACTATATAGGTATTAAGCTTAAACACATTGGCTATAACAACACAGATAACTTGTGGATATATTCAAAAAATAAAATGATATCAGGAACTTTCCAGATTGAATCTTTCATTAGAAATGGGTACACAGCTCACTCTTTTTGTGACAGCTGAATCACTCTACCAATCGAATTCTATTCAATTAATGATTCTGTGATCTTATCAATGACTGAAAAATTCAAAGCAACGTGCTCGTATCAAATTTTACATGAAGCTCAACAAATCTGCAACTGTACCTTAGGTTTTGGTGAACCTTTTCGGGCCCGCACGCGCATGTGTATTACCAACTCATTTCAAGGCCGGCCGAGTGTTATTTTAAGATAAGCGTTCAGACACGAGTAAAAAGATCTGAAGATGTGGATAATATTGGCGTATTCATCTATAAGGGCAGTTAATTTAAATTATCTATGAAATGGATTATTTATTAGATTAATACTGCATTCCTTTTAGTCTTAATACGGGAATTTTTAAAATCATTTTCCACTTTGTCTGCACGCAGTAAACATTTATTAATTCATGCACCGTGGTGAACAAAGAAAAACACGTTTATTAAATGCCAAATAGCCGTTGATTTGCACACAAGTATAAATAAACGTGCTTTCACAATTGAAGAATCAGAGAGACGAGTTCGAATTTCTGTCGAGTTGAATGCGTTCACTTACATAATATATAATATATACATACATTTATAATATATGAATAAAATAGCAGGACAGTATAGGTCTTATAGCCTTGGTTGGCAACTGGTCTAGAAGAAAAAATCTAAATTCGAAAATCTCTGAAGTACGTACTGCGGTGTGTGTGTGTTTACTTTTTTATTTTATTTTATTTCTGTGTGTGTGCGCGCGTGTGCGTGTGCGCGGCCGTAAATTGAAAGGTAAGCAACTTGTTTTATTTTTTAACCCGGCATATACAATTTGGAAAATTAAAAAATACTACACTTATTACTACTACTTCTACTACTACTACTACAATTTTTCTCTAATTAACAAATTATACCCGCTATAATTCTGCAGTAGTTTTTTTTTCTGTTTATTCACCCTGAAATAAAAAATACTTTTATATTTACTGAAATTCACACCAAATTCTTCCAGATCAATGTCCTTTTATTGCATTCCAGTTGCAGTGACCGTTGCAATCGCCTCAAATATGGGCGACTCGTGTGGGATATTTCTACATTTAGGGGAGTCTAACTTTGCGCTTACCCCGATAAACAAGTCAAAACTGATTTTTCTTTTTCTTTTTTTTTAAATCTATAATGTTCCATGTAGTCGGTCGAATATCTTCCGCACTTAAGAAATGGGAACAACTCATAGATATTCGGTAATTTTCCTTTCTGAGGGTTAGGAAGTTTTTGCGAGACAATCTAAACAAATTCTAATTTATAACTGCAAAAAAGTTAATAAAAACAAGCAAACATCGATTTAAAATTTATAATTTTGTGGGGTGAATTAATATTTTCAATAATAAATAAGTTTACGTTATTTAAAGTGAATTAACAGAAGCATTTCCTTCTGTACACACCCAAAGAAAAACCTACAATAAGTATAAAAAACACTCACTGTACTTGAATCATAATATCATATTAAAAGTCAGGCATTTCTGCATTGGCATAAATGCACAATAGAAAAATTAATACATCACCGCATTTCCCCGCTTTTCACGAGAAATTCGTAATCATTCTTGCAAATCTTTGTACGCAGAAATAATTATTGTTTTGCTTTAATTACCAACGGCGTATATGAACACCATAATCCATTTCTCTATTATAGTGTAAAAATATTGCAAGTATCTCTATAGATTCTTTATTAATATCTTTAAAGAAAGAGGGACGATATTAATGTTCTTATATAGAAAATGTTATTAAGAAAGCCAAAAGTTGCGTTTTATTAAATAAAGTCTTAAATGTTGAATTTTTATTATCAGTATTAAAACTTATTTTTATATATTATATATTTTTTATGTTATTACTACATTTATAATATAATAATAATACTAGTATTTATATTATATTTTGCATTAAAAAATAAACCAATAAATTATCTTTAAATTAAATGTAATGTTAAATTTCCATGTCATATTTTTCAAAGAAGACAGACGAATTGAAATTCTAGTTAATACTCTCGCTTTCATTAACGTATATAAGTTACGTATCCAGACTATAGACGCTACGTGTCGATCTAAGACGTTAATTTTAACCTCCTTTCTCCTTATGGATTTGTAGAATATCCAAAGATTTTGTCAAGATATATATATATATTTGTGTGTGTGTGAAATATATATATATATATATATATATATATATATATGCAATTTGTTATATAATATTGTTTATATATTATATATGCGCGGTACTTATTTGAAAGCGCTCAATATCAGTGATAGAACATACATACATACATACATACATACATACATACATATAATAATCAAATGTAATAACTAACACCCATACATACATACATACATACATACATACATACAGTTTCGTGTGCGTACTTGTCTAGACTTATATGAATGTGACATACACATACAGACACGCAAATATAAGCATGGCGTGAACAGGGGCCATCATTTAATCAATACAATTTGCTTCTACATGGTGTGTAAATATTCATATACACTGTTCGCTGATTTCTCATGTACACATATAGAGAAGTAAAGTATACAATGAGTTTTAGTAAAACTACTTATATAAATACTCGCATCTTGGACGAGCATACATATTCTGATTTTTCTGTACAGATGCAGCTATATGTAGACAGATGTGCGGTTTTAAGTGTATACGTTTGTTTTGCAAACGTGTGTTCCTGTGTACTGTTATTTAGATACTTATGTATCAATATTTTAATAGCATACTGAGTCGCCAAAATGAACTCGTGATAATAATATCACAGAAAGAAAAGGCGAATAAAGAACTAAGGAGAACAGATCTCTGTTTTATCTGACCAGCGAAGCATCTAACCATCTTTTCAACGTTTTTCCTCTCAATTTAAGCCTACTCCCCCTTCTTCAGTGACATTTTTGCCCGTATTCTTATTCAAGGCCCACCTGATTTCGTTTACTTTCATTTTAGTATGCCGAACGAATTCAATGCGCGTGCGCAGAGAATCACGCAGCAGCCGCCATTAAAATTCTAGAATAGATTCACTGCGTCGGACCAGTGCGCAGATTGGACTCTTATGCTTCGATGACATCACTTCCGTTTGGTTCGCCGTTATGACCACCCGCTGGATAGACAACGGAAATTCTATCCAATGGACCTTAGCTTATATCACCCTCACCTGCATGCAATTGGGCGCAAAACGTAACCGCCATTTCTTCACCGACCCCTTAACCTTCAGCAATAACTTACACCCATTCAGTTTCCTGGCCATCTTTTTATCGTCTAAAAGATTTCTTTCTTTCTTTCTTTCTTTCTTTCTTTCTCATCGAACACATTATAATTCTTATTGTTTTTGTTGCTGTTATATCTTTCCACCTAGGTTTTTTGTGACTACTGCAGGAATCGAGTGACAACAGTCTTAACTCACCGACATTTGCCTCCTTATTTTTCGGTCTCTTAATTTTTGCTAACCCTTTGTGTCACTCTTCTCCTGTGAGGGTTACTGATGTGTATATGATCGAAACTTTCATATTTGACAATTTACAGTACATTTGAGCAATGTCTTAATATTTTGCAACTTTCTCACTCAATTTCAGATTATTTCTATCACCTGATGAGAGGTTACCTTTACTGAGTGATTTTGTAGACTTCAGTTTTGATAGAATTAACTGTTTGCATGGAAAAACTAATTCAGTTTTCACACCACTACTAATCTATTAATAATTTTCAGTGAATATTAAGTTTAATATTTCAAAATTCTCCTCAGTATTCTAATTTGTGTAATATTGTCATTTGAATGATTTCACTTTTTCTAAGGATTTCCTCTTATTCTAAACTTTTTGAAAGACTTTTTGGAATTGTTCCAACCTCATTAATAACGACAATAATGTCATTATAATGATGATTACAATTGTTACCATCATATTGAACAATTTGCTTTAGTTCTTTCACAAGAACTTTGATAAATCTACTCCGGAATCATAGAAGTATATTTTTGACAAATGTTCTTTACTTGACTTGATATGGTAGTTTAAATTTCAACGTCTCACATATATGTTGGCTTTTGTTTTTTAAATATCAGTTTAAGTCATAGACTCTCGTTTTTCTCAGTTCCTACAGAATCTCCTTATTTTTCTAATCATTTTAAGTCAGCTGGTTGCATTCACTTATTATATGATTGGTCTTCTATCTCCACACAGTCTACATTCAATATTTTGTTTTTCCTGTCTATTACTATTTATATGGCTTATTCTTAATAGATTGTCCCCAGTTGCTATTAATAAGAATTTGTGTTCTCTATGCAAATGTCCTCTTTGTAATTGTATCGATGTTATTCTATCTGCAGTTTCTTTGATTTTTAGGAGCGTTTTTTCACAATTTTGGCTTCTTGTTTTAGAGTTATCTGTTTTTTAATAGTCATTCAACCAGATAATTAATCCTCCGTTACTCTAACTCGGGTCGTCCTCAAGGTTTTTAATAACAAAGTCAAAAGCATTTCTTACTACTGGCAATACCATAATTTACAATCTATCGAATTCATCTCATGGTGCAACGTTTTATATCGTCGGTTTTATTCATTTATTCATCCCAATTTCTCGGATTTTTCTCTCTTGCCTGGGTTATAAAGATTCTTAAATATCTCACAATGCATTTATTATTTTGATGAGAGTCAGTCAGTCAGTCAGTTAACTGCCATACGTAATACATACTTAAGTGATCATGTCTCTTTCGAGACATGACTGATTAGACAGAAGATTTTTCCGCCGTTGGTCGAAAAGACAAGAAAAGAGATGAATTAATACCTTTACCAAGGGTATTTGCACGTAAGTGAATTAAACGAATTAGATTGGATTTCGAACTCGGCTCTCCAATTTATCATTCTGAGCTGATATCGATTGCATCCCAACACACATTGCTGGTAGTACTTTCTAATAATTTCATCGTTTGATTGATGTAATATTATTTTTCTTACAATCCTGCATAAACCGTTTATGAGCTTCTCGTATTTTCAGTCTTTTTCTTCCTATTCGAGTGAGATTGTGAAAAATAAGCGACTGTACCAAACTGACCATAATGGAATATAAAGACGAACAAATACAGTGCTACACAGGAAATTATGCAAGCAACAAGGGTTTAAAAGATGTAGATATATAGAATGTTGGACAAAGCAGACGCTGTTCAAAAATATAATACTCTGTTATTTGGTATCCAGACCGACTATGTTTTTTTTTTTGTTTGTTTTTTTTACGACAACTTTGAATATAATGCTGATTTGGTGTCCTGATTCCAGTTACTTTTTCACCGACATGACGTGGCTTCCCTCTATCTTTTCTACAAATATTTTCATGACAACTGCTCTGAATGACTTTTCCCTGCTGCTCTGGCCTCGTGAATTTAAGTGTGCTACTAAATTGGCATCTAGGTGCCATTTTTTAAAAGTTGAAATATTTAAATGTAACCATCACTTCTACTAGAATAGTTTCTTTTTTCGCACGTCTTGCCTGTGGAACTTTTTTCCGTTTCCCTGATAGCTACAATCTCCGAAAATGTAAATGTAACGTCATTCTTCTTGAATTCTGTTCATCTTTTATCCTTTCTTCAATACCAACTGTACTCAATTTTTTTCTCGCTGTTACCGTTTGTGCAGTAGTGGCGGTATCTTCTTGATTGAGGTGAAATTATTACAAAAACAGAGACAAACTTGAAATAATTTAGACTTATTTATAACATCTCACTCCTTAAAGCATTAAAATGTCTAATCCTAAATGAGATTTGATTACTATAATTCTGATGTTCCATATCATGCACCACGGTGTTTGATACGTAACTATTATCTAATTATAATTTTTGTTATGTTAAAATTAATCCAGGGTAAAACAGTTAGACATTAGATAAACACTAACCTTCACAACCTGTGTACAGATATGACGTTTTGGATTTACTTTATTTTTTTAAACAGAATTTTACCAGCTGCGAGAATAAACACTTTTGTTTCCGGTTTCAGTTCTAAAGACATCACAGATAGATAAGATTTGTTGCCAATATCAAAGTTTTGTGCTCGCAACTAGTATTGACCATTTAACTGTTTTTCTTTATACTTGTTTTTCAGGTTGACTATGTCTTTAATTTTTATCCTTTTGTTTTGTTTATAACTTCTATTTCATTTTGATCGTTTATTTGCCAATCTCGTTGGAATTTTTAACTTTGTTTATTATTAAATGTAGCATTTTTAGTTGGTAAAAAAACTTTAGCATCCAGCCATTTATTAGTTCTAAGAAGCTTTCAAGGTTGTGATTTTATACGTGATCAATCCTTTGACCTCAGTTACGGACGATCTACATCTCCTTTGGAATAATGTGTTTTGGATATATATATATATATATATATATATATATATATATATATATATATATATATAGTTATTGCGAAGTTGTCAATAAAATCAAACCTCTTTTGTGCAGTTCGCTCAGTTTTCTTTATCTTCCTTTACTCGTCAAAAACATTTCTTTGTGATTTTTCTTTCATTACTGAATGTTGAATACGTTTTTCCTCGTTGATTCCAAAATATTTGTCTATTTCTTTCTTGTTCATTTCACGAATCACCGATTTATTATTTAGTTTTATAGCCGTTGTCTGGATGTTTCACTATAGAAATTTGCCTGGGCATATTTATCATGGCCAAATTCTACGTTGATAATATCACAAAAGGCATTTATTGAATCCATTCAATTTTTAAGATACCTTCTATCTCATCAACATTTTTTCGAATAGTTTCAATTCCGTCACAGTAGAAGAAGTAATTAATAAGTATATTAATTATGTTACATCCATAAGCTGTGTTATTTAGTATGAATAATGAGTAAATAGGTTTTCCTTTTTACTCGGTTCACACTCCTCCCCAGTCTTGTGAACAGGAATAGAGATTTATTTCTTGTTTACGGTTAGGTTTCCTGTACTTTCTAAAGCCTGCTTCACTTCTATACTCCTAATGCACGGTCATTGATAACCCGTCTACTTAAGTGGCTCTTAAGCCTTTTATTTGTTCAAAGTTTATTAAAAAAAATTCGTTCGTTTAAGACAGCCATCAACACAATACAATTTATTAGGGGAGAACTAGAGGCCTATTGAAATATTTCTCTGTTGATCTGTATGTTAAAAATTTCGATTTTATCGTTAGGTTCGTCGAATATTAAGGAAGCATTCATTATTTTATTTTATTTTATTTTAGATTAACAAATGTGGGAGAAATATTTTTAATTCTAGTAATCTTATCCTCTCTATTATAATAAAGACCGTTATTGAAGAGTACTATCCATCGATATCAAAAGAACTATTTGTTACAGTATTGGAATTCGCCGCTCTTTACTCGGATATAACAAGGGGAGAGAAAATAATAATGAATGCAAAAACATCTGTGCTCATTCATAAAGAAGAACAGTGGAGAAAAAATAATTCCAAAGGGGACAATTTTGATACTACCATGGGATCTTTGGACTCTACGTAATCTTCAAATCTGGCAGGATTATTAATACTATAAAATTTCACAGCCTATAAGGAAGTTGAAACTAAAGACATCGGATTATATAGTGATGATGGACTTATGATAATAAGAAATGCCACAAATTTTAAAATAGATAAAATTAGAAAGATGATACATAAAGAAATTAAAGATGTTAAATGAAAAGTAACAATTAAAACAAATATAAAAAAGTAGATTTCCTCGATATAACCTTAGATCTAGAGAAAAATACACACCAACTACACAAAAAACAAATACCAATCATTTATACATCCACCCAAAGTCTAACCACCCTCCATCTGTTATAAAACATTTACCCTCATCAATAGAATACAGAATTAGTAGAAATTCAGCAAATGAAGAAGTACTTAATAAGCATAGCAACTTCTACAATACCGCCTTAAAAAGTAGATATGAAAACCCAAATATTAGATATGTAAACGAGAAAAGTAACCCTCGAAGAAAAAATAGGAATAGAAATATTATCTGGTACACCCCTCTTTAAACCAGATGACTAATAGTAAATTGGGGAAAAAATTCCTCGCGTTAATTAGGAAACACCTTCCAGAAAAAATCCAATGAGTAAGATCTTTGATAAAAACACTATTAAATTAAACATAAGACATCACAATAATAATATTTTAAAAACTTTAACAAAATTAATAAAAACAATAATAAAACCTGATAACAGAAAACAATTTAGACAAGAAAAATGTAACTGTAGAAACCCTATAGATTGCCAGTTAGAAAACAGGAGTCTAACGGAACCAGTCGTCTATCAATGCAAAATATCTTCAAAGGAAAACCCAAAAAATATAAAAATTTATATAGGGAGTACTAAGAATACTCTAAAACGGCGGAGTTTTCTTCTTTCATTTTGTTTTGTTCTTTATTCCCTGTCTGTTTTAATTTCCTCAATTTCCTTTTCATGTATTTATCTTTTTCTAATTTCTTACCTAATATTTTTCTGTTCTTTTTTTAATCCTTCTGTCAAATATATTAATTATTAATTTTTTAGTTTCATCATTATTCAGCATATCTACATGTATTCTTACATCTCCTGCATTTTCAATTCTAATATTTTTTAATTCACGTCAGTGTTAAAATTTTCTTTAAATTCAATGAACCTTTTAACTTTAGTTTGTTTATTAACATTGATGTTTTCTCTGATGTTCAGAAATATTCTTCTCCATCTTCCGTGTGATTCTTTGATAAAACTTGTATGTTTTATGTCCAACATAGTATTATGCGTGGGTGAGTTCCTAAAACAGAATATTCTCGAATATAGTGCAAGATTTTATGATCAGATTTTTACGCAAATATAGTAGATCGCACTATACACAGATCTTTTTTTTTTTTTTTGAATAGTTTAAATATCATCTCTTTTCATTCTACTATGCACTGGAGGCGTTAAAATTTATACAAAATTTCAAGGATTGCACTATACATGAAGCCAACTTATACATGGGTATATATGGTAATCTTCTCTTTTTCATTTTATTCTTTTTTTCCTTTCCTTTCATTATTAGTAGACATTGGTTAAGGTGGACCATTATCTGGAATCATTTATTCATGGTCATATTTATAATTATTTAGAAGAACAGTACTGGTCGCTTGTTTTCCAATCCCAGGTTTTCTTTGTTCTTGAGATAAATTTGGTGACAGCTGATGAGGGATAGAGTTTTCTTTGACTGCATTAATAATTATAATGTTTCCATTTCATCCCTTTTGACAACAGGTGTTTCATTCATGACGCCACCTCTGCTTTTTAATAAAATTTGTCATATGAATTAAACAACAAAATATGATAAAATGGTTGATAAAGTCAATGCATTTAAATTTAGGAATCACTAAATACTTTAAATATATATATATATATATATATATATATATATATATATATATATATAGAGAGAGAGAGAGAGAGAGAGAGAGAGAGAGTTTATATTAAAATTTCACACGTTAGAAAAATATAAATTTTAATATAAACAAGATTAAAATGATTCATGGTGTTTGTAAATTACAACGCAGTTATCATTTTAAATTTTAAATCGACCATGTCGGATTTTAATAAATAATCAAATTTGTCACAATAAAATTCATATTTTTTAACCAATTTCAGGGAACTTTTTAGGATCTTGAGTCGGAACAAAAGTTTGTAGCGTTTTTAAGCGAATTCAAAAATAAAATTTGAGTACATGTATATTGATTTTTTCAACCACATACGTGTCACCTTATTCCAATACAATTTATCATCTTTGAGAACATGGCATCTTTCTGGTCGATTGGTTTCAGTGGTTTTTACATGCTTTCAAAGAATTGAAGTTCTTCCCATTAAGATGGGTTTCTACAGATCAAAATATGCTGTCATCGAAAACTGCAAGTTCAGCTGAGTAGAATACAGTAGGTCAACCTAGACATGTTCTACCAATTTCTTTTCAGTTCATAAAGAGGCGTGAGGTTCGGCATTCCCTGATGGAGGACGACACCGTTCCGTTTGGTTAATTCTGGACGCTTTTTACCAACTGATACTTTTAATCGATCCAATTGTAAACAGTGCTTGTCTGGATTCAACGCCTGACTTCTTAAAGATTTTCTTTATCCCCATTTAAGTTGCTGTACTTCAGTACTTATCCCCATTTTTCTCTGTTCTTTATTATATATCTTAACAGTCCTTTAATCGTTAACACCGACTTCTTTGCTGATTGTGCGGTGTGTAGAACATTTTAAATTGTTATGAGTTTTCTTAGCTTTTGATCCATTCGTTATTTTCATTGATAATTGATTTTGGTTAATTTCAATTTTATTTACCGCTCAAACAGTTTCTTCTGAAAATACAAACATTATTAAAGTTGCTAAAACCAATTAAAAGACCAACACTAACCTCAACGAAAACAAGACTAGAAGAGTACCACGAAATTATCACAGATTTTATAAATTCTCGCAAGTTGTTTCTTTGTCATTTTTAAATTAGAATTTTGTTTCTTACATTTTAATTTGCAACAGCAGTTCAGTTTCTATGATAAAATCATGTATCTATTGCTAAACATTCATCTAAGTACCAGTTTTAGTGGGTAGGGACATATATATAGAGAGTGAGATAAATAGTGAGTGAAATAGAAAGTAGGAGAGAGAGAGAATTAGGGAAATATATATAGAGAGAGAGAGAAAGGGGGACAGAGGCAGAAAGAGAGATAGTGAAATAGAGAGAGAAAAAAGCAGTGAGTGAAATAGTTTAACTTTCAGAATGATAATAATGTTTCGACTTCTCGAAAATTATTATTTAAGATGACCACAAAAACGAAACCTGAAGTCACTAATTTTACAAGTAATGAATGTCTTGCAGCCAAAGTTCAACGGAACTACTACTTCAAAATCTATCGCAAGGAGCAGTATAGTCTGACACTTTACTGCCTGCAATCGCTGTGAGAGAGCTCCGGAAAAAGCAGAGCGTAGCTACGCGCAAGCTGTCCAGAACAAGGTTAAAAATAAACAAATTGGATCTCGCGAATTCTGGAATATCAACCAAATCATGAACATCGGCTGAGCCTACTATTATAAATGATCCCGAAGTCTTACCTTCTTCGACAGACAGGGTGAAGAACTTTGCTTCAATATTTGTTTTAAAATCAACGTTTGATGACAATCGCTATTCACTTCCAACAGAGCACAATCTCAGTAATATACTCATTTTAGTAAGAGAAGCATCTACACTTATCAAAACTTCGGCCCCAAAAACGTCACTGTCACAGATAAAATTCTAGTGGACGTCAAACCAGAATTATCTCCGATTCTATCAAAAAAAGTATGTGTAAAATAATCGTATGCCTGGTTTTCAAGAACTCGGTCAACCGATCTTTATGTTGCTAATACAGACCCATTAGTCTCCTCAGTATCATCAATAAGTTTTTTGAAGCCTTAGTCAAAAAGAAATTCGTCGCGAATCTATATAGGACCAACCACTTGTGCGAGGAGCAGTATAGGTTTCGATCAGCCAGATCCATACTGATTCTCTATCATTACACACAGAATTAGTGAGGCCTTTGACTGCACACATAATGCAAGAAACATAGCATTAAATATCTCAAAGGTTTTCGACAGGGTGTGGCACAAAGGTTTTCTACATAAACTTGCTATGGAACCACTGGAAGATTTTTATTTATTATAAAATCCTCCCTAACAGGTAGATCCTTGGAGCTAGATCCCTGAAGTTAGCTATTAACGGCCAATTCTCCAAGGCCCTGCAGGTCATAGCAAACATCCCGCAGGGTCACTTCTCGGACCAACCCTTACATAAATGATCTACCTAAAAATATGCCGATGATACGACAATATACGGGCGCACCTCCAAAAGTCTTGATCTTCAAAGATTGTCAGCTGAGGAGAGGTCTGCTGCCAATCTTTGAACGTCAAGATCTAACACTAGAATCCAAATGAGAGAAAAAATGGCTGGTTGCATTCAATGCCTCTAAAATCAAACTGCCGATTAGACTCTGAATTACCTCCAGTCACGGAGAATGGATCTCCCCTCGAGGAGGTCCCGTGCCTTAAGAGGGTATTGGGCCTCATACTCACATCTGACCTGAAGTGGAACTCCTGTTTACGATCCTTCGTTAAGGATGCAAATAAAATGATTGGCTATCTGTACCGATCCAGTAGCCCCCGGACTTTTTACAGAGTGAACCATACTGTAAAAAACAAAAAAACAAATAATAATAAAAAAACAGTTTTTTGTTCATTGACTGATAATTTGTTTCGTTAGAAAGAATGTATTCTAATTTTCTTTTTAATAGAAATATTTTCTATTGTCAATGATAAAATTCAAACCCGCGAGACTGTAAATCGAACAATTCACAATTCATTGATGTCAATATGAGGAAGACCAAATAAAGAAACGTTTTTTAAAAATATTTTTTTTTCGCTCGACTGTGATTTGATCCAACCTCACTTGATTTCATACACACACGATAAAAAGCCACTGAAATGTATATGTGTGTGTGTGTGTGTGGTGCAACAAAGCTTTATTTCTGACCCCCACCCATTAGATTGACTTCTCCAATAGGCTGCATCTCTGTTTTATTGTTTTTATTAACTTGGTCAAGATTAAAGAGATAAATGGAAATAGGAAAAGACAAAAAAAAAAAAAGAAGAAAAATAAAAGATGTAGGCGATCTAAAAGATTTGAAAGAGAGAAATAAGGTTGATGGAAAGAGAAAATGAAAAGGGAGGATAAAGGAAAAAGCAAAAACAAAAAAGAACTGGAATAGTTTTTCAGAATTAGAAAGAATGAAAAGTCTATTGAAATGACACAAAAGGAAAATGTGAGAAAAGAAAAAAATTAAAAAATCCATTGCTAGAATAATGAAGAAGATAGAAAAGTTTTGACGGGGAAAAGGGAGAATGAATCGAGTGTGACAAGCGTGGCATAAAACAATTGCAGAAAAAGTTAATCTGTTTTATTAAACAACAAATATGGACGATATGGAGAAAAAAAGAGAGGCAGAAAGACCAAAAGTAACTGAATTAAGAGGAAAGGCTTAAAATAAAAAGGAGATTTTCTTAACAGGAAGAAAACGAGAAAACGCTAAAGAAAAGAAATAAATAATTAGCATGAAATGCAGTTTATGTATTGGCGTGAAAGAGAAAAACAAAAGGCAAAAAACTAATTTTTAGAAAGGTGAACGATAAGCCTTCAACAGAAAACAAGAGAGTGAAATGAATGGACGAGAAGAATATGTATAAAAGAGAAGAGAAATCAGAGAAAATATTGACTGAGATAGAAAGAGAAAAGTAAAGGAAAAAAATGACCATTACAATCAGGAGTAATAAATGTACTTTTAAAATTACGCTTCCTTCTAATGGTTTTAAGATCTGATATGGCCTCGAATCCTGTCTGGCTTACAACAGTACATCTCTAATAAGGTAGAGAGTGGAAAATAAACAAAGGAATAGACTTTGATATGGAAACGATATGAATGTTAATTGAAGATTCACCTGCACTCCCTGACCGGAAGAGATGGGTGGCGATTGATGTCATTTCCGGTTGCTTGTGTTGAAGCCATCAAAATCACCTTATCTGATTTGGCAGACAAATGACAAAGCATTTCTCTTTGTTTTTATCGCCTTTTCGTAGCTTTTATTTTTTGGCCAACCAGTTTGTCATTGCAATATCAGCATAAATGCGGTTACTTGTGATTTTTGAATCATTACTTTCCAAAGTGCTTTTGTTTTAATACATATCAATATGCCTATATCGTGGTTTATTTTGTAAAAATATAATAATCATGTCTCTTACTAGTTAACGCATTCATACATTTTTTAATTTGCTATTATCTTTGTAACTTCTTTTTGCAACCCAATACAAGGCTCGAGAGACACTCAAGGTAACGAGTTACTGCTAAAACGCTTATGATGGATGATGTGCAGGATGATAATAAAAGTAGGTGGTAGAAAGTTAAGATTATTAGGATCAGGAAAATAAATAACGACTGACCCTTGAATTGAAATTGTTAACATTGTAGATCTCAGGGAAATATTCACGCAAGAGTTTGTTTCAGAGAGTTCTTTGTAAACCTCTCGTTAAGAGGAACTTTCCGCTTACAATTGGAATACGGCGGAAATGAGGTTGATTCGACTCCGTGGGAGTAGCATGGTGTGTTCTAGTTGAAATGGGTCTGAATTGGGGGAACTGAAGAATAGAGTTTACCAGAACAATAGGCTTGTGACATTGTGTCTGTGGTGGGAAATGGCTATAGATTAGAGAATATCATCTTCAACAGGACTACTTAAACAGTTTTGTATTCTATCAATTCTGGAAAGTGAGCTTCGATCAGTTCCAATCCAGCTGTACAGAAATATTCCTTTTTTTTTTTGTCTTATCTGACGCTTGTTAATATAAAGCATAGCAGAATGTGTTTAGGTATTTGGTAGAGCGATAAAAAAGAACCGACCATTATTTTGGCGTAACATTTGAAGACGTACTAATGAACGTATTTTTGGACGGGGAATTTGACATATGACCATCTGTTTTAGCGTTTACGAATTAATACCAAGTCATATTTTGTGTATGGCATAAAAAACATGTATGTTTGCGCGTGAGTGCGTGTGTGATAGATATGCAGATAGAAAGAAGAGAACAGTTGGGTATCGTAGGTTTTATTATACATGACTATACTGATTACTTCCCGAGTTTCAAAAACGGATAATGAAGAAGTGAAAATATGCTTTTTTGAAATGTAAATAAATAAAATACGATTATCAAAATCAAGTAAAAAATTCATACAAATAAATAAACAAGCTACGTAAATAATAAACAATTTAACAAACCACGTACGCACGAATAAACACAAAAAACCGTTGTAAAAACAACCAACAATAAAATTAGAAACAAACAAAATAAATTAATGATAAATAAAAAACTTAAATAATAACACTAATAACACTAAAAATAGCCTAAAAACTACATTCGAATCCACAATTATTTCCATTGAATAAGCTCGGAAATAATTTGATACCGTTTATCACCCACAAAATCAACTGTTAGGATAATACAATAGACTACACACAGTGCAATACAATGTGGATATTATATATATATATATATATATATATATATATATATATATATATATATATATATTTCTCATACGTACCTTTTGTTTGAACTGATATACAGTAGCGGTCATAATATAAAGAACGGAAACAACAAAGACATAAATATGTGCATTACTTAAAAAGTAATGCATGATTAGCAAATGAAATTTTTACCGGACAAAGATTAGGGTGTAATGCATAAATATTATACAAAGTTACAAAAATTTACATAATGTTTTTTTTTTTTTTTAAAAAAAAGATTAAATGGAACAAAGGAAATCAGCTACTGGATAAAAGTTAAGAAACAATGTTAATTTGCATAAATTTTTAATTCACATTGTTAAAAACTCGATGGAGCTTTTCAACAATAAGTAAAAGTTCATTAATCATTAAGACTTTATTTTTAAGCAATATAGCAAATTCTACACGGAAAACGCTATCTTTTGAAGAAAAAAATTATTATGACTATTATCTTTATTCGGTAAAACTTTCATTGCTAATCATGCAATACTATTTAAGTAATACACATATTTATGTTTTTGTTGTTTTCGTTCCTTCTATTATAATCGCTACTGCATATATATATATATATATGTGTGTGTGTGTGTGTGTGTGTGTGTGTGTGTGTGTGTGTGTGTGTGTGTGCATTTTTCGACTAGCCTAACATATATATATATATATATATATATAGTCATCCGCTGACAGATCTGTTTTGCTGTATCACAGACTTCCGATTGAAACCCAACAGAATTGACATCAGTCGGCGATTCCCCCTCTGAGCTATGAACGCTCAGTAGAGAAAGGCAGACTTTAGCGTGTTATATATCATGTAAACACACGCCAGTAGCTGAGAGTGCTCAAATTCATTACCGAATGAACGATGCGTAGATGCGTGGGAGGCTACCATTCCTCCGTAGTGCTCAATCGGGGTGTGAGAGTATATAGTGTATTGAGGCAGCAGATAATATATGGTTCTGTTAACATTTCGGGCTCTCACGCGGTGTGACGTCATAGAATCGCATTACAAATTTACGAGTTGCCATTGCTATTTGGTGACTGTTGTCGTTGCTTAGCAAAGTTTTATGTCAACACAAAATAAAATCGTCTTTGATGGTGGATGTTTTTATGTTAACGTCCCTGTAACCTCTCTGAAGATGGCTCATATGAGTCGAAAGCTTAGAATCAACTTAATAAAAAATTATCCAAATGTTGGAAAATTTTTGTCTTTATATTCACCTGAAATTAAAGCCAAAATACGATGTTTAGAATGGCTCATGATTATCAGTATATGTTTAGAATATATATATATATATATATATATATATATATGAGTGTGTATAGATGTTGAAATTGTTAATAACCTACACAGAATATGTACAACACCCTCCAGTCAGCCCACAACGAGAAACGAAATACAAATTTTTCCCACTTCCCTACACCTGGGGGGAGGAAAGGGAAGGGAGGGAAATGATATATTTGTATATATAACCATTATAATGTATATATGGTATATGAATAAATATATAGAGATGATCCCCACCCAGAAGAAGAAAAAGGGAAGAAGGAGGAAGAAAGTGAAGGAAAAGAAGAAGAAGAAGGGAAGAGGAAGAAAGGGAAAAGAGAAAGAAGAGAAAAAAGAGAAACAGTAAAATATCCCTGGCAACGTGAACAAGACCAAAACAGAAGAAGACACACTGCGAAATGAATAAAACGCATCGTAGCTAATCTACAAAAAGGACGAACTATCACTCGAGAACTTCACTCATCAACCTGACGAGGGCGTAGAACGCCGAAAATTTGTTCACAATTTCCCTGGCAGCTAAGGGCTTGACAATAATTAATAAATAAATAAAAAGTTCAACAATACTGCTCAAAAGGAATATAAATACTTTAAAAAATTTTTACTTAATTCTACAGAGATTAGTCACTACTGTTTCCGTTTCATATCTGATCAGATATAGCTGATTTCGTTGCCTCATTCCTTAAATACGACTTTTTCGATATTCCACCAGCTTAATTTTTAGTTGTCTGCCGCTGCTATCTTTGTAATACTTGCCACAACTGAAAAGGATTATATATACACGGTACCTGGATATGTTATCCGCTGTGTGATGCTTGATTTTTCCGTAAGTTTGAGTTACTTGCGAAGATTTTCCGGATATTATATAGTCCTCGCATCTTCTAAATCCTTACGGACACGCCCTTGGCATAAAGGAGACATACTGTGGCAACTTTTCAATGATCTTTTTCGGCCCTTCTCTTTCTTCATTATGTGCCCCAGAAATTTCAACCTTCTGTTACTGTATAAGTTTTCTTATTGTTTCCATGTCCTCGAACATTTCTATTCCTTCAACTCTCGTCTTCATCTTTGAGGAAATTGTCCAGCATTCACCGTCTTACACTAGGATATGCATCGAATAACATTTCAGTACACTTTTCTTTGTTTCTATCGAACTTTTTCTATCTCTTAATACTCTGCTTAGCTTTTCGAATGCATTTTTGGCTACCCCAATGCGTTTTTCGGATTTCAGTGTTGCATTTTCTGTCCTACGTTCTTTCCCAAATTTTAAATTTTTGTGTTTGGTTGATTCTGATATCATCAATTTATAATTTCCATTTTGGGTTCATTCTTTTGCTAATAACCATGCATTCTTTCTTCTTGCGGTTAATATTTGGTCCGTTCTTCTAGCTTTCCTTCACTGCTTTGTGTAAGAGCTTCTCAAGTTTTCATTCCGTGACTGATACCAACACCGTGTGATCTGTATATCTTACGTTGTTAAGTTTGTGGCCGACAATAATGAATCCTGGTAGCACATCTAATTCTCTCACAACTCCTTCACAATATAGGTTGAATAATTTCGGTGAGAAGACACATCCTTGTCTTACACTTTGGTTTTTAATATTTTAAGTCCGTTAATATTTCTCTGCATTGCATGTTATTCTCTTTCGTTGTGGAATATATTCATTTTATCTCTGACGTATTTTTTCTTTTTCTGGTATCATAGTTCCGTCCCTAGATTTTATGCATCCTGTTGAGCATGTCTTTTATCATTTTAGTTCTCTTATTTTTTTTATTTCTTTTACTCATATCAACTTTATCAGTGGTACTCATTCTTTTTATTTTTGCATATTTTCTGGGTTTTTTTCTTCTTTCTTTGTGTAGAGTTTTGTATTTTGTTGCGTGTCTTGGCCTTGTTTCTACCCCCTTTTCATCATGTCGAGAATCTCATCTATCATTCATTTTTTTTTATTTAATCTTTAAATGATCTCGTTTACTGATATCACTAAGGCTTTTCCTAGTGTGTTCCATTTCCAGTTCCCAATTTCTTTTTGTTCTTTGTATCTGCTTTTCGTGTTCTCCATATCTTTCCCCTTCAAATTCTTGTCATTCAAGAATCGTATTTCAATTTGGGTGATGTCTTAGGTATCTTTAATTTCTTTTGTTTCACTCTAAATCTGCATATAAATGGAAAGTGGTCACTTTCACAATCAGCACTTGAATAGTTTTTTTTCATTGTACAATTGTATTCCTTAAACTTTTGTTGATAGGTGTGCAGTCGATTATTTTTTCGCTTTTCCTCCTGGGCTTTTCCATATCTATATCCGTTTTGGATGTTCTTGGAAACAGGTGGTGGCTACTACCATCGTTACCTATGCTGCACACCATTTTCTCAGCGTTCATTTCGAATTCCTAGTCGGAACATTTTAACTATTTCATCCTCAACCTCATTGCATACTTTGTCATTCAAACTCTCATGACAATTATAATTTATTATGATTTATATTTGGATTTAAGTTTGTCTAACATAGAGTAGAAAGTTTCGATTTCTTCAGTACTTTGTGTTGTTAATGCATACACAACTATAATACTTTTAAAGGCTTTCCTTTCTGTTTAATGACGAGAATTCTTTCATTCTGATATTATCCGAGAAAATATTTCTTCGTGTCGGCATCTGGTATTAATCCAACTCCTTTTTCTTTTTTCTCTCCGTCAGTTAATATTCTATGTACTGAGAATTATTTTTGTTTAATTCGAGCAGTCACTAGGTAACGATCAGATGGCATCTTTCGCTCATGTCTCGCCTTAAAGTCCGAGGGGTCAATTTGACCCCCTTTATGCTTTTTATGCTGTATTACGGTCAGTTGCACATGTTGCTCCTCACTAAGCTAACTGAACCCCCTTAACGCCGTTAGCTATCATATTATGTTTGATAAATGCCATAATATATCTTGAGATTGATTGTGGAGTAGTTTCTCGTTCCCATCTCCAAGGTGATTTATTGAGACACCACCTCTAGTTAGGTAGCCGTTGACTCGTTGCGAGTTCTTCGGCCCCTTGGTAGGCTCTAATGTTTACTTACTTTTGCATGAAACTTCAAGTGCAAAACTCTCACTGAATATCTTACTCAATACAAAAGCAATAGTCTGCGAAATTACCTTGCTCATATTTTCTCTAAGATAACACACTGGGTATAAAGATATTTTCAAATATGAATTTTATACCATTACATGGGCATTGATATGTAGATATTTGGGACATATGCGCTTGTGAACATGCAAATAGAAAAATATTATGGAAAATAGCTAGGTGCTTATGCATTAATAATATAAAGAAAAGTGTTTAAATTAGTACAAAATCCTGAAAAATATATGTTTGCGTATTTGTACCCGCATACGTGTACACGGTCATGGGTAGGTACATATGTACGAATATGTCTGTATGTGTATGCGTGTACATTAACTACTCCCAAATGCTCTTCATTCTCTTGACCCCTGCGACCTTCAGTCGCATCGACATCAAAGCTTCGATTGGTATTACGCTTTTGTGGTCCATTTTGTTTCTGTTTGAGTGGCGGAAAGGCGTTAATTTATTGCCCTTGTGCATCGGCCTCCACTGCTCTGTTTACTCGCTAAATCTTTGATCTGTCATTAACCGCCTATTCTTGACAGTTATCTTGGCCGATTCTGTCGATTATTACGATCGATCGATAACCGGTCATTCACCTCGCCCTCAATTATCGACCTTTTAAGCCAGAACACCACCTCCGTTGCATCGCATCAAATAACAATGCTTTCGTTATAAATGCGAAAAGAAAGTGTTATAACAAAAGTTACATTTTTCTCCTCTTCGTTTTTCTTCGGTATTGACTAGTTTGTGTTTTAAAAGATGTCATATATGTCTGGACCAGTAAAAGAACAAAAAGAGTGGAAAGGCTACTGCCATTAAGCCTAGATACACTCTCGGCTTTTAACAATGTATATACACACAGGCGACGTGTCGGAATAAATTGAATAAATTATTATCCAGTTATTTTACAAACGAAATTTTCATCGGGGAAGAATAAATAGTGTTATTGTCTGACAAAATATTACTTGTAAGCTTCTTCATTATTGGCGAATCCATGTAACCGGATGCAAAAGGAAGATTTTTCTCAAAACGAAAAACAAACTACTAACAAAGAAATTGATTCAGTCGAACTAAGTATCTATTCACATGCTGTAGGGTTGTACAACTTTGACAAATTACAACAAATAACAGAAACAAAATATATAATTTTTTTTTCATTTAATTCCTGTATATATACTACATAATAGTAAATAGTAGATGTTTTTACCGTCAAAATTCAACAAAGAAAAAGTGCAGAGAAAACTAAACAAAAAAAAAACCCTTACTAATAAAGGATGATTGGCAATCCTAATATGCTGTAAATATTAAACTAATAGTATTTGCTTAGCACTAGTGCATAGTTTTAGTACATTTATATTTTATTCAACACGATGCAAAGTTGAAATTATTAGATTTGCTTTCAAAACATGAAATGCATATTTTACTTTTGTTCTTAACTTTGAGACCATCGTCTTTTAAATATTTTTCTAAGTTAATCATCGTTAATATTCGGCATTCTATTGCGTCAAAAAAGTTGGTTGCGTTTTTCAAAGACAATCTTTATATATTCGTACATATTTTAAATTTTGTTCTAGTACCTTTCGTCATCTTTAAAGAAGCTTCATGATTCTATCCATCCAGAAATTAACATCTTCCAGAGAATTGAAGTTTTGATCAATAAATATTTTTAGCGATCGAAATGTGTGATAATCCCAGGGTGGAAAGTCGTAATAATGGTGACAGTAGTAGTCAAACTGAACAAATTTCTGAATGGGTCAAATAATAGCGGGAGTATTAGTCAAACAGAAAAAAATTCTAAAAGGTTCAAATAATGTCGGAAATAGTTTTTGAACTGAACAATTTTCTGAAAGGATCAAATATGTGGTACTCCAACGGTTCAAAATCAAGTAATAATGGCGGGAGTAATAGTCAAACTGGAAAATTTTCTGAAGGGGTCAAATATGTGGTACTCCAAAGGTGCAAAATCAAGTTATAATGGCGGGAGTAATGGTCAAACTGGAAGATTTTCTGAAGGGGTCAAATAATGGAGGCAGTAGTAGTCAAACTGAACAAATTTCTGAAGGGATGAAATACTAACTTTAAACTTATAAAGGGCTCAAGTAATGGCGGCGTAGTAGTCCCATTGAACAAATTTCAGTAGAGGCATAATTATGGCGGGATTAGTAGCCAACTTTTCTGAAAAGATAAAATAATAGCTGAATTAGTTGTCATAATGGGCAAATTTTCAAAGGGGTCAAATAATGGCGGGCGTATTAGTCAAACTAAACAAATTTCTGAAAGACTCAAATCATGGGGGGGAAGTATTAGTCAAACTGAACAAATTTCTGCAGAGATCAAACAAATGGCAGGAATAATAGTTAAACTGAACAAAACTTTGAAGGGATCACAAATGGTAGGAGTAGTAGTCAAACTGAATGGGGTGGGGGTAAAATATGTGGTAATCCGAAGTCAAGTAATAAGGGCGAGAGTAGTAAACAAGTGAAGAGATTTCTGAAAGGATCAATTAATGACGGTAGTAGTAGCCAAAGTAAAACATTTTCTGAAGGTGACAAATAATTGCAAGAGTTGTAGTCAAACACTACAAAATTTCTGAAGGATAAAAATGAGGGCAAGAATAATAGACAAACTGAACAAATTTCTGAAGGGATCAGTTAATGTCGGGATTATTAGTAAAATTGAACAACATTCTGAAAGGATCAAATAATGGCGGTAATAGTAGTCAAACTGAGCAAATTTCTGGAGAAGACAAATAAAGGTGGGTGTAGTAGTCAAACTGAACACACTTCTGAAGCAGTCAAATAATGGCGACAGTTGTAGTCACATTTAATGAATTTTTGAAAGTATCAAATATTGGCGGGAGTAGTAGTCAAGCTTCACAAATTTCCGAAGCGGTCAAATAATTGCGAAAACAGTAGTCGAACTGAACAACTTTCTAAAGGGATCAAATCTGTGATACTCCAAAGGTGCAAAGTCAAATAATAATCGTGGGAGTAGTAGACAAACTGGAGAAATTTCTAAACTGTTCAATTAATGGCGGGAATAAACTGTTCAATTAATGGCGGGAATATCACTCAAATTGGAAAACTTCTCAAGGTGTCAAATAATGGCGGAAGTAGTAGCTTAAATGGAAAAAATTCTGAAGGGGGTCAAATAATGGCGGGTTTAGTAGTCAAACTGAACAACATTTTGAAGGGATAAAATAATATAGAGAGTAGTAGTCAAACTGGGCAAATTTCTAAAGGAACATAGTAGTTCAACTGAAAAAATTCTGAAGGAGTAAAAATGGTGGCAGTTGTAATCAAACTGAACGAATTACTGAAGGGGTCAAATAATTTCTAGAATAGTAGCTAAATTGAAAAAAATTGTAATAGAGTCAAAATATGTTGGGAGTGATAGTCAAACTGAGCAAATTTCTAAATGGCTGAATAATAATTATAGACTTCTAAAGGGGTAAAAAATGGCAGAGGTAGCTAAACATATCTCTGAAAGAGTCACATAATACCGAGAGGAGAAATTTTCTGAAGGGATCAAATTTCTGAAGAGATCAATTAATGGTGGGAGTAGTAGCCAAAGTGAAAAAAGTTTTGAAGTTAACAAGAAATGGCGGGAGTTGTAGTAAAACTGTACAACATTTCTGAAAAGAAGAAATTATGGTCGAAAAAGTTTTCAAATTGAAAAAAATTCTGAAGGGATCCATTAATGTTTGGCATTATTAGCCAAGTTGAACAACATTCTAAAGGGGCCAAACAAAGGCAGGCGTATAAGTCAAGTTGAACGAATTTTAGTAGTCAGATAATGGTTAGAGTAATAGTCACACTGAACAAATTTCTGAAGGGATCAAAGAATAGTGGGGATAGTAGTTAAATTGAACTAATGTCTGAAGGAATCATATAATGGCGGGAGAAGTATTTAAACTGAACAATTTCTGAAGGGATCAAATAAGTCATAATCCGAAAGTGCAAAGTTAAGTAATAATGGCGGGACTGAAGCAATTTCTGAGACAAAAGAAAATTCTGAGAGGATCAATTAATGGCAGGAGTAGTAGACAACATGGAAAAGTTTCTGAAGGGGTCAAATAATGATGGAAGTAGTTGTCAAAGGGAATACAATTTTTGAAGAAAGCAAATGATGGCTGGAGTAGTAGTCAAAGTGAACGAATTTCCGAAGGGGTCAAATAATGTCAGGAGTAGCAGTCAAATTGAATGAATTTCTGAACGTGTCAAATGATGGTAACTAAAGAACTTTGTGTAGGGTCAAATATAGAAATAAGAGTAGTAGTAGTCAAACTGAACAACCTTCTGAAGGGATCAAATAATGGAGGTTGTAGCAGCCAAAATGAACAACATTCTGAAGAGGTTAAATAATGGCGAGAGTCGTAGTTAAACTAAGCAGAACTTTTGATCGGACCAAATAATGGCGGGAATAGTAGTAAACTGAACAAATTTTTGAATGCATCAAATAATGGCGAGTTTCGATGTCAAGCTTAACAAATTTCTGAAGGGAATCAATAATGGTGGTAGTAAACTGCACAAATTTCTGAATGGATCAAATAATGTAGTTGCCAATGTCTAAGTAAGCAAACTTCTGAAGGGATCAAATAATAGCGGGAGTAATAGACAAAATGAACAACTTTCTAAAGTGGTTAAATATTGTGAATATTAGTCAAGTTAAACACATTTCTGAGTGGATGCATTAATGATGGGTATCAATGTCAATCTGAACCAATTTCTGAAGGGATCCAATAATGTCGAGAGTAGTAGCCAAACTGCACAAATTTCCGAAGGAATTAAATAATGGTGGGAGTGGTAGTCAAACTAAACAACTTTCAGAAAATGTCTAATAAACTTTTGAAATAGTCAAACTGAACAAATTTTTGAATGGTGGGAGTAGTAGACAAGCTAAATTTTCTAAAGGGATCAAATAATGGCAGGAGCAGTAGCCAAAATGATGGGGTTAAATAATGGCATAAGTAATAAATAGTAAACTTAAACAAATTTCTGAAAGGATCAGTTAATAGCAGAAATAGTATCCAAACTTGCTGATGAGATCAAATAATAGCGTGAGTATTAGTCATACTAAAAAAATTATGAAGGGAAAAACTAACGGAGAGTATAGTGAGACAAACTAAACCACTTTGTGAAGGGGGTCAAATAATGGCGGGAATAGTACTCAAAATTAACAAATTTCTGAAAGAATCAAATAATGGCTAAAAAACTGAAGTGATGAAAAAATGGTGAGAGTAGTAGTTAAAGAACAAATATCTGAAAAGAATAAATAATGGCTGGAGTAGTAGACAAAGTGAAGAATTTTCTAAGGGTGGCGAATAATGGCTGTAGTAGTATACAAACTGCACAGATATCTGAAGAGGTCACATAATCGTGATAGTAGGAGCAAAACTGAACAATTTTTGTAAGGGGACAACTAATGGCAAGAGTAGTATTCAAATTAAAAAATTTTGATAGTAGTCAAACTGAACAAATTTTTGAAGAGGTGAAATAATGGTTGTTGTAGTATTCAAGCTGAAAACTTTCTGGAGGGTTCAAATACTGGCGGGAAACAGAAAAAATTCTGAAAGGGTCAAACAATGGCGGTATTACAAGCCAAACTGAATAACTGAATAAATTGAAGAGGCCAGATAATGCCAGGAGAAGTAGTGCAACAGGACAAAATTCTGAGAGGGTCAAATAATGGCGGGGATCGTAGTCAAACTGTACAAATTTCTGAAATTTTATTGTGGCTGTAGTAGTCAAAGTAAAAACTTTCTGAAGAGGTTAAAAATGGCTGGATAAGTAGTCAAATTGAAAAAATTATAAAAGAGTCAAATAATAGCGTAGTGAAACTGAACAAACTCCTGAAAAGATCAAATAATAGCAGAAGTGGCAGTCAAACTGAACAAATTTCTGTAAAGATCAATTAATGGCAGGAGTAGCAGCCAAACTAAACAAATTTATGAAGAGATCAAATAATGGCGGATGTTTATATCAAACTGAACGAATTTCTAAAGGGATCAAATAATGGCAGGAGTAATAGGTAAACAGAACAACTTTCTGTCAAATATTGGCGGTAGTAGTAATGAAACTGAACAATTTATTGAAGGGTTCAAGTACAGGCGGCAGTAGTAGTCAAACTAAATCAATTTCTACCGGTTCCGTAAAGACAGATGAGGTTTGGTGTGGTATCGATGGAAGACAACACGTTTCCAGTTGGTCAATTTCGGACACTTTTCATCGATTTCTGCTTTCAATCTATTCCAGTTGAATTCAAAATCTGATTTTCTGGAAGGAGCTTCTAATACACACGGTGTAACTCTTCCAGTCCCATCAGATACACACCATTATTTTCTTCGAGTGCACTTTTTAGTTAACTGGACTTATTTCTTCTTCCTCGTGTCTTGTATTGTTTAAATTGTTGCAAAAAATCAATTTTTCAATAGATGCGATGGCATAAAATATCCCTTTTCTGAATATGCATATGTCATAAATTTCAATCACAGTTGCAATACAACCAAATATGAAATATCACCTATTGAAAAATGCTACAAACTTGTTCCAACACAATACAAATTATTTGTGATTTGTTAGGTTGTATAAAACAACAATTGAGGTTTACTGGCAGCAAGTATAATTGTGTACACTAAAGCTGTTTACTGTTTGACTAATAAAATCTTAACGCATATCACTACAAAATCGCTCTAAAATCACCCAAAATGAGGCAGAAATTAACTCGATAGAACACACTACTAACGCAGCAAATTTAATAAATGTAAATATTTGTTACACATTTTGTAAATACAGCATTGAACACGAGATAAAATCATTTTGCTTTTATGTGAAATCGAGCTTTACATTTTTGGAGAAATGTTGTTTACGGACAATTCCACCCTTGCTGAAGAGATCCAAAACTTGTTGTTTCGTTGCTTCAACACATTTTGAAAAGTGAATATATATATATATATATATGATCCTGTTCATCTTCGTATAGATATAAAAAATATTCCTCCATAAAAAAAATGAAAAATAGATATTTTGCTCTTTTACACTCTTATGCAAATTAATTCAAATAAAATAAATAATGTCTTTTTAGGATCTTTAACACTTTTCCTGATACACGTCGTCTCTTGACGGTTTTTCTCTTCCGGGCGCATTTTTCAAGTTTTGGATTTATGGATCCAGTTTGTTTCTTCGCCTTGGCACGACTGACAGTTGAAAAGCTGACACAACAATATCCGCGATCTCTCTCTAAGGCTGGTCAGTGTGTTCGTGCAGTGTTGCAATTTTCATACGCTTACTTGGAGTAACGTCCATCGCAGACAATAGCTGTAGGACAACTAATCGACGGTCGAGACAATAGAGTCTGGGCATGATAAAAATCTGATGCAATCACGGATGACGCAATATTTTTCAAGGCCAAACAAATTTCATTATACACCCCGAAAATAGATTCATATTACTGCACACTACGGCAAATGAGCTGAGCTGAGGAAAAAATGGAAATCGATTACACCCTGTGACTCCAGTGGGTCTAAAACTGACCGTGTGGTAAAAGAAAGGAAACTAAGGCAGTTATTTCAATTAATTTGTGCAATGGTGTATGCAGATGTCAACTTATATATCACATCATCCATCAGTGCTCCGGGCATGTCTTTTCCCGTACTTTTGAGCCAACTCTGACAAGACCGAAATCAGTATCCTCCACCGACGGAACATAGAAACGAACTGCTAGCCCCAGATCCTTTTGTATGGAAAACGGTTAGAGTACATTTCCAAGCCCGTATATCTTGGGGTTACTCTAGACCGATCCATGCAAGGGCTACATCACAAAGATTAAAGATGGGATTAATCGGACAACATCTTAAAGAAACTGGTAATGACTAAATGGGGTGCCCATACTGGTACAATACGTACAACAGACTATTCTAATCCACAGCAGAATATGCATCACCAGAGCAGGTCATTATTCTCCAACAGTTAACCCATGACATGCTCTTCTTCCATGTGCCGTAGATGTTCAAGGACGTTAGCGATCATGTCTCTCCACAATTTCGTGCCCTTAATATTAATAAATGCTGTCTTTTTCTTATCCCTTCTAAAAGTTGCTTTACCATCCATTTACTCAAGCTCGTTATTCCTCCCCCTCTCTCTCTCTCTTCAATCTGTTCTGTGAGTATCAAATTTTCCAAGTCTTCTTTCCTCATTATATGCGATGAAAAAGTTAAGTGTCTCTTTCTGATGTTAAGTATAAGTATTCTTTTTGTTTCCATTTTCTCTAGAACTTCGTCGTTGCTCACGTTTAGCTCATTTAAGCATTATTCTATAAAATCACATTTTTGTTACTTCAAAACCCTTCTTCATCTACAAAGAGACTGTTCAGCATTCTGAGCCATATAGGATGACTGTTACAGTATTTACATTATTCGAACCATTTTCCTCATTTTTGTTGGCATTTGTACGACGCTTCGAATAATTTAAATAGTGTAAATACTATCTCATTTCAGAAATATAGACAAAGGATGACTATTGTTAGCTTAATACACTTTTGTTTGATTCTAACGAAATGTTTCTGTTTCTCAGTACTTTGCTTAGCTTTTGGAAGGCATCATTCGCGATTCCAATGTGCCTTCAGATTTCGGTATCACAATTTCAGTTCTCTGTTTCCCAGATATTTATATTGAGCCATAACATTTTGTTATATTAAAAAAATCTTGCTATAAAAGTTTTTCAACATTTATGCAAAAAAATACTTAGATTTAACTAATTTTATTAAGTTAATATTATTATTATTATTTTGAAATGAAAATATAAAATTTGTAGTGTTTTTAATTTCTTGACAGTGTTTTATGTAAAGAAAAGAACTTAAATAAATGGTTCTTTCTTCATTTTCTTTGCTTCTAAGAGATGTTCTATTTCTTTCCTTTTTGCACAAAATAACATTTCTTTCACCGCTTCCCATATTCCCAACCATTTTTATATTTCGGTAACTATTTTTATTTCTTCTTCTTCTTATTATTATTATTATTTTCGTCCTTCCTCTTTTATAAATGCATTACAAGAAATTGAATGTTTTCAAGACACTTGCATGCCTTCTCATTTATGAAGCTAACCATTTTTAGCAACTTGCTGGTTCTTCCCAGTACAGCCGGGTTACACAGGGCATGTCACGCACTTCACACTTTATTCTGCTTGTTGAGATTATTGTGGATCTGAATATTTTTAATCCATTTGCTTTTCTTCCGTCGTTTTGTTTTTTATTTGTTTTTCATTTCACTTTTGTCTTTTTTTTTTCACTTGACGTCAGAAACCCTAAGCGTTGTGTTTGACTATTTTGTCAGCCATTTTCCCATTGAATTGTTGAACCGAAAACAACCACGGACGACAAGTGCAATCCCACGCACTTTATTTCGTTATAAAGTTGTGCAACGAATATTTGTTGAGAATATGACGAATTTTATCTTGAAAGAAAAATAAACATTGTAAAGTATTGAGTCACTCAATCGAATAGCCATGAATATATTTCTGATCCATTCACTTTTGTCTGTAGACAACTACTTATTACCATATTTATGCACTCATCAATATTTACATTATTTACACTCGGACGGTTGTCCTCATGATTGTTGTTATCACGACGTCTTTGCTGTTGTGCCCTCCGGTCTTCATTAGATGTTTGTTAATCCGGGAAACGTTTACGGAATTTAGAAATGCATTCCTTATTTAATCTACGGGGACAGATTTTTTCTTGATTCTGCTGACCATATAGGCCAACAGCCTGGTGGATTAAAGCATTGATTTGTGAACTTGTTGACATAGTAATTGTCAGTTCAATCTCTGGATCGGTTAGTGCAAGTTTAGTAGTTAGCAATAGCTGAGTAGTACTAAATAGGAACTAGACGCGAAATCCTAAGCAGAACGCTTAACAATTAACGTTACTCGTTTCGACAAGCACTTGATGTAGAAGAAGATGGTGCTTGTTCTGCTTCTCATGCAAGGGGTTGAGTTAGGTACCTCCAGTCAAATCGATAACAAAAACAGTATAGTATGAATAATAAAGGTCCCAAACTTTTTCCTTCAAAATGTTTATATTATTATTAAGAAGAAAGATCAAAGTAAGTTTTAATTATTTTTTTATTAATTTTTTACTTCCTTCTAACATTTTTGAAATTTTGTCAGACAGTTTTGTTTTGATTTGAGTTAGCGGCCAAAGAAACGTTACGACTGTTTACAATGGAAACGTAATGATTGCATTACCCATTTCTTTTCGGTGACAAACACATTAATTTGGAAATTCTCGAAAAAATCAAATAATTGTCTGATTTTAATGAAACTTTCAGTACTCATTTACAAATAAATGAAATTACTTTTGAAATTATTATTTTTTAAAAATCTTGATAAAATGTTTTCTCTGTTACCCCCACTCCACGTTAATCTATGAAATCTTAATAAACTATTTATTGATGGCTAGGTTTTGTTTTATTAATTCAACGCAGGACTGATTGGGGAATATAAATCATCTATTTTTTTATTTTAAGTTTGCAATCATTATCTGAAAACCTTCTCCGAAGAATAAAATAAAAAATGCAATAAAACTTTGATATAATTTACTTTGATAAGCTTTTAATTACTGGAACAAATAATAACTATTAAGGGCATTAGACTCTGAAGAGAAAAAAATTTCGATTAATAATAAAATCTTAAAAGATTTGTTTCATTTTTTTCTTTTTTTATTATTATTAAATAATTTAATAATATATAAAGTTTTAAAAATATTTTTAAAATCTTCAAAGAATTGATTGCAAGTAGACTTTTTAGTTAAGAATTGATGATTATATTGCCTATCTAAAATTGAAAAGTTTAATAAAAATCGTTCTGCAAAAATATTTTAAATTAATTAAAAAAAGATTTTGTGTGTAAATATGTTCATCTTGATTAAGTACAATGTTCCATTTGATTAAGTACGGTGTTTCCATAAAAATGAATTAGATATTTTTACCATACCTTAAACTTAATAATAACTTATTCATAAATAACATAATATAACTTAGTTCAGTTATTTTAATGTCATTCTTTCTTATTAGATTAAAATTATTTTAAAAGAAAAGCATTTTTCTTTCTGGAATTAAAATTTAATCTCTTGGCTTTCAATGAAAGCTAATTTTAACGCTTGAAGACAACTTATTTATTTTTAATATTTTAATTTAAATTTAGCTATCGAAAATGGGTGGAGGTGCCTAGTCAAACCAACTTGAACATCGGAATCAACTGTGTGAAAATATTAAAGAAAGTCAGTAGCATGCTGCTCGTCACAGCGATAGCCTTATTTGGTGGTTTTGTCGCCCACAATAAAGAAGGTCCAGCTGTCCACTCGCGGAAACATGTGGCGATTGATCAAGAATCACTGGGGTAAAATGGTTCGACCACACGTTCCATCTGCCTAAAAGTTTGCAAAATACCTGCAGGTATAGGAAGACACACGAGACACATGTCCACAGAAATTGAGAACCTCTTTATTTTACTGATCCTTCATTTGTCATAAGCGACGATCGATTTCACGATATATATATATATATATATATATATATATATATATATATATAAAATAAGGCACATGTCGTTAGTATTTACTCAAGGTAGTCAGCTTGAGTAGGAAATCTACAGAAAAAATTGCATTTTGTGCACAGCAATCAGAGTAACCTTCAAAATTTTGTTGGATTAAATGCATGTTGTGTTACAGAAGGAAAATGTAGCTGCTGAATTATTCAGAGTAGGCACTGCCTATTTTATCTAGACGAAACGTCTATGATATATATATATATATATATATATATATATATATATATATATGAGAGAGAGATGCTGAAAATTCTTGAGCCGAGCAATTCAAGAAATGAGTAAATTTCAGAATATTATTTTAATTCCGTCCTGCTCCGGTCGAGAACCAGCCCTTCATATTTTTTCCATTCAAAATGTTTGCTTGTCCCTTCTTCTTACTTCCATATTTTTGCTTTTAATTTTCTCTGCAGTTTTGCTTCTCACTTTTTATATCGAAGAAATTTTTTTCTTTTCTTTTTTTGATGTTGCTTTTCAACGAGTAAAACATTTCTTTCCATCTTTAACTCATTGGTTTGTTTTAGATTTAGGATCAATAAAGCTGAACCCCTTCAACACCAAACCGAGGCCAACAAGACAATGTTATTGCCCCAACATTTGTACGCAATCCGCCGCCATATTAGAATAATAAAAAAAAACATTAACAGCATCTACATGAATAATACGAAAACGCTAACAACATAATCAGTGCACACAACATCTGAAATAATAATTGAATTTATTTATCATGATGATGATGATGTTATTGATGATGATGTCTGATGTGGTCGAGGTGCACACCAACCCATGAGCATTGCTAAGATTTCGGTCTCTTGGTAGAAGAAGCCTTTCATAAGTTCTTCTCATACAATAACCAGTTCGCTTTGGTGCAATATTCCATTCTCATTCTGTCTTTTGTTGTTATTTTACGCCATTTTAGATTCTATTGCATTGGCCGTGATATTTTTATATCTGACTTGAGTTCCGGTCATTTGAACAGAAATTATCTTGGCAAAATGAACGCAAGTACGCATCAAATTCAGCGTCTTTTCTGTTTCTCGTTTTTTTTTTTTTTTTTTTTTTTGTGCGTGTTTTTGGGGCTTTTGTTTTTTATTAAGTTTTACTGTTGATGTTGATGTTCGTTCCTCATCTATTTTATTCTCTCTCTCTCTCTCTCACACACACACACACACACACGCGCGCGCACACACGCACACACACACAGACATGTATACTCCTCATTACAATTCTTCGCTCTCACTCATTCATCCATCTTCTTTCACATTTAGCATTTCTTTTATTGTTTCTTTCATTCCTTTACTCTCTTTTTCTCTCCCTCTCTCTCATTCCCTATTTCTATTATTTTCTCTCATAACCCTCATCCTTTATTCTCTCTCACTTCTCTTTCTCTCTCTCTCTCTCTCTCTCTCTCTCTCTCTCGTCTACTTATTCTCTCCGTAATCCTTGTCTTTTAGTCTCTCATTCCTCATTATCTCTCACTCCACGTCTTCTTCTTCTTTTTCTTTTTCTTCTTCTTCTTCTTTACACGTCCAATTATTTCATCATAATAATTTCCTCTTTTTGTCTTGCATGTTTCACGCATAAAAGCTTCTCGGTTATTCCACAACTTTTATTACAATTCACATTGGTTTATTTTGTCTTTCAGGATTATCCCTTCAGACCCAACAAGAATGATTTTTCCTTTTAAAACCCTCAAAATACTTGTATGGATTCACTTTGCCACAACAATTACGTAATTCACGTAAACAAAACCCAAACTATTTTAACTGGTCATCAGTAAAAACGATGATTAACTTCACTCTTTTCTTTTTCGTTTCTTGCTTTGTTTCTTTCTTTTGTTTTCTTTTTGTACTTTTTTGTTGTTGTTTTTCTTTCTTCTTGTTGTGCTTTTTATTATTATTATTATTATTATTATTATTATTATTATGTCATTTTTTTCATCATAATTCGATATCTGCTATAGTTGCGCTACCTACCAAGTCTGCGAGAAGACCTAAGGCAGGTCGCGATGTGTTGTTATGGCTCCATTTTATGTTTTTTTCTATCTTCCCTAACATCCCAGCGTTAGACAAATTTCTTCTTAGTATGTGGGCTCTACTTAACAAGACAATTTTTGTATATCTCTTTAGGGTTTCCAGGGTTTCTTTCAATGTGTTGTTTTGTTCCATTTTTTATCATTCCAAGTGCACCTACTATTACTATTATTGTTTTCATTTTCCACATTTTTTCTATTTCAATTTCCAGGTCTTTATATTTTAAGTTTTTCGAATTACTTGGTTGCTATGTTAAAATCCGCTGGACAAGCTATATCAATTAATAGGCAAGTTTTTTTTTTGTTCTGTTTTTTTTTTTTTGTTGTATTTTTTTTGTTTTTGTTTTTAAAAATAATGTCCGACCTATTTGCTTCAACTTTCTTGTCTGTTTAGACGATGTAATCCCATAGAATGGTGACATCTATATCTGTAACCGGTGCTGGATGCTGTCTATACCAGTGTTTGTTTACATATTTTCCACAGTATTTGCACATTGTCCAGTGTACATATTTCCCCACTCTATTGTGACAATTTTTATATTCATTTGGGGCAATGCAGAACATCTTGAGATTAGATAGTCGATTCTTTCTTGGTATTTATCACGGAACCTGCATTCTGGATCCACATTACTGTGTGTGATATTTGCGTAAAAGTTTATAGTGAAAAGACTTTGGTCTTGCGCTGCAAGAATAAAGCCTACAGTCTCAGACTTTAATCTAGATGCACGCAACCATCGATAAGTATTAACTTTATCAACATTGAGCTTATTAGCACGTGCTGGATATTGGCCATGCAAAGGTTTGTCTTTCCAACGTTGTTTCATCTGTTCAAGAGCTTTATCCTTGGTTTTCTTTTTCATATTTTTTGTTGCAACAGTTGGTTCTTGGCTTCTGTTTTGCTTTTCTACAGAATCTACAAACTGTAAATCTTATTTGTATTTACCGCCTTCTTTCATTGTTGAATATTTTTCGTTCTGTTTTCATGTTGTTTGACTAATTGTATCGTCCAGTCTTTCGTTTTTGTATGTATGTTGCCAATAGTTGTTGTCTTGTATGACAATTCTAGCTGAATAAGACCTCTGCCACCTTCTTTACGGGGTATGTATAGACGGTCAGCATCAGCTTTTGGAAGATGCATCTTATGTGTAGAAAGAAGCTTTTTTGTCTTAGGACACATTCGTCATATGTCATATGTCATTTAGAGTCCAGTTCAAGATGTTGAAACTTTATTGGACCACTAGGATGGCATGGCTATAATCCTGTTCTGAGGATTCAATTCAGTTTTTAATATCAGTCGTAACCTTTTATAGTACTATTTCCGCATTATTTCTTTCATTTTCTTATGGTGAATTCTTTCACTCTCATTTACACCTAGGTATTTATAAGCTTCAGCTTATATGCTATATCTTATCTTATATATAACTTACATTATTATTATTATTATTATTATTATTATTATGTAAATCATCCGCCAAATGAATTGGTACGCTTGCTAAACTTGACAGCTATATTAATTGGTTCTGTATAAAATTGATGTTATCCAACACGCTATTTGTTTGGTGTATACCTCTAATGAGTAAACGGCATCAAAAGTCTTGGTAACCTAAGAGAGGCTTTCTAAACCCTCCTTTCCATAATAAAATCTAACAGGTGTGGTTGATTGTAAAGCTTGTTCACCGTATTAACTCAATGATAATCCATGAGTTAATAACGTCAAAAACAACCCCGCCCTAAATTGCACAGCAATTAACCTCAGAAGAACTCCTAGAAACATGTTACTTAAGTGCAATAATTGACATCAAGACTTCAGAACTACGCCAGAAATTATTTCATTAATTTTTAACGAAAACCTATTATAAACAATCGATTGTCATTTTTTTTTATTTGCTTCATGTGATATAGCTTCTCGAGATTTGTGAATATAAAAGGCAGATTTCATTAGTGCTGTCCTGAATTTAGCATAAGTGTTTTGCTCTATGCTCTCCAGGAACTCTCTGTATACTATGTGTGTGTATTGCTTAAACTTTTATATATATATATATATATATATATATATATATATATGGGAAACAACCATTCTTTTAAACATGTTACATTGAATATGGCAGATAAGGAAAATTTTATATATTTTTATTTAGTTTTCCACCATTTTGTTTCGTTTGGTGGGAGTAAGTGAGTGAAAAATTTGTCTGTCTTGACCATTCTCTCAAGCTACTTCTTAAATTAAAGATTAAGTAAATTTTCTTTGTCAGCTACATTCAACTAAACGTAACTATGTATCATTATAGTGTCATTCGCGCTCTAATGCGATTTTCAGATGAAGATTTCATTGCAACGTGAAAGTGGCCGTCACCATGCTATATTTATTTCTAGATTCACACTAACTATAGAACTGGCTCTCACGACTTACTTGTACTTGTGACAGCAAAGAATTATTTTAGCTCCACAAGCGGTCCCTAACCACATGTGGTGCGAAGATTTTTCCCGCAGTAGGTTGCCAACTCTTACTGCGATAGACTGGTTGCCAACTAAGTCTAAAGAACCCTGTCTGTCCTGCTATCCTGCTCTTTACCCATAGCCCCTTTAATCCACCGTGCCTCCCTCCCCATCGTACTTCTCACGACGGAACACTGCAGTGCCCCAGTCAATCCCTACGGTGGTTCTCAAGTGATGCCATCGGAGACCTGCATTGGAGTGAATGTCTTTAGCTCTGCAAGAAGTAAACGAATTCTAACTGCCTTCGCTGAATCCCTTTGGACCACATTTACTCCGATGTAATTTCGATGCAATGTAATCTGGCACCACTACCTCCACAATCCGCCCATTTTCTGTGCATTTATACTATGTGACCGTCCCGAACCCGGTCTGTTCGAGTAAAAATGTCCCTTTGACCCGTGTTACCAACACTGAAGAAACATTGACGCGACACGCCTAAGAGTATACTTCTAATATGACCTTCTATCCTCTCGAAAGATTTCAATTAGCCCCTTTTTAATTTGCTCTAATTAAACAAAAGAAGAATTTATTAAGTATGGCAACTGACTGTAGTTTAACGCACTATGTATTGCCATTTAAATCTTAGACACACATGATGTACAGATGTGATTGTTACTATATTAAAATATGGGTGGATATTGAATATTTTATCAGAATATATATTACCCATTAGTATGCTTCCTACAAAGAACCTTTACTTTGTTGAACAAATGCGTCCCCGAACACTACAATACAACAACTTTATATCGAGGTTCAACAGTTATCTTTTCGCCATATATTCGCAAACTTCACTTCCTATATACTTCTAATTTTTACTAATATTTACCAAATACAAGGCCCAAGTGCCACTTAAGGTAGAGGGATCTTATGTGGTTTTGTATTAGTGTAAGAAAGGACAAACGTTAGAAGTATAGAGCTGTAGTAGACTTTACAAGAAAGCGAAAACTCAACCTTAAACAAGAAACCAGGGATAAAACTCTACTCCTATTTAGAAGACCGGTTAGAGTGTGAACCGAATGATAAGTGACCGTATCTACTCCTCTTCTTCACATCATATACTTCATTCAGCAATCTGCTACCTTGATGGGCTCTTGGGCCTCGTATTTTTAGAACTTAAATAGGGTGTTGCTATTTCAGTTTTCTTTCAACATTTACTTATGTTGTTTCCTTTGGAATAATTTTGTTATGATTGTATTTTTTTATTTTTTCTGCTTTAGTTTTTTATTCTCTCCCTTTTCCCGGATTCGATCCATAAAAGAATTTTAAATATAATTTACTCATGAAGGACTTTCAATAAGTATTCAAGATTTTGTTAAAAGTAAAGGAAAAAGAGAAATTAGTTTCTTTTATGCAGATTGTTTTATCAATAGAACACGTAAAATGTAACTATACATACAGAACATATACTGAATAATATCATATAGAACCCGAGATATACAGTCTTATGTTCGCCTGTGTACGCGTGTGCTTATGTATTTATTTAGGTATGTCTGTACGTTGTCCATAATCAAGAACAATTGTGTAACAAGTTAAAAGCCTTTGGTGACTCTATAGAGCTTTTACTTTTTGCCATGTTTATTTGCTCAAGCTTTTTATCACATTTTTCATTCGATGATTTGTTTGATGATCGCTTGTGTGTTGGGTCAGTGCATTTGGCTGTTTGTTGGTGTCATTAATTTGGAAGGGTGGAGTTGCTCTTTCATTGGAAACGAGAGATAAAATGGCTTTGGGAGAATCAGTAAAAACGTTTGGTTTTTCAATTAACTGGCCAGCAAGTCGTATAATCACTTAGTTTCGGGAAGTTTTGCTCACTGTTGCGGCGCCATGCTTGAAATGGACAGAAACACATTTTGATCACGTGTGTATATACATATGTGTATATGCATATGTGTATATGCATATGTGCAGATACATATGTTTGAAACGTTTTAGTGGAGTTTTGTTCACGCATTTGTATGTCAGAAATTTACGTAAAATAATTTACGTATAACATTTATTTGAACAAATAGTGACCGGTGGACCAATATGCATCGATACTACAAAAGTTGGTTTTCGTTATTCGACAAGTTTCGAGTGAATTGAATCGTTCTGAGTAAACTGAAGAAGAGTTTTGAAAGATCTCGAGGTAGTGTCGATGTTGAAACTGTGATTGTTTGATTGATATTTTACATAGATTAGATATGTAAAAACAAAAACGAGCAAACCCAAATCTGCACGTTTAGCAATTCTCCAGTCATTATAATTGACTAAAATGCTGTCATGCTTCAAGAAACAACGCTACTTCATGTTAGTCATACGATTGTCAAACTAATGAAAAGCTTAAATTGACCAGCATTTTTTAAATTCAACTAAACAGATATTAATGCAAAATCATGCCGTGGTGCTTTTAAAAGATAATTTGTGAAAATGGTGTGCATGATTTCGAAAACAAAGCAAAAAAAAAAAAAAAAAAACAATCCAACGACTCTCGGCATATTGACTCATCAACATGTAGGCAATTGTCACATTCAAAAATTCTAATCCTTAATCTGAGAATAACTAAATATTTCGTTTTTCATAAGAATTTGGGAGTGGATGCAGAGAAGTGAATGCAATGCCCGATTGACTGAATATGTTCTAAAAAAAACATTTTTTATACATTCACTATATTTTAGCTAAACATTTTCGTTTATACTTTCTCCCTCTCTCTCTCTCTCTCTCTCTCTCTCTCTCTCTCTCTCTCTCTTTATATATATATATATATATATATATTAAAAAAGAAAAATTAAGGCAGACACGTTATTTCATGGTAAATCGGAAATAAGGTCTATTTCAGGTGAACTATCATCAGCTTCCGACTTTATTGTACAAAATATTTTACACGAATGAAATTCACAAAGACGTAAAAAAATCAAATAAAAAAAGGTCGCTCCCATAAAAGAGAAAATTTAAGAAAAAATACATCATTACATCAGTTCGGCGAATACACACACATATTCATACATAAGCATATATAATCATATAATCAAAGAGTACGCGTAAGAGCGGATGTCAACTAAAATCTAAAGATACATTCAGCATGTCAGTTAGACTGCTGACCCGTAGCTTTGAAACGTACAGAAAGTGGGTTAGGTAAGTAGGTAAGAATGAAAGAGAGAGAGAGAGAGAGGGAGAGAGAGAGAGGGGGGAGAGAGAGAGAAAGCATTAAAAAAAAGGGTAAGTATCTTAAAGCTTAAACGTAAAGGGAAGAAGAAGAAAGAAGAGAGGAATAAATTTAAAATAGAAAGAAAAGATGATAGAAGAAACTGAAAATAAAAAATAAAAACAAATATTATATATTAACGGTGAAAGGATAAGAAATTGGAGTTTTAAAAATTTTTAAATATATTTAAGAGATAATAGTTAATCAATCCTTTGTGATTACAAAACCATCACACCACTATATAATCAAAATTATACTAATTATACAATCAACAAAACTAACATGATACAATATAAAATTTTAAAAAACTTTTAAAAATTCGTTTAAAAGTATGCCTGATTATTCTATTTAAAATTAGCTGTTTAAACTTAATTATTTGGTTTTAAAAAATTTACATATTACTAGTGAAAGGATAAGAAATTGGAAATTTTCAAAAACCAAAGAAAATTAAACGATTAAGATATACTAGTTAATCAATCCGTTTTAATCACAATTACCACCACACCACTATATAATCAAAATTATACTAATTATTCGGTTAACAGTACATTAATAATAATACAATATAACTTAATAATACAATAATATAGGTAAATTTTTTGGTCAACGGTACAGTTATAATACAGTATAACTTTAGAAACGCGAAAAAAACATATATATGTACACATACAACTCACACACACACACACACGTAAATGTGTACACACATACCCGCACACGCATATATATGTATACACATATATGTACACGCACACAGATACATATATACATATACACATATACGAACAACACATATATATACACTCAAACACGAGCAAAAACAAATATGTAAGCAATCCCATAGACATATAAAAACCCGTATATAAAAGAAGACCTCGAAACATATAAATATGGTGTACAAATAAACAAAATAGTGTGATGTGTGAAAATGAATGAGGTGCTAAAAGTTTAACACAATTATGTTAAACTTTTAGCTCCTCGTTCATTCCTCTGAAGACTATAAAGACATCTCTAAGAATAATCACAAACATTATCATCTCTCAGAATCATCATCAATATTACCGTTTCCAATACTTACCACCTACATAAGCATCACTAAAAATTACCATCAATCTTACCATCTCTAAGAATTACCGTCAACATTTCTGTCTCTTAGAAATACCACTTACATAAGCATCACAAAGAACTACCATCAAACCTACCATCTCTAAGAATAATCATAAACATGATCATCTCTCAGAATTACCATCAATATTACCGTTTCCAATAAAAAGTTATATATATATATATATATATATATATATATATATATATATATATATATATTGGATTAATATGGGTAAGTTTGTCATTTAACGGAGCAGAGTTCGAAGCTTTCTGAAGGCACCATGGTGATGCCCTCACTTCTTAGGTCTTTTTTAAATCTGCTTCACAAAATTTCGGGGTCGGCAAGACTCTGCTCAGTTAAGTGACAAATTTCTCCGCATTAATCCTATTAATGCTCAATCTCTATCTTGATATCGAGCACTTTATGTAAAATAACTGCTTGCCGAAATGTCTTTTCGCAAGTAAACCACTGAAAAACAACAATCTTGGTACTAATCATCATCACAACCCAACACTATATGTAAAGAGAGAGAGAGAGAGAGAGAGAGAGAGAGAGAGAGGAAGAGCGAGTTTGAGAGTGAATGAGCGCGAGTGAGAGAAAGATGTATCTAATGTATGTGGTATTTAGAACGTGCGAATTAAAAAGCGTACAAATTTGGATAAATAACGCGACGATTTGATTCATGAAGGTGGTGGGGAGAATAAAAAAATCAAAATCAAAACCAGGAAATATACAGTTAAATTTCAACCAGAAATACTACGTCGTATGAAGCAAAGCGAAAACAGAATTTTCTCACTTTTACCGCATTAATAAAAGTTGGGTCACAGCAGGAATTTATTTCTTGGTCTGTGTTAAGAAACCCATCAAAGCAAGATTTGATTCTAATTCTATTGTTAGTTAAATCTGTTTTCCATTTGATCTTCGAACTTTTTTCAACTTCTGTTTTCTTTTGATAAAACTCTAGTGATAACACGCCATCCAAATTAATACATATATATATATATATATAAGGAATTCATCGAGCTTTTTATTCGACTACAACAGAAAGCACTGGACGGCCGTTTCGTCCTATATTTGGGACTACATCAGCAGTGCGCATCCCCTACCAGGAATCGAACCCATACAATTTTGGTTATTAAACTGATGTCATACCAACTGTACCACGGGTCCTGGTGACGAAGAAGTAAAAAATTAAGCTCGATTAATTTCTTAATTCTTCAAAATCCTCCTACTACTTCAATCATATCTCTGTGCTTCAACCAGCTTAACTTGCTATGGATTTAGCGGCTTGTGTTGGAGAAGTCGTGGCTCTGGAAGTCACCGTCCTACGAGTAAAGGAGCTTGGATAAGTTCCACCACGGAATTTGTGAACGAGCTGCGCGTCATCGAGTTTAATTCGTTAGTTCATCGTCATCAGGGCACGTGGTACAGTTGGTATGACATCAGCTTAATAACCAAAACTGTCTGGGTTCGATTCCTGGTAGGGGATGCGCACTGCTGAAGAGTCCCAAATATAGGACGAAACGACCGTCCAGTGTTTTCTGCATTCTGTTGAGGCCGAATAAAAAGCTCTATGAATTCCTTAATTATTCAAAATTCTCCTACTACTTCAATATAGATATATATATACATATATCGAGAGTAAAGAAATGTACATTCAAACAAAAGTCTGCTCTGCTTTCCGCACAATTTTCATTAATTATTTAATGAAGAAGAAACTATAAACAAGTTTAATGCAAACAACGCAGAATATTGATGATATTTCATTCACTACATCAATCATTTTTCCAAACATTACCATCTCTAAGAATTACCATTGACATCTCCAAGAATTTCTGTCAACATTACTGTCTCTTAGAATTACTAACTACATTAGCATCATTAAGAACTTACCATTTCTAAGTATTACAATATCTCTAAGAATAATCATAAACATTATCATCTCTCAGAATCACCATCAATATTACCGTCTCCAATGCTTACCACCTACATAAGCATCACTAAAAATTACTATCAATCTTACCATCTCTAAGAATTACCACTTACATAAGCATCACAATTAACTACCACCAAACTTACCATATCTAAGAATAATCATAAACATTATCATCTCTCAGAATATACCGTCTCTAATAATTACCGTCAATATTACCATATTTAACAATTACCGTCAACGTTACTGCCTCTTAGAATTATCACCTACTTTAGCATCAGTAAGAACTATTACCAACCTTACCATGTCTATGAATTACCGTAAACATTACGGTCTCTTTGAATTACCACCTACATTAGCAACAGTACGAACTACCATCAACCTTACCATCTTTAAGAATTACCATCAACTTTAGCATCTATAAAAATTACCGTCAGTATTACCATTTCTAAGCAATAAAGAGCGAAAAAGTGGCGACAGAAAGTAAAAAAGAAATTAAATTCTTGGCATCTACTCAAAGTTACATCATCACTGAAGAAACCGCGTAACAATCTAAATATTCAGAAAAACGATAAAAATGCAAACGTTGGCTAAGAGGTTAGGGTTAGGGAAGCAAATGAAAAGAAAATTACGAAAGATAGAGAAATTACGAAAAAAGAAAATTAAAAAGATAGTTCCACCGTATGATAAAGTAGAACAAAATGAAATACAGAAAAATAAATAACAAAATATTATTACAGAAACAATAGATAAAAAAAAAACAGATCTTAGCGAAGGAAGAGAGACATAAGAGATATTGTTACAAAGCAAAACAGATCTTCCAAACTAACAAAGGGTAATATTACTTGAGATAATTGGAGAAATAATAGAATAAGCTGATGTTACGAAGACAAAATACTCCTGGGTGAGCTGTTGGAATGCAGAAAAGACAACAATAAAAAGTCAGAGTGGCTGAGGTAAAAAAGAATGTATTTTCAGAGATCGAAGATAGATTGAAAGATGAAATAAACTAGGGATAGTTGAAGAAAATTTTTAAATAGAAAATACTTAGCTAGAATTGAATCCATGGCTACTGTTTCAACCGGTTTACATACGACAAGAACAAAAATTAGGCAAACACCTCAAGAAAACTAAAATCGCCGAATAAGTTTCCAAAGTAAAAACTAATATGTTCCAAAAAACACTTCCATGAACAAACATTGAAGCTTCTTTTTCTGTGTCTTAGCTAACTACAGACCAACAACATTTATATTTATCAAGTAGAAAGTTTAATTGGAAAGATTGTCGAAAAAATTAATCGCAAAAAATGTCGAAAAATTTTTTCCGGGATGCAAAAACGATGCGGAAAATTAACTCATGAAAGAAGTGATCAAAATATGTTAAAAGTGACCAAAACGAAAGCGGAAATAAATGAAATAATAAGAAAATAATTCATAAGATGAACAATAATATTATTAAAAACAAAAAACTCTGCAGCAGAAGATTACTCAAAGGAAATTTAATCCCGTAGTTAGTATTTATGAGGGAACAATCTAGACAAAATTGTAAGAAATCTGGGCCACAGAAGTTAATACATGGCACTACATAAATATACTTTGGAGACAATACTGACAAACATTTGTAAAGAAATATTAAAAGAAGTCATTGAGTCTTCTCATTAAGAAGCTTGAGAACGACACAAGACAAAGTAAAGAAAGAGAAACTACAACGACCTAAATATGCTTGACGACTAATATGAAAAAATGACAGAAAAGCGAGAAACCCTCGGACTAGAAGCTACACAATTGTACAAAGTAAGGGAATTGCAATTTATACGACATACATATGTTTGTAAAGATAGTAATCAAATGGCTATTTATTTAGGACAATGTTATAAGAACAAATTAAACAAATGTAATGAACACAAGTTTATTATTATTATTATTATTATTATTATTATTATTATTATTATTATTATAGGAATAGTTTCATGGTAATTACACTGATGAGCTACCACATTGGGATCAAGACGAATTCATGTGCGGTACCAGATTGGCTGCTAGGTCTACTAATTGCACTATAGAAATTACCAAATGTAAACGAAAATGCTCTCTTAATGGTCTGAGAGAACAATATTTGCCTTCCAACAGCATGGCTAATGCTAACCTCCAGGAGAGTGACACACCGCGCCTTCTCGGACAAACGTCTGCCGATAATATGCAGTGGAAAGATTATACTGAATCAATTGCTCGGTTGCTATTAAGAAATTTGGCCCACTGTATTCGTGCTAGACCATTTTTCTTGCCAGAATATATCTTACATATTCATAAGTTCAACATATGTCTGTGACATTACTGCAATATATTTAGTCCTTTCAATTAAATATTGAAAAAAGAAAAAATATAAACATATGTTCTATGATAACAGTTTCTTCTATTGCACATTTTGCTTATTGAACTCTCTTCTGGCTTCTTACTTCTCAGTCAAATCCAACGAAAAATCTGCACTGTTATAAGCCCTGACTTGCCATCTCAGCTTCAGCCACTTTCCCGACGGCATAAAGTAACTTCGCTGTGCCTTTTTTTACAAATACTTTAGTGGAAATTGTTCTGAAGAGCTTTCTACTATGACGCATCTAGACTTTAGAAACTGAAGAGCAAACTTATTGGCAAGTTGTTATCATTTTACAGTTGAAATGACAAAATGTATCGTGACAGTTTCTTCTCTCGCATTTGTCTCTTGTGGAACTCTCTTCCGGCTTCTTACTTCTCAATCAATTTTGATCTTAAAAATTTAAATGCAATGTCAATCATTATCTTTTGTCTTCTTAATTTCTTTTGTTGTATTGTTAAATAATAATAGTGTCTTTTTTCATATTCTTTCCGACTCAGTAACCCCTTGCCATTTATTGGCTTTATTGATTTGCTTGAGGTGAAATTAATATGATTGAAACAAAAGCTAATAGCTTTCTCTCTCGCTTATGGAACTATCTTCTTGCTTTCCTGTCAACTATAATCATTGACAATTTTAAAGTAATGTCAAGCGTCATCGTCTGTCTTTATAAATGATGTTATTTTAATGTTCTCTCTGTTTGTTTCATTCTCAATAATACCTCATGTCTTGTCGGCTTTTGTGGCCTTGCTTGGGGTGAGATGACAAAAAAGAAATGAGAAAATCAGCCACTCTGGAGAACTATACTTACAGAAATCATTTTGTAGAATTCGAAACGATTCCTAAAAGTCGTGTGAAAAGACTAGAAGATTTAGAATTCATTGATCATTAAGACAACAACATGACTGAAAACAGAGAGGAGAAGGCTGGCGTATTGAATTGTCAAGTTGTCATTTAATCTTCAGCATAAACAATCAATCTCTCTTTATGTGAATAATCATAGTAAATCCGTTGATAAACTAACGGTCTAGTGTGAGCCTGCTGATTCAGAAACTGATAATAATAATAATAATAATGATGCAAGCACTATGGAAAATCTGTAAACAAACACTGGTATGAACATCACCCAGCACCGGTTACAGAAATAGAAGATGTCACCATTCTATGGGATTACACCATCTACACAGACAGAAAAATTGAAGCAATTAGGCCGGACATTATTGTTAAAAACCAGAAAGAAAAAACTTTGTTCATGTGGCTTCTCTATAAATACTGTTTTGATAATTTTTCTGATACGGGGGTGGGGAGAGAGCTAGAGTCCAGTGGTTAGTAGATGAGTATTGACTTTGCATTTAAATTTCTGGAGGTTGTAGCCGTCAGGAAAGCAAGAATACGGGAGCGAGTTCCACAGGCGGGAAGTGCGAGAGAAGAAGCTGCAGGAGTAGAATTGTCGTCTGCATTTGGCTAACCTGACTGTGAATGGGTGGGACCCAGTTGCCAGTCTGGTTGCACGAGTAAACACCTGTTGAGGAGGCATCAGTGACTTAAGTTCGTCTGAGCAGAAGCCATGAAATTATTTATAGAACAGACAAAGGGAAGCCACATTTCGACGATGGGAAAGTGGCTGCAGTCGAGCCGCCAGATCAGTACCTATCGCATTACAGACTCTCCTTTGGAGCCTGTCAAGAACACTGAGGAGAACAGCAGGGGCACCTGACCATAAATGGCAGCAGTACTCCATGCACGGACGGATGGTTGACTTGTATATATGCAGGATGGATTCAGGCGGAAAAAACATCCTGGATCGACATAGTGACCCAACTTTCTTAGCAGTAGAATTTGCTATGGATTCAATATAGTGGTTCTATTTGAGGTCTGAGGACAGGGTAAGTCCGAGGAGGCGTAGTGTATTACTCTCCGGGAGAATCGCTTGGTCCATGCTTATGGGAAGGAGGAGAGATTGCCTGTAATGGTTGACAGACAACAGCTTGGTCTTAGATGAATTGAAGTTGACAAGCCACTTCTTGCCCCAATTCACTACAGATATCCCGTTCAAGGTCAGCAGCGAGATTATGTCTGTCCGCCACGACAAGTTTCTTACTGGTGCGGGAGTATATTGTAGTGTCATCTGCGTAGATGCCTACTTGGGACTTGATCTCATCTGGGAGGTCCTTGATGAAAATAAGGAAGAGCGTCGGGACCAGGATAGAGCCCTGTGGGACACCAGTATTCGTGCTGTAGGACGAAGAGGCACGCCCATTCAGAACGACCTTCATTTTGCGGTTATTTAAGAAAGATTGGATTAGGTCAAGCAGGCGACCGGTAATACCATAACCGCGTAGTTTGCATAGGAGGCCAGAGTGCCAAACCCTGTCGACAGCCTTGAAGATGTCCAGAGCAACCGCGAGAGCCTAGTCAGACTCATCAAGGGCCTGTAGAATGTACTCCGTTACGGTTGTTAGCGGGTCGGCTGTGGACCTGGCAAAGCGAAATCCATATTACCTGTCGGAGAACAGTTTGTGGGCGGTGAGATGATGTACTATTTCAGCATTGATTATAGCCTCGAATACTTTCCCGAAAATCGGTAGAAGACTGATAGGGCGATAGTTGGATGGGTCCGAGGGTTCACCACAATTCTTAAATACAGGAACGACTGAAGAGAACTTCCAGCATGCAGGAAAGCGGGAAGCAGAAAGGCAGTAGTTAAATAGTTTAGAGAGAACAGGGGAAAGTTCAGGAGCACACCTCTTAAGGACTATCACCGGGATTCCATCGTCTCCACATGCCTTATGGGGGTCGAGTTTTGAAATTACTCGGGATACTACTGTCGGGGTAATATATACGTCATGCAGTTTGGCCTCAGTTCTAATAGGGAAGTCGAGTGGGTGTACTCCGGACGAGTCGAATGTGGAGTTGGATAAGAATCTGTGGGCAAAGCACTCGGCTTTGTCCGCAGATGACGTGAAAACCTCAAATCCATGGATTAAAGGAGGTATTGAGAATTTCCTATTGTTGAGCACTCGTTTACAAATCCTCCAATAGTCCTTGGAGCCGAACTTGCATTCTCTCAGCAAACAACCGTTTGGCGTCATTTAGGGTTCTCTTGCACTCATTGAGAGCAGATATGAACAGGGGCCTATTGTGATCAGTTGACTGTCTCCGGAATAGACGGAAGTAATGGTTCCTGTGGGCAGTGGCGGCTGAGCAGGCCGGAGAGAACCACGGAGAGGAATGAGGTTTTAAGCAATACTTCCTGGTGGGTATGAAGGCATCAATGCCAGCTTTCACCCATGACGAGATCTCAGAGGCACAGTCATCAACTGATAGGTCGAACACTTTTCCCCAAGGGACGTCGCAGAGGAAATCGCGAAAGGCATCCCAGTCAGCTTTTTGGTAGAGGTAGGAGGTCCTATAGGTAGGGGGCTCCTGAGGGGAGTGAGACTGGAAAGAAATACTGAGACAGACTACAGCGTGGTCGGAGTTGTCAAGAGGGCAAAGCTGCGAGACTTGACAGGCGTCAGGCGCAGAGGTGAAACATATATCTAGTAGTGAGGAATGACCTGAGGGAGTGCTTGGGAAGCGAGTGGGGAAGTCCACCACTTGCGTAAGGGATTGGGAAATAGCAAAGTTCATGGCGTGAATGCCTGCTGGATCAGTAACGGCTTTTTCAAGCCACTCAGAGTGATGGGCATTGAGGTCTCCAAATACAAATATGTGGGCGAATGGGTGATAGGAAATAGCCTTATCTATGTCGTCAGCAATGCTATCTAGTAGGGAGCAGTCAGGAGAGGAGGGAGAACGATAAAGAAAGAATAGGTAACTAACTGAACTGAAGAGGGACAGGCGGAGACATATGTATTGGTGGTCAGTAGATTCGAGTGAAGTCACCCTAGCTATGGGGAGGTGTTCGCTGACATAGACACCCAGTCCATGCATGTGGATAGTGGAATCCTTCCTTAAAAGGGGAAGATAACCAGAGATGAAGAGGTCAGAGGAGGGAATAGCTGAGTTGAGGTTAGTTTCGCAGAGCGCAAGGATGTCAGGTGACTTTTCATGCAGGAACGCTTCTACATTAGGAAAGTTAGTACGAATGCCCCGGATATTAGTGAAGGAAAGGTTAATGGGTTTAGGTGGTTTGGATTTAACTGGTTTAGGGTCATTTCTGATTTGTTTAGTCATGATTCTGTTTGTAGAAAGGGACCTAGGGTAGAGGATACAGGCGGTCATTATCCACAATCTGTGCTGGGAGGAAAATTGGCTAGGGCTGCAACAAGGTGTGGCCTCGGGGTTGCCCACCGAAAGCGCTTGCAGGGACACATATCCATGCGCGACATGGCACTACAAGAACCCCGATATTATACAACTGTTGATCAGAGCAGTCGCTCTTGACGCTACGCAAAAGTTAAGGCTTCTAACTACCAGTCGGAAGCAGCAACCAGAAAACTGCCAACCCGGTACCCTCACAGTGATAAGCCGTTGCCACCAACCGGCCAGATCGCAGGAAACTCACGGAAGCACCAATACCAAGGTCTGAAGAGAGTGAAGAGAAAGCCGGAAACCACATCCTAAACAGGAAGTAAGGGGTAAGCCTCTACTCCAGTTCAATAGACGTGGGAGGAGTAGTGTGACCTATCTACTCCTATTAAAAAAAAACAAAAAAAAAACACAAGCTTCCAAAGGTCGAGAGTTAGCTAAGTTTTAACTTAGTTAAAGTTCAAATGAAGCATGAACGCCAAAAAAGTGAGGAAAAAAAAAACGAAAAAATACAGATTTAACAAATAATTCGTAACATACCTCACAGTTTAACACAGGAAATTTGAATTAAGAAAGTTTCACTCTTCAATTCTTACTTCTCCCAAAAATCAACATGGAGTTAAGCTGCTTGGTAAATTTGAATTCAAAGAACTGACCATAGCAGGGAGGGGTAACAAGTGGCTGCTGATACCTTGGCCAGGATAGCTTCGCATAACAGAATAAAGAAATAAATAAAAATCCCAAACTTTTTTTTCCAGGTGAAGCATGAACGCCAAAAAGTGAGGAAAAAAAAACGAAAAAATACAGATTTAACAAATAATTCGTAACATACCTCACAGTTTAACACAGGAAATTTGAATTAAAAAAGTTTCACGCTTCAATTCTTACTTTTCCCAAAAATCAACATCGAGTTAAGCTGCTTGGTAAATTTGAATTCAAAGAACTAGATTAAAAAAGACCCCATTGGTGTACAGTTGAAATATCTAGATATAACTGTATATTCTATGCTACAGTTTCTTTTCTCGCACCTCTTCCGGCTTCTTGCTTTCCAATCAACTTTGATCTTCAGAAATTTAAATGCAATGTCAATTGTTACCTACTGCTTTCCTGATTACTCTTCTATTGCTCTCGCTCTTAAATGCGTCTGTTTTCAAATTCTCTCACATCCAGTAACCCCTTGGGTCTTAGTGGCTATACTGCCTTTGTTGGGGTGAATTCGATTAATATATATATATATATAATGAAAATAAATTAAACAAATATATACAGATCCTTTTCAACCCTTTAGACCAATATTTTACAAAACAGGATGAAGTTAATTAATCCAGACTGAAGGTATAGTGGTGGAAGGAGGGGAAGAAGGACTGACACATGAATTTGCGAACATTCACAATTTTCTTACCGACCTCAATTATTAATTTTACTTAAGTTGTAGTTATACTAACTTTATGATTATTATGACTATTCGTTTTTAGCTTAGCTCAATATATATATATATATATATATATATATATATATATATATAAATGTATCTATATATATATATATATATATATATATATAAATGTATCAATATAGGTGAAAATATGTGCATATATGCATATGTATGCATATGTATCTATGTGCATATATTTTAGACATCGCTCATTCAGTGATGAATTTGAACACTCTCAGCTAGTGAATTGTATTTACATTGTGCATATAACACGCTAAACTTCGCCTTCCTCCTTCGAGAGCCCATAGCTCGGCCATAGATTCGTCGGGTTTCAATCCTGGCTAGAACTAATCCGCTGTCTAACCGTACTGATGCCCTGTGATACAGCAAAACAAAGTCTGCAGATGACTATATATATATATATATATATATATATATATATATATATATATATACACACACACATATATATTTCAAATAGTATATAAATTTCAAATAGTATATAAATTTTGTAACTCTAAAAATTTGTTTGTACACACACACACACACACACACACACACACACACACACATATATATATATATGTACAAACAAATTTTTAGAGGTACAAAATTTATATACTATTTTAAAAAGAAGGAATTTATTAATAATCTCTAAGGACCTTTCATCCAACATCTCATCAGGAGTAAAATCGTTGGAAAATAAATTAATCAAACGAAAAGAACAGTAACAGCGAAATTAAAGAGCAAAAAGGTGGGAAACACGATAAAATAAATATACATATAAATATATATACGTATAACGAGGGAAGAGGAATTCCCATGCAAGTAATTAGCGAGGGACAGTTAAAATATCTCACAACAAATTCAGAGATATTATAAAATCCTTCTGCCGGCAGTGAGAAGGTTTCCGTAATGATATAGAGACTGATTCCAAAATCTTTAAATGTTTATTGAAGCCAGCCCTACGATTTTACTTCTGATGAGGTGTTGGATGAAAGGACCTTAGAGATTATTAATAAATTCATTCTTTTTAAAATAGTATATATATGTGTAAGGTAGTAGTATGTACTTTCGTGGTTACAAGCAATATGTGCATGTAAGGGATTAAGTATAACTTAAGGCTTTAAGACAGCTCTCGAATTTTTTTCTTAAAATACTCATTTATTTGCAGCGTTATAGGTTTTATGCATTCTAAATCTTGATAATTTCAAAAACCTTTATTTTGGATGTTTTTTCTTTAAATGTTTCTTTTTTGTTTATATTTTCTTATATATATTTATTATTTAAACTTTTTATAATTTTTATATTATATTTTTTATATCTTTATTATACTTTAATAATTCATATTACTTTAATTAAAATCCGATGTCACTATTATGTTCAAATTATTATTATTATTATTATTATTATTATTATTATTATTATTATTATTAATATTTTATTATCATTATCAACATTATTATTATTATACTACTATCATAGAAAGATTAATATTAATAATATTATCATGATATCGAAATGATTATTTTTATAAGAAGAAGTTTTATTTTTGCCGTCGGAATTAACACAAAAATCTTACAATTCTATCTTTCTTTATCTATTTTAAAATACGGCATTTTAAAATATAGTATTGTAAATTATCGTTACAAATGTCTATGCTTAATATGGACACGTGAGCATCTGTGTGTAATGATTTTCAAAAATATTTTGAGGATTAACTGTTGTATTATTTGGGTCCGACGAGCCGCAAGGTCAGCAGCGGCGAAATACGTATTACCCATGAAATTGTAGAATATCTCAAATTTTTGCTAAATTATATATATATATATATGTATCTATATAGATAGTAAATTATATATATATATATGTATATATATATATATATATATATATATATAGTAATTAGAAACTATTCGGGATTTCAATAAGATTAAAAAGATTATATATATATATATATAGTTTATCGAGGCAGCAAATAATTTTCTAAACATATACTGCTAAATATAAGAAACAATGACTGTCTATTATGTTTAATCATGAGCCATTCTAAACGGTTGTATTTTGACTTTAATTTCAGTTGAAAATAAAGACAAAAATTCTCCAACATTAGGTTAATTTTTTATTAATTTGGTTCTAAGCTTTCGGCTCACATGAGCCATCTTCAGAGAGGTTATTAAGACGGTAACGCAATAACATCCACCATCACCGACGATTTTATTTTATGTTGAGATAAAACTCAGCTAGGCAACGGCAATAGTTACCAAAAATAATGAAATTGACAACAGAACCATGTATTCAAATGCAATGTAATGTGAATATAATTGAATACATGGTTCTGTTGTCATTTTGCGCTATCACGCGGTGTGACGTCATAGAACAGCATTGCAAATTTGCGAACTGCGTTTGTTATTTTCAGAAGAGATTTTCCATAACCGTGGGTCCTCTTTTACCAAAAGATTGATGACTTAAGTTTTCCAAATGTGCGTATTTTTGGTACACATTTGAATTTCTCAAAATTTCATAAAATTAAATAAATGTGGAGTAACAGAGAAAATGGCTAAAGTTTCCTAAAAAAAAAATTAATATTTCTCAAATGCCTTCATTTATTTGTGAAGAATTCCTGAAAGTTCATTCACATTTGACAACTGTTTGATTTTTGTAAGAATTTCTAAAACAATGTGTATTTCACTACATGAAATACAGTTTCAGAAAAGTATATTTTATTTTTTGTAAGTTTTTTTAAATCCGAGAAAAAACTTGTCTCAAAAATTAATTCATTTGACGATTCTAATAAACATAATTTCTGTTTAAAATACATCAGATATTTTGCTTATTGGAATTAATAAATTTGTTACTTTAACTTTCAATTCAAGCTAAAATTAAAGCTTTTTCATTTTAGAAATATTCTATTAAACCCTAGGTATCGCAATTTTTGTGGAAGTACCTAGATTATTGGTACCAGTATAGCGTGGAGCATCGAGCTTACCTTTTGAATTTGGCCGACGAAATTCTGTAACTGGTAGCATCTTATCAGAAAGAATAACAGATAGTTACAGAACTGCTTGTTTCAATTAAAGGATGCTGTTTTAGTATCTTTGGTAACAGCTAGTAAAGATGCTTTTTTAGTATGTTTAGTAACAGGTAGTTAAAGAACTGCTGGTAAAAATTAAGTAAACTAAAATTAAATAAATGTCAAAAATAATTCATTTCTATAAATAGCTGAATACATATATACTCTTACTTGGGTAGGCCACATTAAAACCGGGTAGGCTTCCTACTATACTATCACTGATTAATGTTTATGGTTGTCGCAAATGTGCGGTAATTGTGCTAATATCAATAAGTTTAATCATAATATTAAATTGAAAATGTATATGAGATAAAGAAAACGTGTGCATGAAAAGAAAGAAAATGTACATGGTGTTTGTGTAGCTGCTTCATTGCAATAATATGAAAAAGATTCTAATTTCTGCAATCAAATGTGATCTCCAGAACTGTTTGCAATTTCTGTTCGTTTTATAAACTGAACGTGTGTACAAAAAATATTATTTCTTTTTGTCTCTTGGTATTTTTTCAAGGTCAAAAAAGGAATGTGTTTAACGTCTACGTAGAGGTAAGTAACATCATCTTCTACTATAAGAGTTTCTTTTCTCACACTTCGCGCTTGTGGAACCCTGATAATTACAACCACTAAAAGTTTAAATTTTCTGTCTCCCGAATTTCACCCACATTTTATCCTTTTTTAACAAAAAACCCTGTTCACACACACACACACACACACACACTCTCTCTCTCTCTCTCTCTCTCTCTCTGTGTGTGTGTGTGTGTGTGTGTGTGTAATGCTTATGAAAATCTCTGGTCTTTTACTATGATTTTCAAAACTGCTTTTTCCCTCGTTGCTCAAATGAGTACTGTACGATCATCCTATTTCTCAACTGACTGATCAGTTGCATGCAAGTGTATATATGATTAGCCTTTTATTGGTATTTATTTGATAATAAATACATATTAACTTAGGCATATTTACTAGAAGTAAAAATGTTTGTTTGTTTTGTTTTTTTCGCCTAATTTTCTTTTCCCATTTAACAGAATCATTAGTTTATCTGCACTTTCTCATTTCACTGTTATATATTATTTATTTATTTTATATCCTTTGTTTCAAAAATATTCCCTGTGATTCCTGTTCCTGTTTCCTTTTCTGCATCCATCTTCATTTCCGGTATTAGCCTTGTTCCCTTACCGCCAAAACACGTTAACAATGGCTGCCAATTCCTGCTTTGTAACCGGAGAGATCTCATTTTGTCAATCATCTTTATTACTTCTACTGCTAACACCTGTCACTACTTTGTCTTTATCCTGTCCCACCCGCGTTGGACATTGTCCGACCATTAGACTGAGTGGTCGACCATCAGCAGTTAACACTTTAAGGTCTTTGGCACGCGTTTCTTGTTAGCATTTTGCCTTTTATTTATTTTTCTGTTGTCATGGATCCGGGCAAATAAAGTATTGTCTTGAGTTGGACTAAGTAATCATGAAATATAAACGATAACTAATAGAAGTTAAAGGAATGAGAGTTAAAAGGAAGACGACTTGGTGTAAATATTAGATAGGACTAGCATTGGCATACGGTACTTTTTTGTGGTGTATTCAGTGAAGATCAACTATTGATGGTATGACAATAGTCTTCTCTATATTAAGAGCACATATTTTTTCGTATCTGTGTATGAATATATATGATGGATGTACTAGGATGTATATACTTTTGTCAGATTAGATGTGATTAATACATAAAAAAATTAGAGATTATTCTTTCCATACGGCTTATACACTTTGATATTGGTTGAATTTAGTGGCGCTTATGGTTTCAAATAAAGCCGAATCTGATGATATTACGAATGTATAGTGATAAGAAATCAGTTTGATTCAGTCATAATGTGAAATCTAAAAACTTGGTTCACTGGTTTCAGAATTACTTCTGCATCCAGCATTTCATTGATTCACAGAGAAAATATTTCGCTGAAATCCTGTTTTCCATCTCCTTAAAAGTGAGTAACTCCATATATATATATATATATATATATATATATATATATATATATACAGTACATTAGTGCTGGCGCTAAATTAATAAAATAGTGTTCGATTTAATATGTCAGAGCTATTAAATATATATTAATAAATATACATATAAATTGTCATCGGTAGCACGAATCTGAGTTTCATGCACAACGCAATCTCCAGATTCTAGGTAAAGACTGACTGTTATATAATGAAGTAACAATCGGCACGAAATATAAAGCCCAAGTTAATAAAAAATAATCTATCATAAATAAAGTCCATTAATACCTCAATTTGTTTACGTTTTGGTGACGAAAGTAAAGGTTTTATGGGCGTCGAGTATCTGAAAAAAGAGTTTCTAAAATAGAGTAATTAAATTTTGCTTGACTATGAAAGTCTTCTGTGCCTTAGCGGTCTAAAAGAAGGCTGGGCTCTACGGGACTCTGGCGAATAAGCCCAGTTTCTTTATTATGATGAGTTGTTAAGAATTTGAAATGCATAGACCAATATAGAAAGATGTCTACTGAAACACGTATATCCACTAACTATAACATTCAATGTCATAAGAAAATATAAGACATGTATTAAGGAAATATAAGACATGGTAAGATATTAGCTACAGGAAGCGACAAAAATATATTTCACATTTTAAACTATCCTCTGTTTGGTGCGTGTGGCAAGTAGCGATGGTCTTACCATTATGTGAGAGGTATTTCTGTGTGATATATCTAATATGGCTATACGAGTGGGTCCGTATCGTCAAAATATTTACAGCGATATGTCATCTAAAATGATGGCAACATATATATTGATGTACCTACTCATTAAGTTTCCTATATTAAGAAATGAGAAAAAAATAACTCAAACTTTTGAGCGGGATAAGGATAAAAATATGTAGTCATCCGCAGACTGATCTGTTCCGCAGCTCATTAGTACGGTTAGACATCCGATTGTTTTTACCCAGTCGGCGATTCTACCTCTGAGCTATGGGCGTTATATTCTTCACGACTCGACAGCATAATTATTGCAAAAAATAATGGGATAAGGCACTGCACTATTAAAGAGCAAACGTGCAGCAAGAGCTTTCATAACTGGTAATAAATTTTAATAACTGGTAGTAAAAAGAATGATCTGAGCCCATGTTGCCTCGCTATTGTCTCTCTCTTCATGAACGTGAGAGGAGGAATATATACAGATATATATATATGTGTGTGTGTGTGTGTGTGTGTGTGTGTGTGTGTGTGTGTGTGTGTGTGTGTGTGTGTGTGCGTGTACAGATTTTGGTTTTTATTGTAACAAAGTGGATGAATTACATTACTCAGACAGTTGTAAACAACTTTATTGCCACGTTTACAACGTTCCGGTCGTTGTACGCACCAGCCTTCTTCAGCTGCTAGGAATTTTGAACCGAACCCTTTATTTCGATCACTAAGCATAATTTAAATAATCTATATACTACCTCATCTCAGAAGTATAAACAAATACAGAGTGAATAAATGCATATAGATATAAGATGAATGATCTTAAGTTGTAATTGTTTTTATTTATTTATGGCTGTTTTTTGGTATATGAGTATTGATCCAAGGATCATAACTCTGTTTTCAGTGTTTGATTTTGTTTGTATTGTGGTAGTGTTTGCGAGTAGCTATCTAATGTTAGTTATCGTGATGTCGAACGTCCTTCTACTGTTTATTAATTTTTTTTATTAAAATCTTTTCATGGCAATTGTTCTGACGAGAAATTTTTTCTGATACCCGACCACATGTATTTACGCGTGCTAATAAATTGGCATCAAGGTCACTCTTTTACCATCAAAATAATTAAATGTAACCACCTCTTCTACTCTAATAGTTGATTTTCTCGCCCTTTCCGTTTGTAGAACTCTCTTCCGTTTCCTTGCTTCCCTGATAGCCACAATCTTCTAAAGTTTAAATGCAACGTCAATTGCCATATTATATCTCCCTAATTCCGATCCATCTCTTATCCTTTCTTTGACATCCCCTGTACTTTTTTCTGTCACTGATATATATATATATGAAGCTGAGTAGTTCTGAACTAAATCCACTTCCAAAATCTGAACGAACATAACATCAGATTTTTTCTTTTTTGAGAGTAATTTCTGGCCAAGCCGAGAATTTTACATCTTGTATGCATGTCCATTCAAACACATGGACGTGAGTGAATATCTAAGTATTTGTACTGAAGTGAGTATTTGTTTGTATTTTTCGTGTTTATTTGTTGATTTGATGAGATTAATGTTTGTCCAGAATGAACAAGCCTTGTAGATGAAACAGGCAAAAGGCCAAAGAGCAGCACTATCACGGACAGAGTAATAAAAAAACAACACTGACCCAAAGAGAACACCTCATTTAGATGAATAATTAATGATTTTTACTCTCATGTCACTTGATCATTTTTATGCCTTCTCTTTTTCTCTCTGCAGCTGTTTTCCCTTTCTCCCGATCTTAAATGCAGTTTTATTTTTATCTATGACTTGTTTTTTTAAGTGTGTGTTACTTGATTTTAAATTTCCTACCCTTTTCTAAGTTACTGGCGCATTTCTATTTGTTTTTCATTCATTTTCTTTTTTCATGCATTCCTGTTTTACTAAGGAACTGATATGCTTTACATTTAATTGAAAGCCAAGTGAGGCTAACACATTTCAGTTTCAAACTCAATAAGAAGCCCTTATTCTTTTTTCTCATAATTATTGTTTCTTTTTTGTTTTTTTAAGCTAAAATGAAGATATGAAGTTTTTAAAATTTTTTTCTTTTATTATAGTATATAATAGCCAAGAGAATATAAATGGATCTGTGCTTGTATTGCTTTTTATTAAAGATAATCGAAATTTCTCATATTGAACACATAACCTTTAGTCAGTCAGTTAAGTGCCATACGTAATACCGGCTTGGGCGATCATGTCTCGAAAGATACATGGCTAACTGTGCAGGTTTTTTCCGCAGTAGGTTACCATTGCTTTCTGTGGTAGACTGGTTACCAACCAAAGCTGTAGAAACAATCTGTCCTGCTATTTAACCCATGGCTGGAGGGAGAAGTGACAGATTAATACCTTTCCCAAGGGTATTTACGCGTAAGTGAATGTAACAAATTCAACTGGAATTCGAACTCCTTCGAACTCAGTCAGTTAAGTGCCATACGTGAAACACGCTTGGATGATCATGTCTTGAAAGAGACATGACTGACTGGGCAGAAGATTATCCCGCAGTAGGTTGCCATTGCGGTAGACTGGTTGCCAGCCAAGGCTATAGAACCCAATCTGTCCTGTTATTTTAAAGGAAGAGACGGATTAATACCTTTCCCAAGGGTATTTGCGCGTAAGTGAATGCAATGAATTCAACTGGAATTCGAACTCGGCTCCCCGATTTCTCGTTCCGAGCCGATATCCACTGTACCATAACGCACATCCAGTTTCCCCTTTCTTTTTACACGAATATAGAGTGAGTACATGAGTGACAATGGAACACATGTCCTTCATTTAACCTGTGTTCATCATCACAAGTCGGGGAAGAGCACCGGTTGAAACCGTAACCACAAAACTTAATCTGTATTCTTTTCCTGACTTTCTACCCATGCGCCCACCAAGGAGCCCGCTCCTTGGTGGGCGCATGGGTAGAGAGTCGAACTCCTTACATAACCAAAAACTCATTTTTTAAATGCAAAAGCTTTTTTATTAATAAATGTTAGCTAATACTGATAATTTTATTCACCTTATATTAATTGATTATCAAAGAGACAGAAAATATTTAAAACTTGATACAAATTATTTCCTCCCCTAAAATGATATGGATATATTCAGGGTGGCTAATCATTGAATCACTCTGGATTTGAAACCTTTCCTATCACTGCCAGAGATTAAAAAAGTAATAATTATGCCAAATATAAAAGTCAGTTCAAAAGGAAGCCTTTGAAAACAAATAAAGAACTATGATCAAACGTTCTATTGTTCTTTTGTAGCCTGAATTAATATCTTACAATTCTCTTATTCTTCTTCACGGTCTTATATTCTTCTTCATTTTTCTTACCTCCAAAAATTCGTTGCCTCCCGGAAGGGCCCCAAGCAGACACCTAAAGTGAGAAATAGCTTACTAACATCATTACACCAAGTCTTTTCTTTTTAACTCTCATCCCACTGATAAAAATAAATAAAAAACTAATATTACACGTATTTTACATAGATAAAGCTCTTCGTAACATGTGAGCTGTACTTGTGAGTATATATTTTATATTTCTTTAAGGCATGAATCCCTTCAATGAGTCTATAGAAACCTTTTCCAATCTATCCGAGGGCTCCAACTACGACTGGAATTATTGATGTCCTCGTGTGTCACTTTTTTTATAGTTCCACTTCAAGATCCTTGTATTTTGAAAGTTTTTTAAAGAACTTCAAAGATACATTGCAATCTGCAGGAATTGCCATGTGAATAAGAAAACACCTTCCTTTTTTTGTGGCCTTTAATCACGATGTCTAGCAACTAGCTTTGATTATTCTGTCTGTGTGTATTATAAAGTGCTATGAAATTATTAGAGGTTTTATCTCTGTAAACGGGTCAGTGATGTTCATACCAGTTTCTTGTAGTTTCCTTCTAGTAAAAGTTGCATATTTTCTAGTGTCGATATTGACCCACTCTATCATGCAGAGTTTTATATTTAGTAGGTGCTAATAGTGTGCAACCTGAAAGCAAGCTGGCCAACGGTTTCTGGATATTTATCACATAATCTGCATTTTGGGTGAGCATAATTTTTCGCTATATGTGCCACGTTTATTCTAGTTAGCAAACATTCAGTTTATTATCATCATCGACATCATTATTATTATTATTATGTTAAATGTTTTGAGAACGTTGAAATAAAATAGTCAATAATCAACTGACAACATTTCCAAACTTAATAACAATATCTGGTAGCAAAATTTGATCAAGCACGCATTCTTTTTTTATTTCCAATTAATTCAAATTGTTTCCCATTTTATACTTTGCTGGGTATTTTTGCCAGAAGTGAGTTGAGTATTTGTATAAGACTTAAAAGATTTTAAGTTAACATCCAAATACTAGACTTTACATTTTTGTCGTGTGTCGCTTTTGCTGACTCATACATATGCAAATTCATTAAACTTAGCTACCATTGTGTCATCGCTAATACCATCATCATCATCATCATCATCAACACTTTTATAATCGTTTACGTGCAAGCGTCAACACCATCATAGCAACATAACTTCAATCTTCTATCAAGAAACTTTTTCCAATCTCAATATACGCTGTTATCTGGGCAACACATGTTGTTACTGTAATTGTCCTTGTTGTTCTAATTATTATTAGCGTATCTGTTCCTCTTCCGTCTATATTTTCTATCTCTCTGATGGATTTTTATCTTTGTTATTTTACTTGCAATCACCCCACTTTTAATGTCCATCGCCCACCACACGGACCCATTGGCTTCCACGCTGGGCACCCAGTGGCCGGTCACGTTCAAATGCCAAACACCAAATTATGCCGATGGCCCATTGTCTTCGTCATTCGATTTCTAACAGGATACAGCAATCGCACAACTTGACGCAATCCATTGGCCATTTACACAAATTATCTCTTTATCCCCACTCTCTTTCTCTTCCTCGATGAGATTTTCTCTCTTTCGTTCATCTTTCCTTTGATTCTTTTTTCCAATTCGTATTATTTTTATTCATCATTCATCATTTTTCCTCTTTCGTCTGCCGTTTTAATCAATATTTAAACGCGCTTTCTTCACTTTCCATTAGTTTAGCTTTTTTACGATTACTTACATCGACTTCCAAAATATTTTTCATACGCTTCTTCAAAGCAAATAAACACCACTCTCATATTTATTTCTTTTAAGACCAATTTTAGCTC
>JBBBDQ010002245.1:297500-405000 GCA_037127315.1 Ascarosepion bandense
GTAACATTCTCAGAACTCTTTACCTGATCCAAGGTGTAGATTGTTTTCATTCTACTTGATGTTACCTCCTTTCCTTCGTATTATTTTTCTCAATATTTTTCGCCTTTGTGTCCAGGCGAATAATTTCACTGAACCAAAGTGTATGACGTTTCGGCACAACGAGACCCAAGAGTTGAACTCATAGCTGCGTGGGACAACAGTCTTTTTCAGTGTTAAGACGGGACCATATCTCTCTATTTTTTAATTTTTTTTTAACGTAACATCTGTACTCAGGTGGTGGAATGGTTAATTACCGTTTTTCATTTGTTCCCAACCAGTGTTTATATCTATGCTCGGAGTAGTGTCTAATACGTACGCGGATTATTTCAGTCATCTTACCCTCTAGTGTTGTTCTCTGACTTAACTTGTCATTGGGTTGATGACACCCATGTGTTTTCAGAGTATGACTTCAAAATATCCATACATCGTAGAACAGCATTCAACAGGGAATAAATGAAACTTTTTATTCCCGCTATCCATACAGCGTAAAAAATGAAGTAGTTTCTTGCCTACAACATCGGGCCAAACTCATAAGTGACAATCCAGATATATAAGATGATCAATGTTAGAAATACGATTCAAAATAACAACTATCTGCAAGCATAAAATCATCTTCCCAAAGAATATTCGAAGACAACAATCAAAAATTGCCTAGGATCTCTCTAATATACATAAGAAATGATTCAGATCTGCGATTCATGCAATATCCGGATGGTATTGTAAAGCTGTTCAAAACTTTGAAGATATCAATCCGGGACTAAGCACCCACTCGGAAGGAAACATGACTAAGAACTGTGTACCACGCAGTTGAGACACGAAATAAATAAGCAAGACCAACTATTTTCTAAAGTTGGAGGAACATAAAAATACTATACTCCGAGTAGGATGTAGAAATCAGATAGTGGGGGAGTGGATGGTCATCGAACTCTGGGAAATAAAAGCAGGGACCATAACAACCAAAATCAACTCGCTGATCCGAAATGGCTTAACACAGATATTCCAAGATGAACTTTAACTTTTGCTTACATAAATACAGCTGCAGCACAATGGTAGACGGCTCGCCTACGATGCAGGATGTTGCAGGTTCGATCCACATCCAGGTCATACCAAAGACTTTAAAAATGGTACACGACGCCTCTCTGCTTAGCACTCAGTATTATTCGGGGGTAATTAGTGAAATTTAGGGTTAGGATTCGTGACCCACCCTACTTTCTCCTAAAGAAATCGGAGCCTTCAGGTCACAGTCGACCAGCTTACTTATATAAATGCATTCATCATAGATATTTTCGTACAAATATACGATGTCGAACTACCCTCCACTATTTTCTCCGTATTCCAATTTTATGTATATTTAAGGTGGAAATTCTGCTTAGTTTTTTTCCACTGTGTGGAACGGACAGAAAGTTTCCTGTACACTTACCAAAAGTCAGTCGTGATCTATTCTCCTAATCTTCATAATGTTAATATTCTTATACCTCCTCCGGCATTCATATTGGGTGCGCTTTAGTAAATAAATAATATATATAGAATTAAATGCAAAAGCGTACACAAACAATATAAATGAAAAAATCTTAAATCATGTCATTTGCTTATATTTCAGGCAAAAATACAAAGTAAATATTAACGGCTATGTGAAAAAATAGCTGCTAAAACATATTCTATTGAACGATGTTATATTCATTCAATATAATCATTGTAGCGATTATATTGAATGAAAATAATGTTTCCTATTAGTTTCCATAGAAATAAATAAAAAAGGGAACCCTGTGAATATATATATATATATATATATATATATATATATATATATATATATGATATTATTTGTTTGAACATTATTTTCAATCGATACTCGTATTTGAGTAGATATTTTGTTTTTACTTAAAAAGTATATTGAAAAAAGAACATAACCTTTTAAGGAGGACGTACCTTGAAAATCCATTAATACTACCGACTATAAACACACGATTAATACTACCGACTATAAACATACGATTAAAACATTACTTCTACATCTTTCTACAAATCTATAATCCATGAATCCAAAATATGTCTATATAATTAAATAATTTAAAGTTACTTCCATATATTCGTAACATTATAATATTGTTTTTCTTATATGCATTACATTCTATTTTTAATTCATTAAAGAACTTGTAGAAAAAAGTATCTTTAATCTGACATGTCTCACCTTAACAAGCTTCTTCAGAGATTTTTTTAAAGACGAATCTCTGAAGAAGCTTATGAAAGTGAAACATGTTAAATTAAAGACACTTTCAGCGAACGGTTTTTACTTTAAGTAATCGGATATCTAACCATACTGATGGATTGTGATACAGCAAAACACATCTGTCTGTGAATGGCTAACTGACTATATATACATATATATATATATATATTGAAATATTGCATATGTAATATGTAAAAGTCTACAGTTTACGAACACCATTATACTGCTCCAAAAGAATTAAGAAGTACAATTTCGACAGGGAAATTAGTTTTCTATCGCTACATTAAACTATTTCACGTAAATTTAGTTCGGGTAATATTTTTGATACATTTTATATATTTACTAGCCATATAACCTGGCGTTGCTTGGGTTTCTAGTGATTATGTTGAAATTCAAGTGCTTATTCAAAAAGCTCTAGTTATGATGTTGCAGCGACGCATAAGTTAAAAATATGTGAAGTAAGTATCGGTTTTTGTTCTATTTGTTAAACGGGATTCATGCTTGGTTAATTTTGCCAATAAACGAAAATGATGTATGTAAAATTGGAAGAACGGGGGCGGGTGTTACGGGGCGGGTGTTATGTGATGCGATGACGTTGTGATGCAGAAAAAATGAATGCATTGTCCCTCAATGTCGGAGAATTGGAATTTTTGTTCACATATCAAGGCATCAGACCTTGATCTACCAGTGACTCGATTTTGGTTGAGTTTGAGAAATGCATAGAAGTGCCCAAAAGTCCGCCCGAAATTAGGTTTGGCGTTGATTTTTAATGAACCCTCTACATTGATTCAAAAATGATTTTGTGTACATCAAAGGTTCGGGTTTTGATTTACAAGTTGTCCGATTTTGGTTGAATTCGCATAAGGCGTCTCGGAAGAGATGAGTTCGTAAATTCTAAGCGTTTCGGTGATATCTGCTGTCCACTCTAAATCGATTTGCGTACATCAAAGTTTCATATCATGATCGACAAGTGACTCAATTTTGGTTGAATTCGAACCAAGGGTTTCGGAGGAGAGTTTGTTAGAATGGGCACATACACACACACATATATATTTATTTTCATATATATAGATAAAAACTAACAAATCAGGCTATGGTAATAAAAAAATCTTCCTACAAAAAAAATACATGAAAAATTCAAATGTTATACAAGTTTCAAAATTTGATGAGAAATCATTTTTACATTACAATTAGATCATAAACATAGTCTATTGTCTTTGTAAGCCTATCTGTAGATGTTATTTGAATGGTTATTTCTTGCAATTTTATGAAGAACTGATAAATAAAATGTTTTTTATTAATTTTAATTCATAAGTTGAACCTTTAGCGCCCTGCATTATTAATATCACTTCAATTTCGACTGCATTCTTTTACAAGACCGCTCAATTTAAAAAAATTAATTGCTAATTTCGCTCAAATGGGTTTTCTGTTGCCATAGCAGAATATGACAACACAGCTTAGAAATTCAAATTCAGGGATCAAATTCAGGAGGGATTACATTACAGACCTTTCTTCAATCTGCGTCAATAATTGTAAAAATAACACACACACTCACACACACGCACACACACACACACACACACACACACATATATATATATATATATATATATATATATATATTAAGTTATAAATTATGTATATGGGTGTGTGTGTGCATATGCGGTCTTGTTTGTGTACATATGCACACACACACACACACACACACATATATATATATATATATATATATATATATAATTGTGTTTGGGTATATGGGCTTAAATATGTACCTAATTATCTCATATATATCTCGTGTATATAAATATATGCGAGATTGAGAATACGACAATTTATTTAACGTGATATGGGCGTGCGTATATACACCGCACTACGTGTGCGCACGGAAGCCCTACGTCTATGAAGCGTATATATGCGTGAGTATGAAAACGCTAAGACCTAAAAAGATTAAAAAATAAAAAAAGAAATCAGTTGATATGTAAACTTAAATAAAATCAAAGGGTAAGTATATGTGGGAATGTACACTTAAGTATATGTGGATAAAAGTTAGTATAAGTAAGTGGGTTGACCTGATGGGGTCAAAAAGACGCCTAAAGTCAGGGGAATTGTTTTTTTTTTTTGTTTGTTTTTTTTTTTTTTGAGAGGTCATGCCATCTAAGACGGTCAAAATAACTTCAAACTGATACTACCAATATTTGGAACTGGACTCTCTCTGTATATATTTTACAAGATATATATATGTCTTTTCTATAAATATTTTCTTGGCTAGTGTTCTGATAACCTTTCCCCCTTGGTACATCAGCTGTGTGAAATTTAGCGGGCTATTAAATTGACAACTAGGGCTTACCATTTCACTGTTAAACTAGCTAGTTGCAACAGTAGTCTCTATTGTAATAACCTTTTTCTTCTTGTAGAATTATCTTTGGGTTTCTTGGTTCCCTGCAATCTATAACCTTCAAAAGCGGTATTAAAAGTGGTGGAATCCACCAATATATATAAATAGTGATGCAGCCCATCACTTTTCATATATACATATATTATGGAAAATCCCGAAGATTAACGAAAAATTATTTAACAACCGACATATTGAAATTATTTGTTTGAACATTATTTTTAATCGATACTCGTATTTAAGTAGCTATTCTGTTTTTAATCAATTTTCAATAGTTTTCAATTAACTAGCATTAGAGATGTCAAAATTGTGTCGGACCTTGTTTTGATGTAATACAAAAGAGTTGGAACTGATGTCCAAATGTAAGTCTCTTTTGTGTTCATAGATCCGCGCTTTTGGATTTCATGATGTTTCCCCTATATACACGTTTTTTTTTTGTTTTTTTTGTTTGTTTTTTTGTTTTTTTGCTTTTGTTTTTTGTTCTAGATGATGTATTTTGTAAATCCCGGCATTTAAATTGGTGATTGATGTCTTTTTTTAATCTGACAATATCACCAATAGTTTTGGAGGTGGTGGTAACGACTCTAGTATTCGGGATAGCTAATTTATTTATGAATTCATATCAAAAGGTGTTAGAAAGTAGTATTACGAAAAATTTGAGTAATTTTGGGTGGACTTTTGGTTGTTTCTTTGTTGTTGTGTGGATTTTATAAGCATATTTTTGGCGATGAGGATGAAATAGTGTGACAAGTTGAGAAGTTTAAATGTTTGTTCAATATATCTCTCTTCTTCAGATAAATAATTTGGGCAGCATATACATTGGACACACTCGTATATAAATAGATCTGAAATAATATGGAAACTTTAATGTCACTTTATTTCTTAGTACATCACTCCAAAAACAGAAATTTATTTAATCTCCTCGACTCGATTCGCTAATTGTCTATATGAACATAAAAGCTGTCAACAAATAATAAACATTTTAAAATTTTCCATCGGACTAACTTTCGTAAAGCAGTTTTAATTAAATCATTTTAAGGTAAGAATAAATGTATTCTTTGCGGTGGAACATACGAAAAACTGCGACATTTCCTCTTCATCTTCTTATTTGATAATGGAGCTCTAAAGAGTAATATGTGGTTTTTACCCAATACACATAAAGGCTTACACAAAAATATCACATTTCTAAGTTTATATTTTAAGTGCGCCTAAGAGAATGTCTTTCTTTCATTTCGCTCAAATAAAATATGTATCTATACACACGGGCGCACACACACACACACACACATGCACACACATACAAACACAAATACGCACATATATATGCGTGCACGTATTGATATATATATATATATGTGTGTGTGTGTGTGTGTGTGTGTGTGTGTGTGTGTGTGTGTGTGTGTGCGTAGAATGGTACTGAACAGCTATCGACAAAATCTGCTTCACAAATTAGGACTAAATGATCAGACATAAAGCTTTTGGCGAAAGTTTCGTAAACGGCTTGAAATAATTTCAGCATTCTCTCTGCGCGCGCACACACACACACACTCACACACACACACACAGACACACACACACACACACACACACATATATATATATATATATATATATATATAATAAGAAAAACAAAATCCATCAAGACGGAATAATGACTTCGCGAAACTTCAAAGTAGGCATAACTTTGGTCAATTTAACTTCCTCATATTAATTCTATTAAAGCTCTATCTTTATCTGTACATGGAGTACTTTATGACCAAAAAAAAACGCTTACCAAAAATGCCTTTCTATCAGTAAACCAGTGAAAAAACAGCCATATTGGCACTAAGCCTCATCACAATTTAACACTGTGTGTGTGTGTGTGTGTGTGTGTGTGTGTGTGTGTGTGTGATCTCGTAATTGTTTAATGTTTATGAAAGAAAAGTCATGAACTCAAAATAGCCGTTTTTCCAGTACGACGTCAATTCGAAATCCATTAATGCCACGCAAATATGAGATCATCTGAACCAGCTAGACACAAAATTATGATCATCAGTATATCCTTCCAATGCCTCATTATTATAAACCACCTGTGCCTCTTACTGTTTTTCTTTAAAGCGTGTAAAAAGCAGTAATTGTAATTCATTAATCAACAAATCGTTATATTTGAAAAACATGTTACTTGACCATATTAATCCATTACAACCAATAGCTGTGCGAACAGCGGCAAATCTATACGAGAACTTGGTAAATGTCCGAGAATGAATGTGACCGGAAGATCATTACTCAAAACCAACTTGGATATATATCCGCCCCGTTCATTAAACTAATATGGCGAATAGCTGTTTACCGGAAACCAATAGCTTCCCTTCCGCCCGTTACTCGCTCTTTTGTTGATGTGGCAAACGACTGTGGATATTACGTGTCTACCTGAACAAATACAAGAAACTACCTGCAACGAAAGGGAATTGTCATGCGGTAGCCGGTAAAAACCTGGCATTTTCCATCAGGTAATAATTATTGATCGCCCGCTACGCAGATAACAAGAGATAAACGGAAGTTGTGTCGACCAACGTAACAAATGCCATGTAAGTAGGCTGATTTTAGAGAGGCCAAATAGAAAGAAAGAAAGAAAGAAAGAAAGAAAGGTACACTGAAGGGATTGAATGGAAAGAAGAAAAGGGTAGAGACAAAGAGGAAAAGAAATTAATTTTAGGAAACGGAAAAGGGAGATGAAAAGAAATAATGATAGCAGAACAAGTACAGAAAAAGAAATTTTTCATTTTTTGTTTTTGTTTTTTGATGTTCTATCTGTAAGATTGATATTCTCAATTGAATTAAGTGCATTGACAAGGAAGAAGATTATGCAAAAAATGTATGCACCCCTGTAGAAGCGAATATTCAACGCTATAAAGAGATCTACGTAACAGGCTAAACCAACAGACGACGACATTTGTATACAGTTGCCATCGAAATCAAATAAAGTCACATCAAATGTGAAAAACAAAACTGCACATCATATCGAATCATTGACACTGTGATTTGTGTATATAATATGGACGGATACAGAAAATCAAATAAAGTCACATCAAATTTGAAAAACAAAACTGCACATCATATCGAATCATTGACACTGTGATTTGTGTATATAATATGGACGGATACATCTGCTATGAGCAAACCTCTAAGGGTAAATTTTGAGGACAGGGTTCCTATCTTTATGCAAAGAAACTAATTTGTAATACTTGTGACATGTTTCATTTCTCAATGATCTACTGTTCCTTAAAAAGAGATCGTCTAGGTTAAGACTGTTTAAAAAATAACATTGTTAGTCTTAGTGGTGTAATGGGCAGAATCTAAAATCGGAGAGTAGAGTTTGAATTCTAGTTATTTTATTTCGTTCACTTACGCACAAATAGCCTTGGAAGATATATTAATCCATCTTTCTTTCCGGCTATAGATTGAATAGTTGGGCAGATTGAATTCTATAGCCTTGGTCGAAAAACAGTCAACCACAGAAAGAAATGGCAAACTACTGCGAGAAAATCTCTTGGCTTCTTGGGCAGTCATGTCTTTTGAAAGATATTAAGAATTGTGTTCTGGGATAGTGCCCGTTATCCAAAAGTGTTCTCGTAGTCAAGCTGAAATGAAAACTCTTCAACATAGCGGTGATATTAGGGTATAACCAGATAATAACCAACATCTGGTTCCAAGAACATCCAAGACGATTATGGACATGGAGAAGCCCAGGAGGTGATACACAAAGCAAATTGATAATGTAACAATAAACAAGAGATTCAGGAATGCAGTATTTCACTGCAAAACTTATCCAACTATTGGCTGCGGAAGTGACCACCTCCTGATTGTATGTAAACTAAGGATGAAATTTTGGAGACTGAAAAAGCCTAGTGTAGCACACAGACTGCAACACAACAGACTCATGAACTACCTCACCCTGCAAGAAAAATACACAGACAGCCTAAAATGATATGTGGAACAAGTTGCAAATGGAAACTCGAAATGGAACGCACTAAAATAAACGTGTGTGACATCAGCAAACGACATCGTTCCAAAGGAAAACATAAAAGAAAACACGAGTGAAACATAGATGAGATTCTCGGCATGATGCAAAAGAGACATAAAACAATGCCAAGACACGGTACGGAATACAGGGAACGACACAAGGAAATAAAGAGCAAATGCAGACAAACTAAAGATGAATGGCTCAACGACAAATGTGCAGAAATAGAGAGATTGAGCACGACTAATAAAAGAGACATGCATGAAAAAAAAAAAGAAAACTAACAGGAAAAACATGCTCCTCAAAAGGATGTATAAAATTCAAGGACAGAACGCTCATATTATAGAAAGATAAAAGACTTCAGCGATGGGAAGGATATATCGGAGATCTCTTCCCGACAAGAGAGAGCAACCGGCGATACACGAAAAATCCGACAAACCAAAAATATTAAAACACAAAATGAAAGCTGCAATGGCCAAACCGAATAGAAACATAGCAGCAGGACCAGGCGGCGTTGTAATAGAGATTTCGATGAAGATAAAATTACAAAAAATAATAAATTAAATCTACAATAGTGGCGATACACCGAAAGACCTAAGTAGATCGATTTTCATAGCACTACCTAAAAAGCCAGACGCAAACAGTCAGCTTGGGCAGTCATGTCTTTTGAAAGATATTAAGTCACTCATCATCCGAATTCTGCCGAATACAGTGCGTAGCAGAATCAGGCCAGAGATAGGACAAGATTAGTACGGTTTCGTCATGGACACTGGAACAGGGAAGGCGATATTTATTATTAGAATGTTATCAAAAAGGGCAATGCAAATGCAGAAGGACGAGTACCTGTGTTTCGTAAACTACGCAAAGGCATTCGACAAAGTGCAGCACAAAGACTTGTTAGAGACGCTCAACAACCTAGACACATTCGGGAAATGACATTAAAATAATCAAGAACCTGTACTGGCAACAAATCGCCACACATACGAATAGGAAACGAGTTCAGTAGATATACTAAGATAGAAAGGGGTGTAAGACGATGATGTATTTTCTTCCCAGATCTACCTGTATAGCGAGACAATTCTGGGAGCAGACGTTAGAGTGTTGATTAGCTGACATGGAAGGGAAACTACAAAACTTCCTACAGGAAGTAGTTAAAAAAAGCGGAAAGAAAGGATTACTTATAAACTGCAAAAAAACTGAATGCATGGTCATCAGTAAAATGAGGAACCCAAAATACCAACTACAAGCCGGGAATACTAGAATCAAGCATGTACAAAAATTTAAATATTTGGGAAGTGTTCTAACAAATGACGGTAAGTGTGATACTGAAAACTGAAGGCACAATGGCATGACCAAGGATGTATTCCAGAAGTTGAGTAGAGTATTCAGAAACAGGAACAACGAAGAGAGTACTGGATTGTTATGTGATGTCTAAACTTCTATATGACAGCGAATACTGGACAATCCCATCAAAGATGAGGAAAGGACCGGATCTAACCGAAATTCTACAGAAGGATGCTGAGAATACCATGCACTGGACATGTGAGCAACGACAAGATTTTGGAGACGATGAAAAAAAAAACTGATACTTAACATCAGAAAAAGACAGTTTCTGGGAGACGTAATGAGGAAGAAAGGCTTGAAGAATCTGATACTCACAGGTCAGATAGAAGGACGGAGAGACAGGGCAAAGTAACACGTGACATACTTGATGGACTTGAGCAGATGTATGACATACCTGATGGACTTCAAAGAATGGTTTAGGTGGGGTAACATGAGAACGAGTATTAAGAGCTAAAAGGAACAGGGAGATATGGAAGACCATGATTGCCTACGTACTGAAAGGACACGGCAAATAGAAAGAGATTGTTTTAACCTAGTTTTAAGTTAAGATTTTCATCTTTTATAACAAATATTATTGTCAATAGTGACTATGTTGAAACAAAAGTCTGTAATCCGATGTACAGACTGAAGTAGACAAACATTATTTTACTTATTCATGTTTGAAATTTTACAAAAATTGGTAAAATAATTTTGGAGAGGAATCATCCAGCCTACAAAAAAAAGTTGTCAAAAACCCTATTTATAGTCCGACTTAGGTACACTGTTTGTTATCCGGGCAGATTAGCCTACTTGTCGACTTTAAAACATTTACAAATTTTAAAGCAGATATGCATTGAAAAGCAAATAAATATAACTTTGAAATTATACGACAAAAAATGTTCGAAGATTTTGCTAAGTAAATAAAGCAAAGAACAGATTCGATAGATTCGTCGCTAAATTATACAGTTCAGGAAAAAAGAAAGCGACAAAATGTTTTTACTCATTCCAAGGCTAATAATTATAAAATCATCATTTATCTTGCTATAGCTTTTACATAATTTCATTTTCTAGGATGGATGTTTTATAAAGTTTATTTTTTACTCGTTTTTGGTTTATTTAAAAACATCATCTAGCAACAAGTTTTCACTTCGATTCGTATCTGTGATATAACTTACAAGGCTAAAGGCATGAGATACGGAGTAAGAATTGAACTTGCTACACTATATTATTAGTCAACTGAACTAGCTCTCTAGCTATTATCTTACCTCGAGATGCTCATCTCCGAATGGAGTTGCTGACATTTCTGAGATACATATTTCATATTTATTTTTATTATTAATCTATTAAAAACTGTTATTCTTACTATCGGTAAAAACGAAGCAGAAACCTTTTATATCAGCGGCGGCGACACTGGAAAGAAAGCATTGTCCTTACTTATATATGATGGGTCAAGTGGGGTTGGTTTCCTTCACAGCCGTTTTTGTTGGCACTCAGCAACGGCCGTCAGCTATAAGCAGACTGAATTATTTCGCTTGAGTAAATTCTTCGCGAGCAAAGATTAGAAACGCTTGATGATCGACTGTGCTTTGCAGGAATTTCCGAGTGCTCTAGCGCTAATCGAGCGTGTTAAAATGACGACTAAAACAATAGAGTGAAAACACAAATTAGTAATAGACTATTGGACAGCAACTTAGTTTTTATATGAGATCCAAAATTTCGCATCTGTTTATATATATTGCTTATTTGGGCAGAAAATTTTCTTTTATGCAAGTTTTGTTAAAGACGAAACACAAGATAGTGCGATTTCACTTTTTATTTAATTTGTGCCCAGAAAATAAGACATTTGTACAAAAACAGGAAAAAATTAAATAAGAAGCTTAATCGCAGTACCTAGTCGGTCGTTTTTAACGAAACTTACATATATATATATATATATATATATATATATATATATATATGTATTTGTCGTCCACATACAAGCCTGTTTCGCTGTATCACAGCTCATCAGTGTGGCTAGACATCCACTTCCGTATGGCCGGGATCGAAACTCAACCGATTTGGTGTCAGTCAGAGACGTTAACCCCTAAGCCATATAAGTCAGGGAAGGGAAGTTTTAGCGTGTTGTACATAAGCGGTATATACACACGTGAGTCACCGAAAGAACTCAATTCATTGCTGAAGAGTAAAATATATATATATATATATATATATATATATATATATATATATTGGTATGTCCACTGGACCTTTTAAGCAGAGACTTTATAACCACAGGTATTCTTTTCGAACCCGGGTCGAAAGTACCAGACAACCCTTTCACGAATATTCTGGAAAATGAAAGAGGAAGGGCTGGATCCTGTAATTAGCTGGAAACTAATAGGTTCAGCCCGTATTCCGAGGAATTTTCGTGATAAATGCTGTCTGTGTCTACTAGAAAAATTTCAATATTGAAATATCCTCAGCAGCACCTGCTCCTGAATCTTAGAAGGGAATTTATCAGTAAGTACCACCATAAAGCCAGTTTTTTTAATACTTAAATTTAAAATTTAAATTCCTAAATTTTAAATTTAAGATTTTAGAATATAAATATAAATTTAATGACTTTTGATAAATTAATTTTAATTTTAACTTTAAAAAGTATTTTAACCCCTCTACCTTCCTCTCCCAGTCTCCTTTAATTGTCTATCTTTATAAAATATGGATTCCCTTACAAAACCCCCTTTTTTCCTTTGTTAGCATATATTTTTTTTTAAATTTTAAATTTATAATTTTCTTTAATTGTTCTTTAGTTCGTCTATACCTAAAAATATTTTTCATCAGATAAACTTAATTAAGTTTTTTAAAATCTTATATTTAAATTTATTTTTCCCTCTAAATATACCTTTTCAAATAAGTTTCCAAATCTCTAACCCTTTTAAACAATTAAAGTTAAACGTATCTGACACGTATCGAGCGTTTTCTATTTGATATTTGATATTCTCTCCTTTTCCTCCATTCCTTTTCCCCTTCCTTATCTTTCCTCTATACACTCTTTTTATATTCCGCCCCTTCCTTTTCTGTTCTGTTTTGTTTAACCCAATCCTCAACTTCAAGACATTCCATTTCCTTAACTCTTTCCGTTCATTAAGCTAGACATTCCAGTCTCCCATCTCTTCACTTACAAAGTAAAAACCAAAAGTAGACTGAACTTAAAAGAATTTTTGTGGCGTATATTTCTCAAGTCTTAACCGTCATTTATTTTTGTCTCCTTCTTAATCCTTTATTTTCTTCATTTTGAGATAAAACTGTGTTGCTGAGGAGACGTGAATTCTCTATTAGAGATTTCATGTCGAAATGTGCATTCGACATTTTTGAATTTTTAAAATTTACCGTAAATTATATATATATATATATATATCCAAGTATGGGTGGAATAATATTCCCCATCCAAAGAAACACTATTTTTAAAAAATCGAAATAACAACATCTCTTGAAAAGACACAAAAAGTGTCGAAACAAAATAGCTACTTTTGTAGTGATATTATAACATATCAATGTTATTAATTAATAAATTATTATTATTATATATATATATATATATATATATATATATATATATATATATATATATATATATATATATAAAAATCCAGATGTAGAGAACTAACTGTTTTACAATTCTGAGTTCTACGGCATTTACTTCTTTTTTTTTTTTATAAAAGTGCTCAATACAATAAATATGTAGAGCATATATATATATATATATATATATATATATATATATATATACATTATAAAGATTGTATTAATATATTAAGAATAATATATTAAGAATTGTATTAGAATATAATTATAATATAATAGATTTGATAAAAATAATAAAATGAATCTTAAAATTTTTAATAAATAAATAGTTATTAAAAAAGAAAAATTAGAATAAAATGTATTCTGAAGCGAAATAAAAATTCTATAATTACACTCAAAGATCCCTTTAAGGTAGATCAAAAATATAAAATGTTTTCTTTCTTTCTTTTCTTTTTTCTTTTTTGTGTTAGAAAATGTTGCGATACAGGGAAAAGTAAAAGAAAAAATTTTGTAACAATAATTGATTAATCAACGGAAAGGGAGTCTAGACAAGGGTTTTGAATCTACTGACACTTTTGCCGTTAAGATTGAAAGAAAAAATCATGTATTATCCAACAATATAAACCTTTTTTCAAATTTAAAGTGAATCTCTATTTTGATTAGTTAAATTGAACACGCACATAACATTTTCTGTCTTCCCACATCCATAAATAACAAACGTATTGTTTCTTATATTCAAATGAAAATAACTTTCAAAACAAGGATCCAACATTGCCTGATGAGGAGGTAAAAAATCTCGAAACATAGAAATGTCCGTGTCGCAATGTAAATTATATTAATTGTAAATAAGAAACAAATTTATGTATGTATGTATGCATGTATGTATGTATGTATGTATCTATGTATGTATGCATGTATGTATGTATGTATGCATGTATGTATGTATGTATGTATGTATGTATGCATGTATGTATGTATGTATGCATGTATGCATGTATGTATGCATGTATGTATGTATGTATGTATGTATGCATGTATGTATGTATGTATGTATGTATGTATTCAAAGAGAGACATATACATATATCATGTGTATGTGTGTCAGTAAATATACATGACCTAATATTATTGTATTTTTGCATAGACGCATTTGAGAATAAGATTATATTTTGTGTGATGGATAGAAAATGGGTAGATTTTTTTGTGTTAGTGGCAATAAAAAGATGATATAATAGGTATGTATGAGGGCAATTATTCATAAGACAAACACCAAACTCAGCATTTTTGGTGATTCCATTTCAGAAAAACTTTCTCTATTCTCTATTATTTTGCTAATAAACAAGCCCAAACAGAACGACTTGTACCCAGATTAACTGATGCCTCAAAACTTAAACTTTTTCTGGACATAAAATAAACTCAGATAACCTTACAAAGTGAACATTATATGTGCCTTTTTCTCAATCTACACACACACACACGCACACGCATACACGCGCGCACACGTGCGCACTCAGGCATGCATACACACACATGCACATACACACACACACACACACACACACACACACACATATATATATATATATATATATATATAAATAATAATATTCTCTTGCATTAGCTTAAAGACTATCTCTGCATTAATTTGTGTATATCTGTGTACGTTGATCTCTTGATGTCTCTTCATCTCGATCAGTTTTGTAGATGTTTATATAAGCAGCTACAAAATTATGGATGTGTGCCTGTCGATGTGCTAGTGATTTGTGCTTTCTCTTCTATGTATAAACATAGGAATGAGTTTCCAGGCGGAGGTCTTAAATATCTTGGTTAAAAATATCTGATATTTATTGAGAAAACTTTGCCTCCGGGAAAATCACATTCCTTGGGTCAATGATGTTAAAAAATGAAAATGACAATATGTATGATTCAATATGTTTGCTTCTGTAATGGATTTATTGATATCTTGGGGCTAAAAGTCTGAAAACAAATAGACAAAATTTCACACAAACACACACGCACACTCACACACACATATATGTATACGTATATTAATACAACTTCGTTCAATATTATGGGAGGAGAGAATATTATTGCCGTTATTAATACGTTTTTTTTCTCAATCTTGATGTAAAATAAACACTTTAATGTAATACATCTTATAGATCCTCTTTTATTTATTTGTGTCCATCGATGTAGGTTTTTATTCTGTTGTGTATTGTAGATTTTACTTGTACATGACTGGTTCCAAAAAGTAAACATTCAACATTATTTATATCAGCGCTTCATAAATTCCAAAAACAAAACAGATCTCACTGATTTCAAAACTACAATATGTATGCAACTATCTCTCTCTCTTTCTTTCTCTCTCTCTCTTTCTCTCTTTCTCTCTCTTTCTCACTCTCTCTCTCTCTCTCTCTCTCTCCTTGCCTACACTGATTAACGAGCTATGATTTAAGGAATGGCCTTGTAATAAAAAGTTTATTTGCCTTATTTTTATTTGCTGTTGTCAGCTTCAAAATACTCTTCTTATGAAGCTATGCACGTCGTTGTGCCATCACTGGAAACATTCTTAGAACTCGTTTTCCGGAATACCTTTCAATAGTGTAGTCACGTATTGCTTGTCGTTAGGAATGTCAGCAAAATTCTTTCGGAACCTTTTTTCAGTTTTGGAAATATTCAAAAACCGCCTAGGTAAATCTGAGGTATAAAATAGATCACCTATTTGTATAATTGCCAACTTCAGGGGCATCTTTTTTTCTTTGAGCCTAAATCCTCTGTTAGCACTTGCCACACTGTTTTAAATTTTTACCCATGTCTTCTGCGATCAATTGTACAGTTAATTTTCGATTTTTTAAGTTTCTCTATTCATATCGAGTTCTTCATTAACACGGCCATTTTAACAAGAATAACCCTTCAGCTACACTTCTATCAATTTTAATAAAAAGTTTGATTCTAATTCGAAAAACTTTTACTACTTTTCCGACAACAGTATAACATGGACACCTACAACTTACTACTGCTTGACAACGAATTATTCATCGGGTTTGTATTGGAAGAAAACGGAAGTTGGAACCGTTTCGAAAGTACTCGGAACAATCTTTTTGCCTGACACATTATCCGCTACGGTCATAAATTATATTCTTATATCCCGTATATATAAAATTTGATTTAAATTCCAATTCAACCTTTTGAGACAAGAATGTTATTCTCTGTGTCATTAATGTGGAGAAGTTTGTCACTTAGATTCGAAGTTACGTTAAGGTCTTGTGATGTCTTAACCCTTCAGAGATTTTGTTTCTTCTGTCGGTAGAACTCTGATCAGCTAAGTTGCACATTCCTCCGCATTAATTCTATTAACGCTTTATCTCTTTCTCGATATGGAGCACTTCATAACAAAAATACTGCTTGTCAAAAATGCCTTTTTATCAGTAAACTACTGAAAGAACAGCACTTTTGGAACTAAGCACCATCACAATCTAACAACATTTATATATATATATATATATATATATATATATATATATATATGGCGTGTACGCATCGCTCATTCAGGGAAATGAATTAGAGCGCTCTAGCTATTGGGCACGTATAATGATATGCGCTACAAAGTCTGCCTACTTCCACCGAACGCCCATAGCCCAGGGGTAGAGTCGCCGACTGACGCCATTTCGATCGAGTTTCAATCCTGTGTAAAAAAGCAATCTACCGTACTGATGAGCTGTGATACGGCGAAACAGATTTGTCTGCGGATGACAATATATATATATAGGAAAGAATATTAATAAAAAGTTTTGAATTTAAAAATGTACTTTTTTTGAACAGTATTTGTTTATTTTTATTATATTTTATATTTCAGACCGCCCTCGGTCCTTCATCAGAAACAAGTGATTTTTAAATTTGAATTAGAAACGTATTTCACGATAGCGTCCGAATATTTTTTGTTTACATCACGTGGTGTGTTTGTTCACAACATGCGGCACGTCCGTAGAGAAAGTCTGTTTGTTTTAGATAAAAATTTCTTGGACTATCTGAAAAAAAATTTTTAGCTATTGAAATATTTGTAAAGATTCAACACACCTAAGTCCCTATTTAACCATAGCTTGTGTGTATTTAATTTTAAAATCCAGTATTTTTCTTTCTTTCTGCGTGTGTATGTAGAACTAAAATTGGAGTCTATTAGTAAACATTTGCAATTTTCTAAAGTATGATCAGGTTGATTAAAATGTGCTGCAATTGGGGAGTATACATTTTTTTTGTCGTATATTTAGTTTGTGATTATTGAAGCGAAATCTAAAGCTATTACCGGATTCGCCGATATATCCACTGTTGGGGCAAATTGAGCAGAAGATAAAGTATATGATGTCTTTGCTGTCACAAGTAAGGTTTGGTGGGTGTAATTTTATTTTGGTGTTGGGTAAAGAGAATGTTTTGTCTGTTATTAAATGTTTACAAATTAAACAGCGAGGCTTCCCACATTTTAAATTCCCTGATAGGTTTGTATTATTTAAATATTTGTTAGAGGTGAGGATAGTTGATAGGTTGGGTGTTTGTTTCTTTGCATTTATGGGTGGTTTATCGAAAATGTCTTTGATGTTTTTGTTTGATTGGAGGTTCCTGTAATCATTTTTTAAATTTTTGATAAGTGTGTAGGAATATTGATTATGGTTAAAAACCATGGGAATTCGGTTGTTATCTTTTCGTTTTTTGTATGTGAGAAGTGTGTTACGATCTATGTGGATGGCTTTATGTAGTGCTTCCTTTATTATTTTTATTGGATATTTACATTTTAGAAACTGTTTTGTTAAGTTGTTAATGTTGTTTAGAAAATCTGGATGGTCTGAGCAAATGCGTTTTATTCTAATAAATGAGCTGTATACGATAGATTTTTTTTAATTTGAGGGGATCACAGCTGTTAAAGTGTAGGAATTTATGTTGGTTTGTGGGTTTGTTGTATAGACTGGTGGAAAGTGTATGTTTATTTAATTTTACCATGACGTTCTAAGAAAGGGACGGATGTGTATGAGTACTCCATGGTAAATTTGATTGTATTGTGGAAGTTGTTGCAGAAAGTAAAGAAGTTTTTTAATTTTTCTAATCCATGAGTCCATATTAAGAAAATATCATCAATGTCTAAAATAATGTGATGGTTTGTATTGTGAACTGTCTATATATATATATATATATATATATATATATATATATATATATATATATCAATCAGAGAAAGAAAGCCAGCGAGCGGCACTAAAATACTTCTACAAACTTTTGGGCAGCTTTCTCACAAGGACAAAATTCCTTATAAACATTTGTTTGCAAATCCTTCGTTTCAGAGTTCTATTTGTTTAAAGATATTTAGAGTAAACGGCTCTATATTGCTATGTAGAATAGGTTACATTTGTTATTTCGGGGCTAGTCTGTCTCCAACGGTTTAACAATGTTAAGATATTCATATCTTGAGTAACGTAGATATTTTTGTAGACCGCCACGCGAATGTTAATGGACGAGAGGCTGCAAAGTTGTGTCAGATTGCGTTTCAAGACCGAATTCAGTTTACTCATCGAACCTTTGCTGCTGCTTATCGCCGTGTGGATGAGATAAGATCCGTATCACCATAAACTTTGGATCGAGGAAGAACAAGATCTGCTCGTACACATTTTACAGGCTGTCAGAGATGATCCAGGTATCAGCATACTTCAAGTAAACTCATTTAATTTTGTACATCTCATGATCCCGCATGAAGAAGACTTTAAGAGCAATTCCTTTATCCGTATCATTTTTAACATGCGCAGGGTCTTTCGTTCTCTTAACATTCATCACGGGAGAATTTTTTCCGATGGCTTGTTGCACAAACTGCTGATCTGATGTTTTTCTCTTCAGTCTTGTTTACGTATGAGGCATCATTTGGAAAAAATGAAATAACAGATTTGCCCAACCAACATTCGTTGGCGGATCGGAATTCCCCTGGTAAAATACAAGCTAGATGCCAATATCAGTTTACGATTAATTCGTGGACTGAAATCTTCTCCCAGTACGTCTTACAGGAGCTGTCTACAGAAACTTTATTTAGAACGCACTTCCAGAGCTTCAAGAAGATGTACCACTGCTAATACTCAAGTGGATCATGCATGATGGGGCACCAGCACATCTTAATTAAATGTTCGCGATGAATTGGCTACTCTGAAGGATGGATTAGTAGGAGAAAACATGTCCTATCGCCTTCAAAGTCTCCCGACCTCAACCCTTTGCATCTTTATTTGTGGAGCCTCCTAAAACAATTGAGTTTATACAGCAGACATTAATAATACAGACACGTGTTACTGGGGTGTGCGAAAACCTTTGACACCCTGTGGGAGTATTTAAAAAAATGTCCGCCAATCAATGATCCGACAGGTCAATGCGTATGTAGAAGCAAGCGATTGAGATTTTCAACATTTACGAGTTGCTGTGTTCATGAACAACGATGGTCTTTTGGAGGTATGTTCATATGGACATTTTACCTTGATTGTGTGTTAGGAATCCGTCGCAAAAATATGTAAAAGTATTTTTGACACAACCTGTATATAATATATGTATATATTAACGAATTGACTTGATTGGAAACAGAATTGATAATGCATTTCGCCATTCAAGGCTTCATTAGATAATTCTTTGGGAAAGAACTAAGATTCATTCCTTTAAGCATACACACAAATACGTATACGCACATTCCAACCTTTCATTTTTGGATCTGATGAAGCCTTTAAAGGAGAACTGCATTATCAAATTTAATTTCAATCAAATCTATTTCATGGAACGTTTCCATTTATCAAAATTTAAAAACGTTGTCAGGATTTCTAAATTGCAATTTGTAAACATATATATAAACCTATATATAAAACTTATATAAAACATATATAAAACATATATACAGGCCTATATAAAACATATATATAAAGCATACATATTGACAGCTAGGGTGTGGAAATGACTCATTTCCGAATGGAAAATATTCAAATGTTCTACAACATAAATGTATTGAACAGTTTTTAATACATCTGAGTACTAGTCTAAATTAATTATGACTAAAAACTAACTAACTAACTAACTATATATATATATATATCAGTTATCTATACTTTAAAAAAAGTTAAAAAAACAAAACAAATTAGATTGAGAAAGCAGTAAAAAACCTGTTTTTCATTGCAAATAAAAATGCTGGAAACTTTTACAAACACGAAAAAAACGATGCCTTTGCATGTATTGACATTATAAAGAAAAACATTCTTATGTCATTGAAAGGCCACAAGGAAATTTTCAGCTACAAGGAAAATACCCGAGTATTCTTCTTTTTCTTTTTCAAGAGTTGTGTCCCTTCAAGACGTAGTGGATCATGGACTTTCACTTGTCCCTCTCCCGTGTCGCTCATAATATTTCTCCTCTTGGTATCTCTCCCAAACTTCGCTCCGCCATCCATTTGCCCAAGTCCATCAGATATGTCTCGCGCTGACTTCCCCTGTCTCTCTTTTCTTCTATCCGTCCCGTGAGCATTCAGTCAGTTAAGTGCCATACGTGAAACACGCTTGGGTGATCATGTCTCGAAAAAGACATGACTGAGTTGGCAGAAGATTATCCCGCACTAGGTTGCCATTACTTTCTGCGGTAGATTGGTTGCCAGCCAAGGCTATAGAACCCAATCTGTCATGTTATTTAACCCATAACTGGAAGGAAGAGACGGATTATTACCTTTCCAAGGGTATTTGCGTGTAAGTTAATGCAATGAATTCAACTGAAATTTGAACTCGGCTCCCCAATTTCTCGTTCCGAGCCGATATCCACTGCACCACAAGGCACATCCGGCAAGATTCCCCAAAACCTTCTTCCTTATCATGTCTCCCAGAAGCCTCAGCTGTCTCTTCCTGATGCTAAGTATGTTTTCTTCTCGTTTGCATCCTCTCTAACACCTTGTCGTTGATCACGTGCTTGGTACCCTCAGCATCCTTCTGTAAAACCATATTTTTGTTGTTTCGAGCCTCTCCTTCATCCTTGGGAAGATCATCCAGCATTCGCTGCTATATAGAAAAATAGATAACACATAGCAGTCTTACATTCTTCCTGTGTCTCAGTACTCTGGTTATCTTTCGAAATGCGTCTTCAGATCTCAGTGTTGAACTTTCCATCCTCTGCCAGAACACTTCCAGGGTATTTAAATTTTTTACTTGTTTTATTTTGGCTTCCCATTTCTATTTTAGTGGCATTTTGGGGTCTTCTTTTTGCTGATGACCATGCATGCAGTTTTCATGAACTTTATGCTCAGTCCTTCCTTCTCGTTTTTTCTTGCAACCTTCTGTAGGAAGTTCTTCATTTTTCTTTCCGTGTCTGTTATAAGCACTGTGTCATCCACGTGTCTTATATTGTTGAGGTTGAGATTGTGGCCGCTAATGACGAATCCTGGTAAGGATTCTAGCGCTCTCAGAATTGTTTCACTCTACAGGTTGAATAGATCCGATGAGAAAACGCATTCTTGTCTTACGCTCCTTTCTATTTTTGCATATCTGCTGAATTAGTTTCTTGTCCATATGCAAACAACTTGATGACAATATAGGTTCTTGATTATCATTATGCCTTTTCCGAATATGTCGAGGTTGACGAGCACTTGTAACAAGTCATTGTGGCGTACTTTCCCGAACGATGAGTTTTGTTATATAGCTCATTAAACTGAATGTTCGGTGGAGTTCACATTCCTTTGCACCTGGCTTCTTAGGTAGTGCTATGAGAATTGTTCTGCTTAGGTCCTCCGTTGTATCGCCACTGTTCTAGATCTCGTTTATTATTTCTGTGATTTTGTCTACGCCAAAACCGTCTAAAGCTGTCAGCATCTCTATTTCAATACCGTCTGGTGCTGCTGCTTTGATTCTTCTCAATTTGACCAGTACCGCCTCCACTTCGGTTTTTAATATTTCTGGGCTCGTTTTAGCAAGCAAGTTTTTTGTCATAAACTGATCGATATTGAGATAGAGACATAGCGTTAATAGGAATTATTTGGAGAAGTTTATCACTTAACTGATATGCGTCATGCCGATTTCGAATTTTAGTAAAGGTACCATTATGCTGCCTTCATAATAGTACCTTCACGAAACATCGATGTCGCTTGACTTTGCTCAGTTAAGTGACATTAATCTTCCAGAATAATCCCACATAAATATATGTGTGTGTGTGTGTGTGTGTGTGTGTGTGTGTGTGTGTGTGTGTGTGTGTGTTAGCCTCTTTGAATTCCTTACTCTATAATATCAGGTTAATATTAACCAGTGAATTTAGTGCATGACTAGGAATATTTTGTTGAAAGAAAAATGTTCTTTTCATCATTAGTCACATGAACTTATTGATGGATGGATACCTCTCGTAATAAGGGAGGAAATCTGTGATAGCCAGTTGAATATCTTGTTGATTTGCGGTTCTTATGTTCATCTTACAAACTATAGCTATTAAAGCTGATGCAAGGACCTTTATATGGCGGAGGCTTACCTTGCCGAAGCAAGAAAATGTGGGTTGTCTGCACATGCGCTTGTAGACATCATGGAACCACGAGGCGAGCTCATGCAAGGCAGTTTTCGAGTGACACGGCGCATGCGAGAAACTTTGGTTTCTTGCCCGAGACTGAAAACGCATAAAAAGTGCCAACTTGTGTTTCACTGTCTGTCAAGTGTTGGGGATTCGTGAAGGTTACACCGGTGTTCGGAAGAAAGTGCTTTGTTTACGGTGCCCAGTGAACGGAGTCCCGAGTGAAGCAGTATTCCTGGTTCTACGTAGAGCAGCTGGGAGAACAGATCTAAACGGTCATTTATTTCTCTACCAACTACACTTCGTCAAACAAATACTACAGTAATGGGATATGGACGTTTATTCAGACAAATCAGCTTATTTAAATAGGCGTCTTTCTTTAGAGTCCACGTGCTTCCTTTCTTCCTTCCCTTTTTATTTCTCATCATATCAAATTTTGTTTCTTTTTCTCCTTAATAGTGTGCCCTCTCCAGTTTCTCACTGCTCTCAAATTTCTCTTAGCGTATTTCGTATCTTCCTATAGTTAAATATGTCATTCTAATACCATGCCGGGTCCACGCGATGTCAAACATGACATTCTTACAAGATTGCTACACGAATGCTTAAACTCACGTAAGCTATATTTACAGAAATAATTATTATCTTTGATATCTATGTTACCACTTTAATACACTTTTATAATTTCAGTATTTCATGATTCTTCTTCGAAGTGTCGTATCCCTTCAGGTAGTATGCGATTATGTCTCTCCACAATTTCTTGTCATTTGTATTTCTTAGCAATGTTTGTCTTTTTACCACCCTCTCACACTCTATGTTGCCATATATTCACATAAGCTCGGTTTGTAGGTGGCTCGCTTCTTCTTCAGCTCGTTTTGCCATTCATATATCTTGTGAGTATCAAATTTTCCAAACCCACTTTCCTCATTATACGCCCAAGAAATTTCAGCTGTTTCTTTCCGATTCTTAGAATAAGTATCATTTTTGTTTCCCTTTCCCTTAAAACGTTTCGGCTTTTTACGCACTCCATCCATGATATTCTCAGGTCCTTTCAGTAGAACCACCTTTTTATTGCCTCAATTCTCTTCTTCAGCTGTCAAGAAACTGTATAGCATTCATTGGAGGAGGATTGATACTACATTGCACTTCAGCACACTTTTCTTTATTTTCTAACGAATGTTTCCTTTTTCTTATTTTTTGAAGGCAATTTAGCTATTCCAATGGGTCTTCGGACTTCACTTTCACATTTTCAAACCTCTGTTAAACGTTATTAGATATTAAACTTCGGTACTTGTTTAATTTTCAAATATTTATTTCTTGGTTCGTGTATTGTTAAATTTTTTTTTCTTGCTGACAATCATACGTTCTTACCGCTTTCCTTTACTACATTGTTCAGGAGGCCCCGTAGTTACTTTCTGTTCCTGCAACTAACACAGTTTGTCTGTGTTACTGTTAAGATTGTTCCCACCGATAATTCTGGTAGGTTCCCCAGCTTCCTATGTATAGCTTTCTGGCAAAAGTTAAATAAACTCAGTGAAAATTTACATACTTGTCTTACGCTTCTTTCTATTTTCAATACCTACGCTATTCTTTTTCTATTTGTATGCAGGCCGCTTATTCCCAGTATTATAGATTATTCTAACATTCTTTCCAAATAGATCTAGTTTTCCTAATAGTTTACACATAGCCGTGTACCATACTATGGATTTCTATTGCTAAGCTTCATAGTTATTGAATCTATTTTCGGCTGTCTGTATGGCTGTCTGTATATTTAAATATCATCAAAAGTGATCAACTGTTCTTGCATACTTTACCCATGCGAATTGAGTGAGCAAGTGAATGCGTGTGAGAAGCAATCGTAGCAAATGAAGTGACTATATCGAACCAATAGCTGCATCTACTGTAAGGAAAATGTGGGTCAATGTATCGTGGCAAAAAGGTTTTTCTAGTCGTTTTACACATTTACATATCTACCATTCATCCATGCATTTAAGACTGTTGCCATATCTAATCTGGTGCTTATACTGTACATCACGAGATTCTTGACAAAACCCAAAGAAGGATTTGTAATGTAATCGATCCTAACCAGCCATCTCGACTTCAGTCACATTCTTACAAATGTTACGTGGCTTCCCCCTGTCTTTTCTACAAATATTTTCATGGCAACTGCTCTGACAATATTTGTTCCCTGGAACCACGAATATATGAATTTAAGCGTGCTACTAAACTGTCATCGAAGTCTCGCCTTTTTACTGTTTAAACAGCTAAATGTAACCACCACTTCTACTCCAATAGTTCCTTTTATAGCACTTCCTTCCTGTGAAACTTCATTTCCTTGCTTCTCTGATAACTACGATTTTCAAAACATTTAATGCCAATATATATATATATATATTTTCATAAGCAATTTAGGAATTTAACCAGCACTCGAATTGCTTAATATTTGCACAAGAATCATTACTTACTTTGCTTAAATGTTAGCTGAAACATTTTATGATTGAGTTTAATTGAAAAGAAAGATTTCGATGTGACTGAACAATTCTTGAATTCAGACTGAAATAATGTATTGTGTTAAGTTCACATTTTTTTCTTTTTACTTTTTTTTTCTTTCCGGTGGTTGGTGCTTAAGCTAAGTTGAACTTGCTTCTTATCAAGGGAACATGATAGGAATGGGGTTAGTTTGCCCTTGTGTACATGGCATAACGGATCCTAGGTGTAAAAGTCTGAACTAATGGAAATAAGGAATGTAACTCGTCTGAACATCTGGTATAATAATCGGGGTACAGTAGTTAAAGGCTAACTACGTTTCGTTTGTGGAATAAGAGCTGCAAGTGGGGGAATAATAAATCACCCACAGGGCCGCGTAATCGCGCTTTTGAACTCCGTAAAAACTGGTTTTGTTTGAGTTTGAGTTTTGTTTAGCGGCATATCAACCTCTGTGGGTTATTTAATGCCAAAAAGAGGGGTTTTGATTTTTTTTGCTTTTTGTTTGTTTTTTTTTTTTAATGTTCGGTTATAGTGAGAAGGTTGATTTAGTCAGATTTTAATGACATTTTTTGTTTTTATTTTTTTATTTTAGAAAACTGAAAATGTCTTCGAGATTTGTATTCAAAAATGTTTTGCTGAGAATATTTTTTTTCCTTCAAAAATGTGTCATGATAACATTTTTTTCTTCAAAAATGTATTGTTGGTAACATTTTTCCTTCAAAAATGTATATTTTTCCATAAAAATCTATTTTTATGTATATATTTCTATAAAAGTGTATTTTTATACTTTTATGGTGTTTCGACCCCAATTTGGGGATTAACTATTTGCCCATAGCTTCTTTCTTTTTTTTTTTTCTTTTTTTTAATCATATCACCCCGAGCAAGGCGGTAACGCCACTGATGTGCAGGGAGCTACATAAGAGTGAAAAGATTAGAAAAGAGAAGGCCGGAAACCACATCCAAACAATTCAATAGACGAGGGTAGAGTGTGAACCGGGCGATAGTTTAGTCTATCTACTCCAATTGAGAAGAAAAAAATAAATAAATAAATAAAGAAGAAGAAGAAGAAGAAGAAGAAGAAGAAGAAGAAGAAGAAGAAGAAGAAGAAAAGTGTAAAGATTGGAAAAGAGAAAGCCGGAAACCACATTGTATGACAAGTAGCAGCAGCACTCATTAGCAGACAGGCTAGGTTTAAGGTTCCAACTTCTACACAGAGAATTGTCCTCTGAAGTGAATATTATATTTAGAAGATTAAAGTGTTTGGTTCATCAATTTGGTGACATAGTAATTTCAAGTTCATTCCCTAGATAGGGTAGTGTGTATATGGAAGTCATGCACTAACCAGACTACATTGCTCTCCCTCTTAACATACTGACAATATCCAAAGGAATACAGGGCATTACATTTGACTCAAATGATTTGAGGATAGCTTAGCTGTAAGTGTTGCTAAATGTCAGACTTCCACTCCATATTTTTTTTAGTGCAACACAGAGATCCGAAGGCGAATTGGCATGGTGAAGGAAGCATTCCAGAAGTTGAGTAAAGTATTAAAAAACAGGACAATTTCGCTAAAAACAAAGAAGTGAGTACTGGATTGCTATGTGATGTTAGTTCCTCAATATGACAGTGAATGTTGGACAATATCTTCAAAGATGAAGGAAAAACATGAAGCAGCTGAAATGTGGTTCTACAGAAGGATGCTGCGAATATCATGGATCGAGCATGTGAGCAATGATGAGCCCTTGGAAATGATGGAAACTAAAAGGAAATTAATACTGAGCATCAGGAAAAGACAGCTAAATTTCCTGGGACATGCAATGAGGAAGGAGGGCTTGGAGAGCCTGATACTAACAGGCCAGATAGAGGGAAAAAGAGACAGGGGAAAGCAGCGGATAACATATTTGAAAAACCTAATCTGGTGGATGACGGAACGAGGGTTGCGTGGTGTAACAGAAGAAAGCATGCTAAGAGCCACCAGGGATAGAGAGATGTGGAAAGCCATGATCGCCTACGTCCTGAAAGGAAAGGGCTCATAAAAGAAGAAAAAGAACGTCCACAGGCTTTTCCATGTGTGGATATTGCTGCAAGGCAGGAGTAGGGTTAAAATCAGTGGTTTTTCTTCACTTGGTTGGGCAGATGATCTCCATCTACCCAAAAGCAGCTAGTCATGAAATGCCAGTTGTCTGTCTTCATCCAGTTTTGAGCTGAATTTAGTTGTCAGAGTCTATTTGAGACACATGACATAAGAGCATTTTAGAGACTGGTAGTTTGTTCCCTGTACTACCTCCTGTCTATAACAAGCTTTAAAATATCCAGTTATAAAATTATTCTGAAGCTCATTTACCGTATTTTTATTTCCTGTTTTTGCTTAACTGAGGTTATATTTATCTACTGCATTTTCTACTCGTTTATTTTTTCTATCAATTGACAGTTTGTGTATTTGTGTAGCAATTCATCTTTTATACAAGTTTCATTGAAGACAACTGATAAGGCACTTCAATTAAGCTTCATTTTTTTGTTTTTCTGTTTTTTATACAAGGGATTTCTTTTCTAGACAGAGTGTGTAAAAACAATAATGATGTGTAGATCCAAGCATTTTTGACTAATCAAATAGCCATAAACGAGGATGTTTTTGTTTAATTGAATATGCTGTATATATATATATATATATATATATATATATATATATATATATATAAAACACTATAAATATATATATATATATATATATATAAAACACTATAAAAATAAACAAATACTGTTTAAAAAAGTACGTTTTTAAATTCAAAACTTTTTATTAATATTCTTTCCTATACATATTAAGACAGTATACGTGGATGATCATCACTATGTTATTTGGACCTTACTTAAACGGCAAAAAACTCCACGACAGAAGAAAACTGGAAAAAACTCTCTACAGACTAGCACAAATACACTCGGACATTATATTTCTCGGACTCTGCAAAAAAATGGAATTAATACCAAAAGGATTCAGATTTAAATACAACTTCCAACACAGTTTTATTACATCGCATCAACAAAAAGCTCAACAAATATACAACAGGACCTCCACACAATTAAGAAACCTGGCACACAACTCTGCCTACATTAAAAAATCCTTCTACATGAACTTATCCAAAAAAATCCATTATTCTCTCTATCTAACACTTTCCCCTCTCCAATACTCTCAAGTAAAAAAAACACTCAATTTTCTGTACGAAAAAAAGCTGACACAGCACATATTTTTGAAAAACCAAAAACTCAATACACTAATTGCTGAGGACCCCATTCTACAACACATACCTCACCTGAATAACTACCTAATACAACAGATTCCACGAAGATCTCACCATGTACAACACACCCATAACATCTCTGCTGATAATCACATCGCAAACCTATCTAAATATACTCTCACACAAGAAGAAACCTCTTTATTAAATAAAGGATTAACATTCTGCCCCTCACAGCCACTAAACCCTCTAAACCTCTGCTACGATATGGAAAAATACCTTCGTAGACTGAGACTAAAAGAATATTTCTCGAACAACAGATCCACTTCTAACGACAACAGCGACAAACAACCACACTCCAAATTTCCTCTTACGAAAAATAACACCCTATGGACTCCACCAAGCGGACGCAACCAACACTTGGATCAATACGCCAACAAAGCCAGACAACACTTGGACAACTTCTTAAAAAACAGAGGACACCAAACAAAAACACACAACCTATCTAAAGTAGAACACCAAGCCATCTATACACTCAAGAAAAACCGAAACATAATTATCGTACCAGCCGATAAGGGCGGAGCTATAACCATCTTAGACACTAACAACTATATTAAAGAAGCAGAATCACAACTTCAAAACAACAAGTTCTATGCACCCTTACCTCTAGATCCGACTAGTACTTACAAAACAGAATTATCACTTCTCATTCAAAACCTGAATCATAACATAAAAAACAAAATAAAATCCTTCATTCCTGAGAACCCCAAAACAGCAACATTCTACACTATCCCAAAACTACACAAACTCCCCAAAATCATTTCAGACAAACACCCTAATACCTCTTCGTCCAACCCACACCATACTAAACAAGCAAACAATGAAGAAATCTACAAAATTTCAAAAGAACTTAATATCACACCACCTGGCAGACCCATAATATCAGGCATCGGTACCCTCACAGAAATTATATCTGGATACATAGACAATATTCTAAAACCTCTATTACCTGACATACCCAGTTATATTAGAGACACTACTGACTTTCTCAACAAGTTACAAAGCATTAATTTAGTCCCAGGTGATAATATCATAGTAACGATGGATGTTACGTCTCTGTACACGAACATTCCACACGTTGAAGGAGTAGCAGCATGCCATGAGTTCCTCAAAAACAAATTACCTAACAACCAAATCACAGATTTATGCCAGTTAATTAATTTCATTTTAACACACAATAATTTCAAATTCAACAACAAACATTATTTACAGATTAGCGGCACAGCGATGGGCACGAAAATGGCACCTAGTTATGCCAACATCTTTATGCATATTTTAGAAAAAAAGATACTAGACAGTTCACAATGCAAACCATTACACTATTTTAGGTACATTGATGATATTTTTTTAATATGGACTCATGGATTAGAAAAATTAAAAAACTTCTTCACTTTCTGCAACAACTTCCACAATACAATCAAATTCACCATGGAGTACTCATACACATCCGTCCCTTTCTTAGACGTCATGGTAAAATTAAATAAACATACACTTTCCACCAGTCTATACAACAAACCCACAAACCAACATAAATTCCTACACTTTAACAGCTGTCATCCCCTCAAATTAAAAAAATCTATCGTATACAGCTCATTTATTAGAATAAGACGCATTTGCTCAGACCATCCAGATTTTCTAAACAACATTAACAACCTAACAAAACAGTTTCTAAAATGCAAATACCCAATAAAAATAATAAAGGAAGCACTACATAAAACCATCCACATAGACCGCAGCACACTTCTCACATACAAAAAACGAAAAGACAATAACCGAATTCCCATGGTTTTTAACCATAATCAATATTCCCACACACTCATCAAAAATTTAAAAAATGATTACAGGAACCTCCAATCAAACAAAAACATCAAAGACATTTTCGATAGGCCACCCATAAATGCAAAGAAACAAACACCCAACCTATCAACTATCCTCACTTCTAACAAATATTTAAATAATACAAACCTATCAGGGAATTTAATATGTGGAAAGCCCCGTTGTTTAATCTGTAAACATCTAATAACAGACAAAACATTCTCTGTACCCAACAAAAAAATAAAATTACACCCACCAAACCTTACTTGTGATAGCAAAGACATCATCTACTATCTCTTCTGCTCAATTTGCCCCAACAGTGGATATATCGGCGAATCCGGTAATAGCTTTAGATTTCGCTTCAATAATCACAAACTAAATATACGACAAAAAAATGTATACTCCCCAATTGCAGCACATTTTAATCAACCCGATCACACTTTAGAAAATTGCAAATGTTTACTAATAGACTCCAATTTTAGTTCTACATACACACGCAGAAAGAAAGAAAAATACTGGATTTTAAAATTAAACACACACAAGCTAGGGTTAAACAGGGACTTAGGTGTGTTGAATCTCTACAAATATTTCAATAGGTAAAAAGAATGTTCTTTCAGATATTCCAAGGAATTTTTTATCTAAAACAAACAGACTTTCTCCACGGAGGTGTCGCGTGTTGATTGGTTGACCGAAAATAAACAAACGGACGTGCCGCATGCTGATTGGTTTATCGACACCACGCGATATAAACAAAAAAAATAGATATTCCAAGAGATTTTTTGTCTAAAACAAACAGACTCTCTCCACGGACGTGCCGCGTGTTGATTGGTTTACCGAAAATAAACAAACGGACGTGCCGCATGCTGATTGGTTTATCGACACCACGTGATGTAAACAAAAAAGTATTAGGACGCCATCGTAAAAATACGTTTCCAATTCTAATTTAAAAATCACTTGTTTCTGATGAAGGACCGAGGGCGGTCTGAAATATAAAACACTATAAAAATAAACAAATACTGTTTAAAAAAGTACGTTTTTAAATTCAAAACTTTTTATTAATATTCTTTCCTATACATATTAAGACAGTATACGTGGATGATCATCACTATGTTATTTGGACCTTACTTAAACGGCAAAAAACTCCACGACAGAAGAAAACTGGAAAAAACTCTCTACAGACTAGCACAAATACACTCGGACATTATATTTCTCGGACTCTGCAAAAAAATGGAATTAATACCAAAAGGATTCAGATTTAAATACAACTTCCAACACAGTTTTATTACATCGCATCAACAAAAAGCTCAACAAATATACAACAGGACCTCCACACAATTAAGAAACCTGGCACACAACTCTGCCTACATTAAAAAATCCTTCTACATGAACTTATCCAAAAAAATCCATTATTCTCTCTATCTAACACTTTCCCCTCTCCAATACTCTCAAGTAAAAAAAACACTCAATTTTCTGTACGAAAAAAAGCTGACACAGCACATATTTTTGAAAAACCAAAAACTCAATACACTAATTGCTGAGGACCCCATTCTACAACACATACCTCACCTGAATAACTACCTAATACAACAGATTCCACGAAGATCTCACCATGTACAACACACCCATAACATCTCTGCTGATAATCACATCGCAAACCTATCTAAATATACTCTCACACAAGAAGAAACCTCTTTATTAAATAAAGGATTAACATTCTGCCCCTCACAGCCACTAAACCCTCTAAACCTCTGCTACGATATGGAAAAATACCTTCGTAGACTGAGACTAAAAGAATATTTCTCGAACAACAGATCCACTTCTAACGACAACAGCGACAAACAACCACACTCCAAATTTCCTCTTACGAAAAATAACACCCTATGGACTCCACCAAGCGGACGCAACCAACACTTGGATCAATACGCCAACAAAGCCAGACAACACTTGGACAACTTCTTAAAAAACAGAGGACACCAAACAAAAACACACAACCTATCTAAAGTAGAACACCAAGCCATCTATACACTCAAGAAAAACCGAAACATAATTATCGTACCAGCCGATAAGGGCGGAGCTATAACCATCTTAGACACTAACAACTATATTAAAGAAGCAGAATCACAACTTCAAAACAACAAGTTCTATGCACCCTTACCTCTAGATCCGACTAGTACTTACAAAACAGAATTATCACTTCTCATTCAAAACCTGAATCATAACATAAAAAACAAAATAAAATCCTTCATTCCTGAGAACCCCAAAACAGCAACATTCTACACTATCCCAAAACTACACAAACTCCCCAAAATCATTTCAGACAAACACCCTAATACCTCTTCGTCCAACCCACACCATACTAAACAAGCAAACAATGAAGAAATCTACAAAATTTCAAAAGAACTTAATATCACACCACCTGGCAGACCCATAATATCAGGCATCGGTACCCTCACAGAAATTATATCTGGATACATAGACAATATTCTAAAACCTCTATTACCTGACATACCCAGTTATATTAGAGACACTACTGACTTTCTCAACAAGTTACAAAGCATTAATTTAGTCCCAGGTGATAATATCATAGTAACGATGGATGTTACGTCTCTGTACACGAACATTCCACACGTTGAAGGAGTAGCAGCATGCCATGAGTTCCTCAAAAACAAATTACCTAACAACCAAATCACAGATTTATGCCAGTTAATTAATTTCATTTTAACACACAATAATTTCAAATTCAACAACAAACATTATTTACAGATTAGCGGCACAGCGATGGGCACGAAAATGGCACCTAGTTATGCCAACATCTTTATGCATATTTTAGAAAAAAAGATACTAGACAGTTCACAATGCAAACCATTACACTATTTTAGGTACATTGATGATATTTTTTTAATATGGACTCATGGATTAGAAAAATTAAAAAACTTCTTCACTTTCTGCAACAACTTCCACAATACAATCAAATTCACCATGGAGTACTCATACACATCCGTCCCTTTCTTAGACGTCATGGTAAAATTAAATAAACATACACTTTCCACCAGTCTATACAACAAACCCACAAACCAACATAAATTCCTACACTTTAACAGCTGTCATCCCCTCAAATTAAAAAAATCTATCGTATACAGCTCATTTATTAGAATAAGACGCATTTGCTCAGACCATCCAGATTTTCTAAACAACATTAACAACCTAACAAAACAGTTTCTAAAATGCAAATACCCAATAAAAATAATAAAGGAAGCACTACATAAAACCATCCACATAGACCGCAGCACACTTCTCACATACAAAAAACGAAAAGACAATAACCGAATTCCCATGGTTTTTAACCATAATCAATATTCCCACACACTCATCAAAAATTTAAAAAATGATTACAGGAACCTCCAATCAAACAAAAACATCAAAGACATTTTCGATAGGCCACCCATAAATGCAAAGAAACAAACACCCAACCTATCAACTATCCTCACTTCTAACAAATATTTAAATAATACAAACCTATCAGGGAATTTAATATGTGGAAAGCCCCGTTGTTTAATCTGTAAACATCTAATAACAGACAAAACATTCTCTGTACCCAACAAAAAAATAAAATTACACCCACCAAACCTTACTTGTGATAGCAAAGACATCATCTACTATCTCTTCTGCTCAATTTGCCCCAACAGTGGATATATCGGCGAATCCGGTAATAGCTTTAGATTTCGCTTCAATAATCACAAACTAAATATACGACAAAAAAATGTATACTCCCCAATTGCAGCACATTTTAATCAACCCGATCACACTTTAGAAAATTGCAAATGTTTACTAATAGACTCCAATTTTAGTTCTACATACACACGCAGAAAGAAAGAAAAATACTGGATTTTAAAATTAAACACACACAAGCTAGGGTTAAACAGGGACTTAGGTGTGTTGAATCTCTACAAATATTTCAATAGGTAAAAAGAATGTTCTTTCAGATATTCCAAGGAATTTTTTATCTAAAACAAACAGACTTTCTCCACGGAGGTGTCGCGTGTTGATTGGTTGACCGAAAATAAACAAACGGACGTGCCGCATGCTGATTGGTTTATCGACACCACGCGATATAAACAAAAAAAATAGATATTCCAAGAGATTTTTTGTCTAAAACAAACAGACTCTCTCCACGGACGTGCCGCGTGTTGATTGGTTTACCGAAAATAAACAAACGGACGTGCCGCATGCTGATTGGTTTATCGACACCACGTGATGTAAACAAAAAAGTATTAGGACGCCATCGTAAAAATACGTTTCCAATTCTAATTTAAAAATCACTTGTTTCTGATGAAGGACCGAGGGCGGTCTGAAATATAAAACACTATAAAAATAAACAAATACTGTTTAAAAAAGTACGTTTTTAAATTCAAAACTTTTTATTAATATTCTTTCCTATACATATTAAGACAGTATACGTGGATGATCATCACTATATATATATATATATATATATATAAAGCATTTTATGAAATTTTTCTTACATTTGTACATATGATTTCTTTTCTGAACAAAGTGCGTAAAAACTGTTCAAATGATCTGTAGATCTAAGCATTTTTGGCTAATCAATTAGTCATTATTAGGGATTCTTTTTTGTTTAACTGAATATATAGACACTTTTTTCAATTGTTAGAGAGAGAAAAGGATATTTACAAACACAGTCAGTACATTGTTGCTGTGTTCATAACCGATATTGAGAGCTGGATTATTTTATCCATGCTTCCCTTGAACATTTTTTGCATGTGAAAGAGTCTAGTATAATCATATTTTTCACAAATATATTGCAGACAGAAGTGCGTGTGTGTGTGAGAACAGCATGAAATGCAAGTTTTGTAAAGTACATCCTGTGGATTAAGCATTTATTCACAGCTGAATTTAGTAAAAGTGCTGTTTTCTTAATTTAGTCAAGTAATTTATGTCTGACAACAATTCAGGTTCTAGAAAAAGCTAAGTGGCAATATTTTATCTTTTTTAATCTATTCAAAGTAAGCAATGTTAAATATAATAGGAAATTAAGAAATTTTCACTGATTTATACATATTTTTTTAATAAAAAATAAAAAAATAAAAAAACAGTTTAAAATACAGCATTCTGTGAGAGAAGCTCTCTTATGAAACCACTAAATAAAATGCCAGAAAATACCAAACATTTATTCATAAAAACAAAAAATTTAGTACAAACTCTAGGAGAGCAACACATTGTGATGCTTTAGGCTCATGTTTTCCACTGACATGAAGTGGAACAATTATATTGAATCAATTTCTACATCTACTGCTAGGAAATCTACTCATTTATAAATCTACCATTTTCTGTGCATTGAATGCTGCTGCCACATCTGATTTAATGCTCCTAAAAGGGTATGTAATATAATCAATCCTGACCTGCCATCCCAACTTTCTGGTCATCAGAATGTGGCTCCCTTCTGTTTTCATGGCAATTTTTCTGATGAGCTATTCTCAGTTCCTCAAATGCGTGAATTTAAGTATGTTACTAGACTGGCAATTAGGTCTCATCACTTTACTGTTGAACTAGCTCGAGACAACCTTCAATATTAATATTCTAATAGTTTTTCCTCACACGTTGCCTATGGAACTCTTTATTTCTTGCTTCCCTGCAATCTTCAAAATTTAAAATGCAACATCACTCACCATCTTCCAGAATCCTGTTCCTTTGTTCTCTACCTCACTACTCATTCTCTTTCACTCCCTGTAATACCTTGTTTCCTAGTGATATTGTCATCTTTTGTTTATCAAGAAAATTGTTAAAAAATAAGTGTTTGATACAACTATTGAAAAAAAATATTGTAGTTGTAAATTGATTGAATGAAAATTAAAAGGACAACTATACTAAAGGAAAAGTATTTCAAAGATAGAGCTCTTTTGCAGTAAGTGGCATCATCCCATAATATGGAAATTCTTAGACTTTTTTAGAAGAGAACATGACTTGCAAGAAATTCATATTGCAAAAGAGCAAGTTGCCAAAATATGAAGAGCACCAAGAAATACTGCAGTGTAAATGAAAAACAAACAGTGGGATCCTTTAACGATTACTCTTCAGTAGTTGACGATTTGCATACAGTATCATATAACTTAAGGTTTTTTCTTACTAATTGTTGCTTGTTTTTTTTTAACAATATTTGTATTTAGAATAATTATCATTTGTGTATTTCCTCTTATTTTTTTTTACATTTTTGTTGCAATAAAGAATTTTGCATTTCAAAATATCATTTAGTATAATTGCCTTTGCAATTAATTTTCATTCAAACAATTTACAATTTGAATAATTGTTTTCAAACAATGTTTATATAATAGCTTTTCTGGAGTGAAATAATTAAAGTAAAAAAAGTGTTGGTTTTATAAGTTATTATTCACAGAAGCACACCTAATAAAAAATGTTGAGTATTGATTTAGGGTTTTTCATAATTTTCTGTAAATATAATAATATTTGGAGAATTGTTAAAAATTTACTTATTACTGAAATCTGACTTTGAACAATGGAAATTATATTTCCAACATTTCTACAAATAACTGCTTCACATAGCTCCATTCATATTTTTTTTAATCATATCACCCCAAGCAAGGCGATAACACCACTGATGTGCAGGGGGTTACATAAGAGTGAGAAGATTAGAAAAGATAAAACCAGAAACCACATTCTAAACAGGAAACAAGGGATGAGCCTCTTCACCTGTTCAATAGACGTGAGTGGAGTGTGAACCGGGCGATAGTTTAGTCTATCTACTCCAATTGAAAAAAAAAAAAGAAGAGTGAAAAGATTGGAAAAGAGAAAACCGGAAACCACATCATAAACAGGAAACAAGGGATGAGCCTCTTCACCTGTTCAATAGACGTGAGTGGTGTGTGAACCGGGCGATATTTTAGTCTATCTACTCCAATTGAAAAAAAAAGAAAAGAGAGAAAAGTTTGGAAAAGAGAAATCCGGAAACCGCATCCTAAACAGGAAACAAAGGATGAGCCTCTTCACCTGTTCAATAGACGTGGGTGGAGTGTGAACCGGGCGATAGTTTAGTCTATCTACTCCAATTGAAAAAAAAAAGAAAAGAAGGAAAAGATTGGAAAAGAGAAAACCGGAAACCGCATCCTAAACAGGAAACAAGGGATGAGCCTCTTCACCAGTTCAAGAGACGTGGGTGGATCCTCCTGTCATCAGTTTAAACTGACAACTTCTTGCTCATATTGTGGTTACTTTGCTTAAAGTTCATCTATTTTCAGTCCCGGGTATGATAGCAGGGACCCTAACAAATGTTCCCACTCCGGGTCTGGAAACAACAACAATTAAGAGATGGTTCAATGCTCCTTACAACCTCCCAACCAGAGGCCTTGCTGCCAGATGCAGTTTACCATCATGCCCAGGACCCCGTAAAAGCTGGAAACAGTGTGAATAGAAAAGCACCAGCCTGACATTATGGCAACAATATTACATTCTTGGTTTGAACTTACTCTAGTAACAGTATAAAGTATTGCCGCAGGAAACAGGTATTTTCTAAAATGAACCGACTATTCTTCCAACATCTTTTGCGATGCCAGGAATATACGCGCACTATTTGAGTTAATCATTGACTTAAATAGAGGCAAGAGGTCTGTATTAGGGTATGACCACTCATCAGGATAGGTACAGGTTTAATGATCGCTCAGTGGTGATAAAATATGATTAAGAATATTAAGCCCTTTACAGCTATATTTCCTAAAAATCTCTTCTCTTGTTACTTTTTAAAATGCGACTATGAAAAGAAAGCAATTTCTCTTACATTTAATTCTTTCGATGCAACTATGCATGGATAACTATATTCGATGTATAAAATTCACACTAAAAATAGTTATTCAAACGTTTGCTCAGTAGTGAGAAACCGATAAACTAATTATTCCGTCAGTTAATTGCCATACATGATACTCGCTTGGGCGATCACGCTTTCGAGACATGACTGACTAGGCAGAATTTTCCCGTTGAGTTTCCATTTCTTTCTGAGGTAGACTGGCTACCAATCAAGGCTATAGAACCTTTTCTGTCCTGCTATTCAACTAATAGCTGGAAGGAGAAGAGATTGTTTAATACGCTTTCCCGTAGAATTCGAACTCGGCTCTCCGAGCCGAGATTCATTTCACCACAGCAAGATAGGCAATCATTCTTATATAAGCACAAACATAATTTGGTATATGTGTCTGAGGATTCCTGTCTACAAGGGCGATCAATTAATCCCTATTGCAGAATCTTGTTCAAACACATTTCTTTTTGTTCACAAAGCCTACCTGTGTTTGTTTTTTATGCAGAGCGGATCTTAACAAAAGCGCATAATCCGGCCTGAACAACAATCTGAACAAGGCTAGGACGCCTTAGTCACGATGACTTGTAATTTCGAACTAGCACAACTATCGTCTACCCAATTTTACTCACAAGGCTCAGCCCATGGTATTGTTTTCAGACACTTTCCAAAGTTGTTACACGCTGGGATCACCTTCTCCAGGCCGATAATATCAAGAAGTTTCCTTCCTGACAAATCGACCAGACTTCATGGTCAGGAAACGAACGTTTTAGCCACGCGCCCATATTAGGTATAAAGATAAAAAAAGAGACAGTATAAAGAAACAGTCATACATTGATATACATGGTAAAGCAATAGAGTAGATATTAGGTACTCTACTGTTGGGGCCTTATGCCAGGCTATACAAAGACTGGGAAAAATCTATGCAAACATAAACCCTGGAAGAAATAATCGTTTAGAACCGTAAATGAAGATTTCAAAAGGAATTGTTCGCACTTAACAAAAACACTTACATATACACATACACACGCACACACACAGCCATACTCAGACATACCTAATTGCACACATGCATACATATGAATAAAAACCTGAGAATTTGATCACGTTTAACATGACAAGCAATGGGACCACACCGATGCATTTTGACCCACCACTCTTTATTTCATGCACATGTACGCACAGAGAGAGAGAGAGAGAGAGAGAGAGAGAGAGAGAGAGAGAGAGAAAAAGCAGTGGGGGGAAGATCATATAAACCCCCTTCCACAAATGCACAGAGGAACGTATTTCTCTTAACTACGCTTACACCACTCTCTTTTCTCTTTTACTTTTGTGCTTAGCCTCCAGGCATGTGGCTCGGGTAGGTTTTACCCCCGGGGGCATGACCCAAGGCATCATAATAGTAGCTATCATTACCAAGTGTACATTTTTTATTTTGTATTTGCTGAGGCTAATACCGGCTGTTATTCTTGTCCACCGTGTAACTGATACGAATATTATTGCCGCAACAGAGTTCGTTCGTGGTCATTAGCTCATTTCTTGGACCTTTCCAACCGTCTTCAAATTTGCAGGCTTTTTTTTTTTAATTCGTGCCTAATAGCCAGATTGTTTATTATGTGAATGAAACCCCTGGTCAGTCGAGGGCGACTTAAGTGCCAACTCTTTTTTCACATTTATAAAGTGTAGTTTTTTTTTTGTTTTGTTTTTTGTTGTTGTTTTTTTAATGATCCGGGTCCTGTCAGGAATTAATCTTGCTAACTTTTCCTGCTAAATCTTTCTATCTACTATTTATTAATTTTAGTTCAATTTGACACAAAGCCCCAAATCTGGAGAATATTGTGAGAAATGAAAACAACCCACGAATTATATTACTATTAAGACAATTTGTCTACCAGTGAAAAATATTAGATAGATAGATAGATAGATAGATAGATAGATAGATAGATAGATAGATAGATAGATAGATAGATAGATAAGGCCCAACACAAACGTTCGGAAAAATCTTTCATGCCAAAGATTTTTAATTAAAAAGTTGTTGCTGTCGCCTATGAAGTCGTCCACTTAGGATGTTAGCTTGTTTTCCAGTATTTGAAGAAGATTCCAAACTTTTTTCATCTTTACATTTTTTAATTATCTTATATAGTATCCAAAATAGTATTTTTAAGGATAGAGATATATTGTATGATTTGAAAGTTAGAATTAGCGTTCGTACCAAAATAGATGTGTTAATAAGTTCAATAGCGTTAGCCAAAATCCGGCTCTGATGAACGTTTCAACGCGACACTCTTGAGTCATTTACACAGATAAGTCACTTGTACACTTCTTGATTTTATTCTTCTTATTTTTTAATCGGGATCGCCTCATACAAGGTAGTGAAGCTGCTAAGACAAAAGGAGTTACAGGGCGTGGAAGAATTTGGAACAAAAACATCGATAATCAGTGGGAAGAGAAAGAAGGGCAGTAGATAGCAACTGATATTGCATTTAAGTTTTTGCAAAGTTAGTTTGAAAGCATGAAGCCGGAAAGGAATTCCACAAATGAGAAGTTCGAGAAGAAAAAATGGTTTACTAAATGCAGTTAAGAGCTGAGTGTTCTTTTACTAAATTTATGCTAGCCTGAAAAATATGGTAAATTTTCATAATTTAATGTATTTGATGAGTTGTATAATCATTATCCCCCCATATATATATATATAAGGAAAAAGAAAGGACAAATGACGTGAACGGGGAAAGGTTAATAAAGAAATAAGACATAAAAAAATATTCAATAGCCGAGATGACAGGGCTTCAGAGAGAGAAAGGAACGAAAAAGTTAAATATATTTTAAAAACAAAAAGAAAACAGGTGGAAAGAATAGAGGCAATATATTATATATTATATATGTCTGTTAAAAATTTAACAAAAAAAGTTTGGTCTAAAATAATAATGATAATATTTTTGAGGGTTTAAAATGTACTGATAAAAGTAAAATAAAAATAAAATATGTAAGTGTTAAAATAAAATATGCAAATGTATCTGTATGTATTTATGAATATCTATGTATATATGTATGTATATATGTATATATATATGTATATGTATGTATATGTATATATATATGGATATGTATATGTATGTGTGTATGAATATGTGTGTATGCGTGTGTGTATGTATAATTATATTTTTTATTATATATTAATAGCCCGTTTCTCATTTTGACCAATATTATTTTTATTTTACTTCCATTCGTAAATCTTAAACCCTCTTTAATAGTCTAACTATATTATTACTATTATTTTAAACTAAACTTTTTCCAAAAAATTTTTTTCGTTAAATTTTTAGCAGAGATATATAATATATTGCTAAAAAACTCATGATGACAGCTTCGGTGCTTGAAACGTGCATTGTTTGTTTGCACTGAATCACACCGACCTGAGAGGCGAACTGCACTCATTGCAAATGAACTGAACAGATACAAGGTACAGATTGCCACCGTCAGTGAGACCCCTCTCGCAAAGGAATGGCTCCTGTCAGAGGAGTCATCCTGCTACACATTCTTCTGGATTGGACGAGGGAGAAATGAACGCAGAGAGGCTGGGATTGGCTTCGCCATTAAAACTAACCTTGTCAGTAAGCTAGCAGCTAGACCCAAAGGAATAAACGATCGTCTCATGACTATCTGCTTTCCCTTGGCAAAGAAAAAGTTTGCCACCCTCGTCACAAACACGGTTTTTCGTCTCCCCAACAGAACCAAGACATCATGAATGCATCCGCGATCCAAGAACTAAGATTTGCTTGACTATGTCATTGTCAGGCAAAGGGACAGGCGCGACGTGAGAGTCACAAAGACCATGTGTGGTACCGAGTGCTGAACTGACTACAGACTGGTTATCACCAACATGAACATCCATTAGCTCTAAAGGAGACCACAGGGATTCAAAGTACCAAAGCGCCTGAATGCCTTAAGGCCCAGCAACAATTCTGCCAAGAAACAACTGGCAAAGGGGCTAGCGGCAAAGCTTCCTCCACCCTGCACAGACCTTTCTGCAGATGTGGAGACTGAGTGGGGTTGTCTATGTGACTCCATCTACACTGATGCATTAACTGTGGTAGGTTACATTCCTGCAAGCACCAGGACTGGCTTGATGAAAACAACAGCCTCGTTCATCCTCTGTTGAAGGAAAAAATACAAATGTCATCGTGCACTACTCAATAAACCATCCTCTGCCTCCAAAAGAGATTAGCTTCTGTACAGCCAGAAGAATTGTCCAGTCAGAACTTTGCAAAATACAAGACGACTAGTACAGAAAGAAAGCCGATGCCATACACAGATTTGCGGAGGGGAAAGATATGAAGAACTTTTATAGTGTCCTCAAAGCAGTCTACGGTCCTGTCTCATCTGGTTCCCTCCCCATCATGAATGTGGATGATAGCAAACTGACAGAAGTGTGATACTCCAACAGTGGGTAGAACACTTTGACAGACTTCTGAACCAGCCCTAAATCATTATTGAAGAGGCTATCACTCGGCTCACACAGGTTCTTGTTGACAGATCACTTGAGGACCCACCAACAGAGGACAAAGTTTCAAAGGCTATTGGACAGATGAAGTTTCAAAGCCTATTGGACAGATGAAGTTTCAAAGCCTATTGGACAGATGTCCTGTGGAAAGGCACCTGATGCTGACTAAATCCCAACTGAGATATACAAGTACAGCGGCCCAATGCTGACCAGGAGCCTGACAAACTTGTTCAAAATAGTGTGTGCCTAGGAAAAACTACTACAAGAATTTAAAGATACCTCCATTATCCACCTGTACAGACCAAAGGTGAACAGAGATTTTCTCTTTCTTAATTTTACGTATTTACAATATTCGTAATTTTAAGCGTGTTCCAGTGCTGTCTACATATTTACTTCTTTTTTAATCAATCTTTTATAATCAAAGTTGCCAGCGACTGGTCCCTGATGAAGCGTTGGCCGAAAGAAAAATAAAAAAATGAACATGAAGATATGTTTGTTTAAATCCGTATTCCTTTTCTGTGGTGTCAGGTCATTATTTCGATATATATATATATATATATATCGGAGCAACTATATATATATATATATATGTGTGTGTGTGTGTGTGTGTGTGTGTGTGTGTGTGTGTGTGTGTGTGTGTGTGTGTGTGTGTGTGTTAGGTAACAAGCTTTTATTTAAATTCGAAGACTGTTTTCTTGTGACAAACATACTGGAATAGATCCGCGAAAAATAATGTCTTGCACGCTGTCTGCATCTGTCTCTAACTCTAACTCACTCTCTCGCTTTCTCTCTCTCTTCCTCTTTGTATATGTAGCTACTTATACGCACACACTCACGCACATAGAAGCGCGAACACGCACACATGTAGCTTACATCTCCACATACATAATTTAAAAAGATACACACAATTTTATTACTCATTATTTTACACATTTAAACACATACACGTTGAAACATCAAGAAAGTTCGTTGAACTAATTAATGATCAAATAATTTTTCAAGTAATTAAGATATTTGTATTTATCACGTTCGTGATTCGGCCTCGGTGAGTGCATCATCAATCCTATCGAAGTTGGCATTCTATTATCGATCATTTTGGGACACTGACTCACGAACTGGCAGATTCTATATCTAATTTGGACCATCATGATCAAGACGAACGTCCCAATCGCTCAACGATTGAATTTAATAGCAAAATAATGAGGAAAATCTTTGAAGAATCAAATTATTCAACATTCCTATGGCATCAAGACGCGAAAACCTTGAAATGAGGACAGGCAAGATAAATAACGGAATATAAACGATGATTTTTCTGTTAAACTTATATATATATATATATATATATATATATATATATATATACAAACCTCTTGTCACCTATACATGACACCATAGCTTTTCTGTTCGTAATACTAATTACGCACACATCCTCGTACATATGCACCCGCTCACACGCACACACATGTATCTACATATGTGTTATGTGCGTTAATTTTAGCTGTCTGCGACTATGTGTGTTTATCTGTGTGTTTCACAATTAGCCAGGTAGCTAGATGTATTAAGCTACATGTCGATAACGCCAAACTGATTTTATTCCATTTTATTCTTTCAGACCAACTAATTTCCTCAGGAACATTTCACGTGTTAGTGATCACGACGAGCCTCTCTTTCAATCCCCGTTTTCCTTCCTTTTTTCTTTTTTTTTTTTTACTGTGCATCGTCGCCATCTTTATAATGACATTAATTGCCGATCTTATTACGTTTCACGTTTCTTTGGCCAGAATAACTTCGAAGTTATTAACTAATACAGTAGAAAGTGATAATGATGGTGATGGTGTTGCTGTAGATCAGTGGTTCTCAACATTTTTTTTACTAATGGACCACTTTTACTCTTATTTTTTTAATGAACCCCCATAACCATTCGATGAAAAAAAAGAATATTTTATTTTTTACTAATACATAAGCTTAAGAATTGTATTATAGAAATAGTAAATGTATCTGCTTTATTTTGAAGTAAAACTAATTTAATGAATATAAACTTGTATTTAACAACTAAATTCTATGAATCATTTATGTACACTGATAAAATAATTCATATAAACCATTTTAAAATATATGAGAAATTAATAAATCAAAATAAAATGCAGATATATTCTGATATGTTCCGGAAAGGGATATATATATATATATATATATATATATATATATATATATATATATATATATATTAGGCAAATAAAACCGGGTAGAACAAGTAAACGTAATAGGCGATACTCGTCGTATGCAGTATCCTGAGACGTAGGCGTAGTTAGTAGACGTAGACCTCTAGTGGTAGATCTCTGGATATCTGGACTTCCTCGCCTTATATTTATGGCTGTCATCAGCCAATAACATTCCAGTGAGGAGAAAGCAAGGTGTATACATATTCATTACCTATTCATTACATTATATTAAAAAAAGATTTCTGTGGTTATTCCTATGTGATTGCTTTTTTATATTCGGCTATATCGATATCAATGATAGGCGAAGATCCTCCCTTTTCACAATGTCTAGTCTATTACTACATTAATCTATTTATATTAAAATGTTAATATTTTATTTTATTTTATTAATATTTAACAAAATATTATTTATTATTAACATATTAAATTAATTTACATAATAAATTATAATTTTTATATAATCTTTCATTTATAGTTATATAATCCTTTCTTCATGAAATCCTTCCTCTATATGTCCTTATATGCTCTAATGAACGTTGTGTGAGACGGTGAAAAATATCTGAGGGAAGTTAAAGATAATTAACAAGTGCCTTACAGATTTTGCAACAGGTAGATTTTTTTATGAATTTTTGGTACTTATAAACCTAATGTGTCAGTAACCAGTTTTTTACCAGAGCTCATATTGCAAACTTGTTACAGACTTGCAATATTCTTGCAGCCTTACCTTAAGGAAGAGACCCGTTTTTCGTTTCTATTTATTTCCGCAGTTCCATGGAATGGCGTACACACAGTCCTTATTCATGTTCTTCTCTGTTGAAGGTCTTACTCGGGAGAGGTATCTGCGAAATGTAGAACCACTTTTGAGTGTTGTAACACAAGAGGAGATAGAAAAATCAGTTGTAGCTGATGAATGGAGAAAGAGAATCACCGCACCATGGAATGAAGTTAAAACAATTGATAGAGAACATCATTAGAAAGTATGTAAGCTTAAAGAATCAGCGCATAGACTAGGCCACAAAAATATCTTAAACCGACCAAGCATAGAAACGAATACAATATGGAAACCGGTTATACGGTTTTCTAGAGAAAATCGTTAGCGTCAAAGATTGCAATATGCGCTCTGATAAAAATGCTAGAGAAAATAATTTACGTCAAAGATTAAAATATTAGCTGTAACAAAAAAAATGGCTACTGAGACATTAGGTTTATAAGTCCCAGAAATCCATGCAATAATGTCCATTGGATATAGGTATTGGTTAGTTCCAGTGAGTTGTGAGATCAATACCAGGCTACAGCAGCGGTGAACAAATAACAAATAACTTAAAGTTATGCTACATGGCTATAGAATGTGGCATTGCACATGGAATGAGAAAGATATACTCCACTGATCAAAATAAACGGTTCGGTTTGAAATTTCTAGTATCTGAAGAAAGCCGGAGCGTACAATGGTCGAAACGTTGTAAACATAGCAATAAAGATGAGAACAACAGTCCGAACAATATAAATAATGTAAATACTACCTCATCTCAGAAATGTGTCTTGTGTTGTCAAAAGTTTGTGCCCATTAATAAAATTTTTTGGAAAGGGCTCCTTTAGATAACCGTGTTGTAAAAGTTGAATACATCTGATAAGAAAACACATGCTTTTCTTATGTTCTTTTCCAGTTTTATGAATCTAAATTTATTTTCTATCCGCATTGCTCCCAATGTAAGTTCTGGATTATTCTAATATTCTTTCCAAATAGATCTAGTTTTCCCAGCAATTCAAATAAATCCTTATGTCACACATTATCAAATTCTTGTACGTAATCCTTAACATATAAGTGTACATTTTTCTGTATTTGTATTGTTCTTTCTGATATCGTTCTGACCAAAAATATTACCTTTATTGTTCCAGTGCCCTTATCAAAAATACACTGTTCTTGTCCTATTTCTGATCTACTTCCGCGTCACAATCACAATTCTTACGTTGGTCATGTAGTTCATTAAACTGATTGTCCTATGGAGCTCAGATTAATTTGCACCAGGTTTTTAGGAAATGCTATAAAGATCGATCTGCTATAGTCCTCAGTTATGGCAACATTGTCATATATTTGATTTATTATTTCTGTGATCTTGTTGATGCCGAAATCGTCTATCGCTGAAAACATTTCTATTTTTTGTTCCTATCCATCTTGTCCAGAACCGATCACACTTCAGATATCAATATTTCACCTCCTTCCATATTTATGTATTGCAGGTTTCTCTCTTTCGTCGTGTAATAGTTTTCCAGCGTATTTGCTCCATCTTTTTTCTTGTTTTATTATGAGTGTTCCCTCATTTGATTTTATACAACTTGTTGATGAATACATGTTTTCATTTATACTTTTTTGCATATTTATCTTAGCTATATTATTCATTTTTCCTATTTCCGCGCTCTTTTCATTGAACCATTCATCTTTAGCTTGCTTACATCTGTTTCTAATTTCTAGGTTTAATATTCATTAATCTGTACCATTCCTTGTTTGTTGCCTCATCTTCATCATCTCTAGAATTTTATCTGTCATTCACTCATTTTTACCTTGTTTTATTTTGTTTGTTTTCGTTTTTCTAGCCACATGTACACATTTATGTGTGTGTGAAATTCATTTTCTAATCAAAAGAAAAATCAAAGAATGACAAGAAAAAATCGCAAAATATAAAATAAAGGCTATGAAGTCTGGTTATAGTATTGGTTAATTTCTACTACTAAATGCCTTTTCGTTCTTTATTTGTGCCAGATGTTTTCCGTGATTCTCTTAAGTTACTCTTGGCTAAGCAAATCCTCTTTTAAATTTCATTTCCCTTTGTAAATATAACGGCCGGTGTTTAGAATTCAAACTGAGAATCTCTGTGACGTGCAATATTTAAAGACATGGTAATGTTTACTGAAATCTCTCCCCGAAAATGTGACGGCCACACACGACTGAGCAGCATTATGTGTATGCCTGTGTCTTTTATTGTTAAGCTGGCACTAACATTTACATATGCACGCAGTGGTGTCTACGCAGACTCAAATTGCCCACTTGAACTACAAGAGAACACTTATTAGAATATTTTAAAAGGTGGTCCAATAATAACAGAATCAAATAGTATGTTTCCTCTGCACGCTTATAAATGTTGTATGTAGATGTATTTTTAATTTCCCTATTAAAAATATACAGATTTACATCTTAACTGACAGAATAGTGTGCCAAATAATAATAAAAAGATATATGATTAATGATTCTGTTTGTTGAATTAGTGATGTTATTGCTATTACATATAATGCGGATCAACGATTAAAAAAATAAAAAACTGGACAAATGTTTCCAGGTAGGTAGGGTTCTTTTCAGTTAGTGAATTTAAATAGAAGTAAAGAGACTGACTTACTTGTACAAATAACAATATGTGGATAATAGCTATCATAAACACACACGTGTGTGTGGGAAAATTTCAGATACAGTATATCTGTAAAAGGATGATATGAAGACAAAAGAAAAACTTATCTTAGCCGACTCGTTTAGCGCTTTGAGTGACTTTATCAAGGCAAATACAAGTATTTTATTTTGTAACAAATATTTATATAAAATAGCAAAATACTACTGTTTTTTTTTTTTTTTTTAGTTTAGGAACACTCATAAATATTTATCAGGTTAACTGAAATATCATGCAAAATATGGAACACACAAAGTGGCACAATTCAATGCCTATAATCTATTGTCATGTTTTTGAATTGTTTTATGCAACTTAGGAATCAATTTATTTTAGTTTGGGTATATATTTATATGAATATTTTAAATAACATGAGGTTATGGATTTCACCGTTTTCTTTCAATTTTTTAGCATTTTTTGAAGTAATGTATCTTGGCTTGGGAAAGTAGTAATTGTTTCACGAATAGAAATAATGGAAAAAAATCTGGACACAAATTTATATTTTGATAAGATTCCATAGCGGTATTCTTGGTAGTTTTTCTTTAAGGAAGTTATTTTCTCTTTTAATAAGTGTGTCATTCGTTAGACCAGAGTTGTGGTTGAATTTTTTTGTATGTATAACTGATTCATTAGATAAATTGTGTGCAAGATTCCTTTTGTGCTCATAGACCTGTTTTTTACAATTCTGCAAGTTTCCCTGACGTATTGTCAGGAACAATTTCGGCTATTTATTATATTTTGGTTTTGATCAACTCCGTATTAGTTTGGAATGTGGTTGTGATTATTTTGATGTTTAGATTAGATAGACTGTTTTGGATATAGGTTGTTATGGAATTTCTAGGTAGTATTATGCTTATGTTTTATCTAATTTATAGAATCGGACCGGCATCAAAATAATTACAATCACATCTAAAACTATTATGGATATCCAAAACTAGGCATTCGTTGTATATCAACAAAGAAAAATGATATTATAAATGTCTATTTTTAACATGACAAGATAAAATCCCTAATAATTATCGGATTGTATTTAAGAACATTCACAATCTGTTGCCTTCTATATTTACTAGAATACGAGAATTACATTGGAAATACTTTTAAGCTTCTCTAATACGCTAATTATTTCATATTCCACGTGAAACAAAAGGCTTGTAAAATAGTTCAATTTCGAAGATAAGATCATTCCGACAAATCGAACAAATCAACGTATATTATTCCAACCACCAAATCCATAACAAGTAAAATTGAAAAGACTTCATCTAAGCTTAGCATAAAATTTCTTACAACTTCTTCTAAAGCTATAAAAGTCTAAATACAAAGAAATAAGCGAAAAGTTAAAGTAGAAATTTACCCTATTACCTTTGATAATTGCCACAAGGAATACATAAAAATTTGAATAGAATATTATATGAGCACGAAAGGGATATTTTACAAAACATCACAATCAGGGCATTAGCTGACCACAATTTCAATTTAAAAATTCTACTCAAAGTAAAAGGGAAAACAATTTACTAAGACGATGATTTGATTCAAACCCAGGCATCATGGTCATGAAGCGAATATTCTATCCAATCGGCCACACACATACATGCATGCTTAATTGAAATTCATGTATATTTCTAATATTTGACATATTATATATATAATAAATTACTAGTAGTACAAAAGCGTATTAAGGCCAGGGATAAGTGAAATTTAATACTTACAGGCATTGTGGAAGAAAAGAAGATAAACAAAACAATAAAAAAAAATCAAGGGAAGAAGGTCCGATCGGTTTCAATCCTAACTGGGAAATTTATTTCATTATTTATATATATTTCGTGACTGACGTTATGGTTTATTGCAGTTCTTTCAAACAGCCTTAAAATTTTAAGTTTTATCACATTTCTAAATCTATTCACAGGCCGTAACAACAAAATAATTTCACAATAGTAAATATAAGCCCTGATGATGGCTATAACAACCGAAATATTATATGTTGGCTACCATACAATAAATACATATTTTGTTGTTTCTCAAGTATTTTTTATCTCACATATATATATATATATATATATATATATATATATATATATATATATATATATGGTAATATTTTTATTGTAAGTTTATAATAATAACATAGTTTACTGCAACACAAGAGCCGTTGTGTTTCGGTACTACCTTTTTAGCAAATAACAAATATTTTGAAATAGTTTTTTTACCAAATCCAGACAGTTAAGGTTTTTTTTGTTTGTTTTTTTTCTTTATTTTTGGGAGTTTTATCTCAGTTAGCCAATAGGAAATCAAGTCACAATAGGAAAAATTTAATTGTAAGAGTAAAGGGAGACTAAAAATGACATAAGACATTTTTCGTGCGAGTGATGAAATGAATTTTGAGATACATATGTTGCAATATTGCAAATTTCAAAAATGTCGCTTGTCATTGCGAATCGGCTACTGGATTTAAGTTATTATTCAATTCAATATAGTGAACAAGGGACAAAGACAGGAACTTCTTTTATTTATACACTGCACGTCAAACATAAGTAGATAATCTATCGGTTAAACTGCAACAATCTAAATAATCAAAAGGTGGAACAATCGATCTATGTATACAAAGGATAGATTGTAGAAGTCTAATTCTATTAAGAAAAATTAGTTAAATTTTAGGGGAAAAAATTAACTATATTTTAAAAATTAATTATATATTAACTAGATCTTAAAAATTAACTCGATTTTAAAATAATTTTTTAAAATTTTTAACATTATATTTTTAAAAAAATAACTATATTTCAATTATATGTAAAATTTAAACTTTTAATATTTTAACTATATTATAAAATTAAAAATTAAACTATATTTGAACTATATTTTAAAATTTTAAATAAATTTTATATTTTAACTATATTTTAAATATTAACTATATTTTAGTGTAAGACGATGACAACAAATTGAAGTTACTTCGTTATGTTTATTGAGTAAGATTAATTTTGTGAATTTGATAATTTGCAATTTTTCTTGTAAACATAGTAAACATGACTCATGTAAAGATTTACAAGTTCTGTCTTTTTATAAATATTTTCCATTTTACGGTAGGGATTTTATTGGCATCTTTTAATTGCCAATAATAAGTTGAAAGTGATGTGCTATTGCGGTAAGTTTTACTATTAAAAGATAAGGTGTAAAAATAATGGCGGGTCTTAAAAGTATTCTTGGTACACTCGATATAATATTTTATTACTGTGGGATTTTCTATAGTGGAAAAAAAGCTTAGGCAGGCTATAGAGTCAGTTAGACAATTATTTGCTAATGGACACTCAATAGATTTTCGGCAATTGCAATTACTGTTATTTGATCGTTAGTTTTTGAGGATGTTGTTGATTTTTTAGGTTAAATAGTCCAACAAAATTTGAGGACTCAGCGGAGCCCAGAGGTCCCATAGTGATGTCAAATAGGTCCTCACATTTGTTTGTTGTTTTTTTTCCACTGTTCTTTGTTGTGTATGAGTAGAGGTCGTTTTGCACGCATGATTATTATCCGTTCCTCGTTAGCTAGATTGGAAAACGCCGTCGCGAATTCTAATGCCAAAGTGAATAAGTCTTTGGAAATAGAAGGGTAATAATCAACGATGGCAAACTGGATGAACGAATAATTGGCCTTATTATTGATTCGCTTAAACCAGTAGGTGACATCATCGGTGATGATCCAAGATGTGTTTTAATTTCAAAAATGATTCTGTCGAGGTTGGTTTTGCTGATTTTACCGATTTCACGTCCTGTGGGGTTGATAATCCTGCTAGGGCAGGTGATCCCGTAATCCAGTTTATAATCCTTGATATTAATGTTGGACTCCACAGAGCAGAGTCACTCTGTCACTGATTTTTAATTTATCAGTAATGTATTTACTTGTTACATTAATGGCTTCAACAAAATAATTATGTTATCTACTTTTTGTAATTTTTTTAAGTATCCCTTTACTCTTACAATCAAATTTCATGACCTGATTTTCTATTGGTTAGCTGAAATAAACTTTCAAACCAAACCTCTACCATCAACTTAATTGTCTGGATTTGGTAAAAAATGTGTTGTTTTCTAAGATTCTATTTATTCCTAACAGAAAAAAATAGTTCACTGCCTGACGAGGTGCTAATAAGATGGCACTGAAACAACGGCTCTTGTATTGAAGTAAAGGATGTTTTTATAATGAACTTATAATAAAAATATTACCACATATAATGATCTACTAAGTATCGAACATACTTAATAAAGTAAATCACTACAAACAGTGAACTGTTAACCCATTAATTTGTACTACTTCTATGATATATATATATATGTTGTAATGAATATGCATACATCTTGGTTCTTCACAGTAATATGATTGCCTGGTGTCAGCCATAAATACAGACTAGGGCGGGGACGCCTAGAACTACGTCTATTGGAACGCCCATTTAATTACGCCTATTGCATAAGCCTACGCCTAAGCATACTGCATACGTGTACGACGAGTACCAGTCCATTACGGCTACTTACTAGATTGTCCGACCCAGTTACATTGCCAAAAACTACTTAGCTACTTCGAATAATATATACATATCCCTTACCGGGACCTATATATATATATATATATATGTGTGTGTGTGTGTGTGTGTGTGTGTGTGTGTGTGTGTGTGTGTGTGTGTGAATAAAAGAAAGTAAGAACTAAATATATTTTAAAATTAATTTGTGACTCAGCTTCTGAATTATTATTAAATTCACAAATTTGTCTCTACCTACCCTAATGTTGTCTGAAGAAAGTCAAAAGCTTAAACCCTATTACATTTAATTTTTTGTCGAAAATAGACCTGGAACAATTTTTGACCGAATTTTCTTGTTTGCGGAGGATCATTCATAATTTTTATGAATATAAGATGATTATTAAAATTCATCGACATAATATATATATATATATTACTAATATTTGTTATATATTAAGAATAATTACTAATATTTTTTTACATATAAGAATATTTGTTGCCTAATTATATATATATATTAAATACAAAAAAGGAAGTGTATATATATTCCCAAAGACCAGATCCTATTAATATTAATTTTATCAATATTAAAAATGATCCAGGTGGAGGGCTCAACGTATAGCATTATCTATTTTACAGAGCCAAATATGTATATTATATCAATAAATTCCGAAATTTGCATTTCGTTGAATAGTTATTTCAGCGAGAAAACTCTCGTTTCATCAGCAACGACCAAAAAAAAAAAAAATTATTAATTCAAATGTTACAAAAATTCATATTACATATTCATATTACATATGAATTTTTGTAACACATTTAAATTAATATTTTTTTATTTTGAATGGTTATTAGTGAAGCGAGAATTTTCTCGCTGAAATAGCTATTCAACGAAATGTAATTTTCGGAATTTATTGATTTATATATATAGGCTTCGATCTTGTTCTTTTTCTCCACTCGTCACATTTTCTCTTTATTCTTTTTCAAAGTTTCTATCTTTTTTCTTCTTAACAGTTTTGTTTCGTAGTTTTTCTCCGTTCTTGTCTCATAAATATTTGTTTTATTGCGCCTACCATTTTTTTCTACATTTCTACCCCGATTACATGTCATTTGCTCATTTACCTTGAATTTTCCCTCCCTATGACAAATGCTACAACGCATGTCATTATCATTTGCCTTGTCGCTTTATAAGTCAAGTCTGTTATTCAACCTATTTCTAGAGGGAAGAGACGGCTTAATACATTTACAAAAGGCATTTACGCGTAAGGGAATGTAAGTCGATTGGAATTCGAACTCGACTCTCCGATTTCTTGTTTCAAGCCAATAGCCACTGCGCCATAACACACTTCCGAGTTCGAATTCACTTACGTGCAAATACCCTTGGGAAAGGTATTAAGCCGCCCAGCTATTGGTTAAATAGAAGGACGGATTGGGTTCTATAGCCTTGGTTTGTAACTAGACTACTGCAGAAAGTAATGGCAACCTATTTCTCCCCAATCAGCCATGTCTCTCTCGACACATGATCGCTCAAGTGTGTATCGCATATGGCACTTCACTAACTTTCATTAAGACACACCCGTTTCATTCAAAGTTATATTTTATTTCTTCCTGCATTACTTACTTTTTACCGCTCTCTTTCTCATCTTCTCTAATTGCAAAACATAAATGGGCTCTTCTTTTTTAGTTTCCTTCTTTTTTTTTTCTCATTTACTCTTTCCTCAGTTCTTTCTACATGTTTTTACACCTCCTTAATATTTTATCTTTTTCTATTCCCATGGTTTACTATTCCCTAAACTAACACAGTACATTTGACTTTCGGACAATATGATGCGCATTACAACAGCCCCGCCGTTCATCCTCACCCGTAACCCATCCCCTTGTCACATAAACATATGGAAATATTACTCCCCACCAACTGCAACCGTCGACCTTCCCAACACGCTCTCAAAGTCCACTAACCGCCATTAGAACCACAAGTGACTTGCGATCAGATCAGCTACGTGTCCCCAAGGCGCTCGGGTAGCTCTATCGTCGACACACAGCGAACAGATGCTCTGGATCGTCGTGTTTGGCGCCCGTCTCGCCGATGCGATTTCATTAGGGCCACAGACAAATTAATCTATGTGATGAACGTGATTCTTCTTTAATTTAAACAGAGAAAACAATTACGTTGTGTTAGTGTGCCGCGCCGACTGATCCCCCCCCCATCTAACGGCCATCAATCATCGCACGTTGATGGCACATTGGCGTTGCCTGATAGCCACGCCCACCCCTTAACGCCAACATCCTAGACAATGGACTTGGCTCGATTCAAAAGCCACACACACATTCTGTATGCGCAAAGACACATTTTTCTCGTGTACACGCACACACATATTCTCTTACTCACACAGCCACCCACAAATATATACATATCTATCTAACTATATATATATATATATATATATATATATATAAAACATTTTCATTATTTAATAATTATCATTTCTATTTTCTTTTACTTTTTCTTTCGCCCTCGTTTCTTTATCTGTTTTGTCCCAAACTTCCTTACTTGATTTCAAATATGTGTATGCATGTCTATTTTGCTGGCAAATCCTGCCTAGCATGTTTATCCTTTCGTTTTCTTTTCTCTTCTCTTGGGAATGAAAGAAAGAAAGAAAGAAAGAAGAAGAAGAAGAAGAAGAAGAAGAAGAAGAAGAAGAAGAAGAAGAAGAAGAAGAATCCACAAGAGGCGGAGGAGAAAGAAAAAAAGAAGCCACTAGTCCCAAATTAAACCTTGGATCTATTGGTACACAATTGGACGATGACTTTTTCCAACTGGTAGAGTTTATGAAGAAGAAGAAGAAGAAGAAGAAGAAGAAGAAGAAGAAGAAGAAGAAGAAGAAGAAGAAAGCAAGAATAAGGAGCAAGAGAAGGCAAATATGTAAAAGAAGAGGTGGAGGAGAAGGAAGAAAAGAGAACATCAGTCCCAAGTGAGACCTTGGAGCCATTGGTACACAATAGGACGATGACTTTTTCCGGCTGGTAGAGTTTTATTATTTTTCCTACCTTTTTAGCTCTCCAATTTCGTTTTCTTTACACAAACTTACGAGTAAACAAAAGTAAATGAGGAGAACTAGAAAAGGAAAAAGTGGGAAAATAGAGAAAGATGGAAATAGAGAGAGTGATAGAGAAAGAGGGAGTGATTGTGGAAAGCAGGGAGAGAATAAGAGAGAAAATGGGAAGTAGAGAGAGCGAGATTGCAGTTCACAATAAAGAAAGGAAATTCAAAGTGAGACGTGAAAAGATCTGCAATTCGAGTGAAGCATTCACTAAAGTTGAAATCTGTCCAAGTATTGGAAACAAACAATATGGAATCACCTTTTCCTCAGCAATTGCTATTCATTATGTCAGCACTATTCGCTGAACTGTTTGAGCCAGAGACTGGCGACAGAGAGATTCAACATCAAGTTAAGTAACTGTTAGGAGAAGCTAATTTCCTTCCCCTATAAAGAACGATAGTTCAAAATACAATTTATTTCCCTTCTCTGTAAAGACAGACGCGCTACTTTTGCATTGAACACGTCCTGTAATTATTTAATTCTTGTAAGATATGTAACTCTGGAGTTGGGATGATTATAGTAACATCAATCAGCTAAGTACCAAACTTTATAACTATATATATATATATATATATATATATATATATATATATATATATAAATATATTTGTTGTAATTTTTAAATGTGTTTTTATCAGGCATATACTATAAGCGTCAGTTTTCCCACTAAAATTGTAGTCACTAAAAATAACGTTTATAGTGATAAGAAATAATGTCAGATAAAAACAATTCTTTCAAAAAATTACATTTTGGGTAAAAAACTGAAGCTATCAGATCTAAATTCGCTGACGTTCCAACGAGATACGTGGTTTCGTTAATAAGTTTATTCAAACCTTGCTCTGTCAAATTGTCTCTGTGACCACACTGTTAAAGACACACCTTGACACACCCTGTCAGTTATAGAAATGATAACGAATGTGAGACATAATAGGTAAATAAGTAGTGTAGCAGTGACAGTGTAATTGCGCGTAAGTGAATACAATGGATTCAACTGAAATTCGAACTCGGCTCCCCGGTTTCTCGTTCCGAGCCAATATCCACTGTACCACAACTACGTTCAAGAAATTCATAGGGTGTTGGCTCATCAAAAACATCATACAGTACTTTCATAAATTCTTTCATTCTTTCGGGCCTTTTTTCGGTAAACCTTTTCTTTTTACCATGTTTGGGATGTTTCCTCAAGGTCACATGGACCAGTGGATATAGGCGTTGGTTAGTTTCAGTGACTTGACCCAAAGGGTTGTAAGGCTAGGTTATAGCAGTGGTGAACAAATAACTTAGAGTGTTAAGTTAAAGGAAGATAACTACATGGCTACCAGAAGTGGCTTCGCACATGAAATGAGAATGATATACCCTAGTGGTCAAAATAAAGGGTTTGGTTCGAAATTCCTAAAGAAGGTCGGAGCGTACAACGGCCGAAATGTCGTAAACATGACAGTAAAGATGAGGACAACATTACGAACAATGTAAATAATATATGTCTTTTATTTTTTGCATTTTTCCTTTTACCATAGAGATCATCTTTCCGATTCGTGACGTTATCGAGCCGTCTTCCCCCCATTCCTTTCCCATCGTTATACACTCTGGAAAAAACTTTTTCACAAATTTTGAAAGATTTGGAGTCCTTTTTGTTATCCGTTCTTATTCTTTTTGGACTTGCTAACGATTTGTCGGACACCGATTTAATTTTTCATAGCTTTCTTGAAAGTACACACAAACAGTTCAGCTTGTCTGTTTGACTTTTGGTCAAACAAACGGGGTAGTAATATTGAGAATATTTAAAAAACCTTCGAATTTGTGAGCAGTGAATTGAGTACTGTTATTCAAGACTTTAGTATTTGGAATACCATTGTTCATGTAAAACATTCACTGTCATCTAAGAAGTTGTTTTTTGTTTGTTTGTTTGTTTGTTTGTTTGTTTGTTTGTTTGTTTGTTTGTTTGTTTGTTTGTTTTGGTTTTTTTTACACCTTGAAATTTTTGGCCACTTAATAAAGCTATCTACTACCACAAGGTAATGTGATCCGTTTATTGGATCTGGAAAATCTATGTGCAGTCTTGACCACAGAGTGTCCGTCTTTAGAAAGGTTGTATTTTTGTGGTAGGTGATTTTGTTACCAGAACACAATCTCTGCAGGAGTTTACTACATTTCGAGAGTCGTTATCCACTTTGGACCCAGTATACATAGCTTCTCACAAGAGATTTAATCCTTGAAATTCACGGAAGCCCTCTCTGAAATTCATTTAATATTCCCTCTTGCAATATGCCAGGTATTACAACTTCTTGTGCAAACTTCTTTTCAATTACACCTATTTTTTCAAGTCTAATTCTTCGTTGACTTGGTCCAATGCTGTGAATGTTACACTAAATTTCGGTTTAAATACTGGCGTCAAACCTTTTTTCACTTTAATTTTCGCGAGTCTCCTGCTTTGTTAAAGCGAATTCGCCTATCAGATCATCCAGAATAGACCCCCTAATAAAATGTAATATAATGTTCTACAGGACAACGCCTAGATGTCGGATAGGCCATCCGCCGTACGTAAGCGGGACTTGAGAGCAATCCAACATTCACGATAGTAGAAGCAATCACCTCGAGATAAACGGCGGGCTCTCTCCTCGCATGAGTGCACACTTCTCAGGGATAGAAAGTTGTTACGAGCGTTTTCCATCCACTCAATTGCAAACACATCCTGTTTAGGAAAGAGATGTGAAGCGTGTATTGACGAATCTCAATGCGAGGCATACCAAGAATGCATTCAAAAGGCTGCAGGTAACAGATCTCTCACCATAACTTGGGAGCCTTGTCTTCTCACAAGAAAGAGAAAAAGACCTTTACTAATGACATTAATGTGACAGACGGTGTTAGAACATTGGATAGATTTGTGATAAACAATATTTTATTCCTTCCCTTTAAGGAAAGATTCCTCCAGAACTACAAGCGAACTTCGCCCTCGGCCTTCTCCCGCACTTGCGAATAATTCCTTTCTAAGAGCAGGTCAGAACCGATCTCGACGCCGAGTATCTTGGCCGGCTCTTCCGTCCAGAAGAAAGGCCCGAGAAGAGAAATTCCTTTCAACGCACCCAAACGCAAGCTAACATGCGTATCGCAGTTGATCATAAATCCAGTCACCGTCTCGTATCCTTTGACGACTCGATACAAGAACCAAAACGTCATCAGCATAAGCGGAGTACCTGGTCGAGGTGGTAGCACCAGGTAGGGAAATTCCACGTAGGACCGGATTCGTCTTTAACTTGCGAAGGAAAGGTTCCAACGCAAGAACGTATAGCAAAGGCGAAAGCGGATAACCTTAACGAATGGAAGGAGATAATAAACAAGGCTCAGATCGAACTCCATTCACTACCACCAGCACACCGGGAAACGCATACAGACGTCAGATTAAGGTGTAAAACTACAAATTGAAGCCAACGGCCGAAAGGACAGCCTCCAGGAATCAATGGTCGAACCTAACTTAGCCTTAGACTGACATAAATAGATCAGCGCGACTTCACTGTCGACATACTTGATGATCAAGCTTACCAGATGAAAGCTGTCTTGAATAGTCTTGCCATTCGCAGCACAAGTCTGCTCAGGGCCAATCAGACCAGAGAGCTAGCGGCGAGCTAAGATCTCGGCTAAAATCTTTAACTCTGTGTTTGACATCGTCAATTACCTATTCCATCCACACCGTTTTTGTTCTTGCAAAACAACTTAATCACACCCTTAAGTGAAGCGTTGAGGTATAGACCTCTGCTTTATTCGGTTACTGTAAATTAGTGCCAGCTCTTCCCTAGAGGAGACTAGGTGAAACTTTCCCACTATCACGGGATTTAATTTCCCCATCAATTCTCTCTTCCCATGCCATTTGCGCTGCAAATCTAGCTAGATTAAATCGGCAACTATAATCAGCAGTATACTACCTAATTTTTTATTTTAATAAATCCCACCACATATGCTCAACTACAGTCTCGTCAATTCTCGCTGTATCATTTGTAGCAGCTACTCCTGGAAATCTCGCTCACCAAATAATGATGCGTTCAATTTCCAGTAGCCGGTTTAACCCGGACGTGCCTATGACCCATGCAACCTATCAAATGGAGATTTGGACAACCTAAGAAACTACGTCAATTCTCTTAACTAGGACGCAGTCAATGTAGCTAAAGGCCCCTCCGAAACCGAGCTGCCCCTATTAGTCCAAGTCCACACTACCTCTTGGGAGTGCTCATTGCGATACTTATCGACAAGATCAAACCAGTTAATAAAGTTCCAAAACGACGGCATTCCAATCGCCCACTAAAACTACTCGAAGAAATGATTTCTTCTTCTGTTTTGACTTATTTGTTTCTTTATCTTTTGGTAGGCAGAGACATATCTTGTTTTGAGAAATACTGAGAGTAGGGTTTGGTGCATGCAATGTTTTTTTTTCTCTCATGAAGGGACTGGGATCTAGTCTGAATGGGATAGCTTTGCAGCTGGGTGAAAGGTGTAAATGATGATTTATTCTAAGATTTTGCTTTCAGTTTTTTAATTTTCTTGTTCTTTTCGTAGCCGTGATTATACTTTCATTGAAGTTTTAAAATTTGATTTTCTCTTCTGCTGATTCGTCGCTCTTTACGATAGTATGGGAGATGAAACTGATTGTTCCTTTACCAAAGAGCTTCTGGGGACAGAGGTCTCGCTGCCTGGTGCTTCTATTTGTTCTTACCACGACCTACTATTCACCTTTTTCTACGGAGGACAAAGGTTTTTGGAAAAGGGGGCCGCGAGTAGACGCAATCAGGGGTTTTCCTACAACGGTCCTGATCGCTGGCATGCCCATTATAGACGAGATGGAAATAACTGACTCGTCCAGAGAGGGAACTGAGTCAACGGTGACTAGAACTCCAGACCAGCATTTTCTGGCACTCTGCATCCAGACAGTTGGGACGGAAACAAAAGCTTTTTGATCTAACACAGTCTCGAAGCTCCATCCGCCGTTCAGGTTGTCATCGGAAGTTCTGAGTAACTGACTAGATTGGGTTACATAAATGGTCAAGTGCAACCTTACGATCAGAGGACATCAAATACAGAGACATTCGTCCTACGCATGCCCTCATATTAAGTTCTTATAATGAGGTCTGTTGTAATTAAATCGCGACTGTAGCCACCCTCAAAAGTGGTTAACAGTACATCCCACTGAAATATCCTTTTCCTTTAATAACAGTTTCTTTTAGGGCGCGATAAATTGTTTACGAAGGCTTGTAGACCACAAAAACTGACACAATTATTTTGACAACCTACACGGGATCTACCAAGAATCTATCTTCTTTGATAAGATGTGTGTCTGTATTGGCTTTCTCAAGGAACTTCATGTTGATGAGACGCCTCAGTGGGGATTTTCAACGTGACACGTGTAAAAAATACGATTCCCTAGCAGCTAGATTGTTGCGGTTATCGTTGTTGTTGCTGGTCTCAAAACATTCGTTTACTTGATTTCAGTCAAACGTTCCCTCCGTACTTTTCTTTTGTATTAGATTTTCATTTTTAATTTTAGTTACACTTTCACAAGTTACTGTTGCTTGCGTCTTTTTATCAGGTGAGAGTCTTTCTTCTTAGATCTAAAGAATTTTTTTAATCCTCCGACATTTGTCCGACATTTTTTATTTATAATTTTTTAAAGCTCCTTTCTTCTCCTTTGTTTTTTTTAAATAAGCAGATTTTTTATTATCAAAAACGAAAAATAAAAGTTAATTAAAATAAAGAAATACCAAAATAAAACAGAAAAAAAATTTAACGAGACAAACTAAAAAACAAAAAGACTCATGCAAGCTAGTTTAACAAAAAAATAGGACAGGAAAAATAATTTAAAAATTAAGTTAATTTAAAAATATATACAAATTTTAAAAAATGCAAAGATCTACAAGAGAAAGAAAATAATAAATTTCATAAACGAGCACAAAAAGACAGACGAAAAAAAAACTTTGACGTGTAAACTAAAATGAATAAATAACGTAAAAGTAAATCAAACAATGTAATAAAAGCTTTTCTATTGTTCTTTTATTAAAAACGCCAAATAAAACTAATTATGAAAACACAATACGTAAAATGGAAAAAGAAAAAGAGACACGTGTAAAAAATACGAAGTCTTACCAATTAAACAAAATGGCCGACGTAACACGAAAATAAAATAAAAAGTCTTATAAAAACAAAATGGCCGACGTAAAATAAAAACAGATTAAACAAAAACAGAAACGAAAATTAAAATATAAACTAAAGAAAAATCCTTTCCGCCGCGCTAGAATAAAGAATTGTTTACTTAAGACACAAAGTAACGCGTAGAAAACTAAAACGATTAAACGAAAGGAAACATTATATGGAAATAAATTAAAATTAACATTAACTTAATGCCCAACGGGAGAAAAATGAAAAGAAAACTTAAAAATCAAAATAACACGATGATAGTAGGTCAGTATTGTAGTAAAAAAAAAAAAAAAAGATAGGTGCCAAAAACATCAAATTAGTGCTGTGAGTGGGTGAAAATTAAAAACAAATTCAAAACCTTTCACAAAATATACTCAGTTAAAAGGTAAGAAAAAATAAAAATTAACCTTTACAAAAATTAGCACTTCTTTAAAACTTAAAAAGTCTAAATTCTAAATAGAAGAGCGACAAAATCTCGCCTGGCAGACTTGAACTGGTCTTTAATAAACACACAAACTAGACTAGCTTCAACGTTTGAACGTTTATTGTACTTTGTACAAATACGCCACAAGGGCAAAATGGGGCTAGGAGAGGCTGATCTTCACTTGTTCTATCGATAATTTACCTAGCCTCTATCACTCACCCAATCACACGTATATTGTTCTTTTATCCAAAACATCTTATCCACATCTTACACAAACACCATAATGTACCATCTTTGTGAAGGGCTGTGTTGCTAAAAATCTAAAACAAAAAATTTTCCAGTGTTCATTATATAAAAAATTATCTACACAATTAAACAAAACTAGTGTTAGTATACAGCCCCAGTGTATAATCATGGCAGAGAAAACAGTTAACGGGAAGAAAAATACTGCGGTATTAATAATTCAATTTCATGCACACGTTCTACAATCACTCGCACATTTAGATAAAATAGCAATTACGAAAGATTACCCTAAAAAACAAAAGCATCCCACAGTTACCAGAGAACTGCTACTCCTATCACTTAAATGGAAAATAAAAGAGAATAAACGAAATATAAAATAGGGAGCGCAATAAAAGGGCCGATGACTATCTATACCGTATCTAAGTTAAATTCAGCGGATTAAAACAAGCAGATAAGGTGCTACGCTAACCTATCACTTGGTTGGGATGACAAATGTTTAATCAGGCGACCAATATCCTTAATCCTAGGTCATATATCTTTAATACTAGGTCAACTCCAAATGCCACTCTAAATTAGCCCCTTTAAAACGAACCACACGTGAAGCATTTAACCATCTTTCGCCGAAATTTAATGAAGAGGTGATTTTAACGCTACCCCAAGCATTTTTAAGTGTCATTGCTTCTTTTATGGCAAGAAGATATCAACCTTTGAAATCGAAGCCTCAAACAATAATAAAAACATTTTGCTAAATTGTTTTTACTCAGGTTACTCCATCCTTAACACATGGTTTGATTATCCCATGAAACACCACGTCATATGACATAGCCCAGATAATGTAACGGACAAGATTGACTTCAGTATCCCAGATTTATGGTTTCTTACAGATGTTAGATTATACAAGTCTTACTTTGAATCTGACCACAGAATACAAGTCTCCTTTCCGCTCTAATCTTGACTTTGAGCTGGTACTTCAAGAGCAAAATTAGTCGAGAAGAGGACAACTTTTCACCTTCATAAAACACCTTCTGTCGCGTCGTTCAAATCACGACTCTTATGATTCCAAGTAAATACAAGAACACAAAATGTTCATTTCTCTTCAGCTGTGACAACCGACTGATGCAGACGAAACTGACCCCGAGAACAAAAGCAGAATGCGAACTATGTAAACTTCAATCGAGTTCGCACAACGTGCGTAGGACGCTGCAGTAAAAGCAGATGTGCTCCAAGGACTCTACCAATCCACCACAACGTACATACTTTGGAGTAACTACCTACCCCACTGCACAGTGCTTTTTTGCCAACCAAGAAAGCCTTCCGCAACTCCATCGTATCGCAGTTGATCATAAATCCAGTCACCGTCTCGTATCCTTTGACGACTCGACACAAGAACCAAAACGTCATCAGCATGTAAACTTCAATCAGTTCGCACAACGTGCGTAGGACGCTGCAGTAAAAGCAGATGTGCTCCAAGGACTCTACCAATCCACCACAACGTACATACTTTGGAGTAACTACCTACCCCACTGCACAGTGCTTTTTTGCCAACCAAGAAAGCCTTCCGCAACTCCATCGTATCATGATTGATCATAAATCCAGTCACCGTCTCGTATCCTTTGACGACTCGACACAAGAACCAAAACGTCATCAGCATGTAAACTTCAATCAGTTCGCACAACGTACGTAGGACGCTGCAGTAAAAGCAGATGTGCTCCAAGGACTCTACCAATCCACCACAACGTACGTACTTTGGAGTAACTACCTACCCCACTGCACAGTGCTTTTGCCAACCAAGAAAGCCTTCCGCAACTCCATCGTATCGCAGTTGATCATAAATCCAGTCACCGTCTCGTATCCTTTGACGACTCGACACAAGAACCAAAACGTCATCAGCATGTAAAAGCTTCAATCCAGTTCGCACAACGTACGTAGGACGCTGCAGTAAAAGCAGATGTGCTCCAAGGACTCTACCAATCCACCACAACGTACGTACTTTGGAGTAACTACCTACCCCACTGCACAGTGCTTTTTGCCAACCGAAAAGCCTTCGCAACTCCATCGTATCGCAGTTGATCATAAATCCAGTCACCGTCTCGTATCCTTTGACGACTCGACACAAGAACCAAAACGTCATCGCGCTGTAAACTTCAATCAGTTCGCACAACGTACGTAGGACGCTGCAGTAAAAGCAGATGTGCTCCAAGGACTCTACCAATCCACCACAACGTACATACTTTGGAGTAACTACCTACCCCACTGCACAGTGCTTTTTGCCAACCAAGAAAGCCTTCCGCAACTCCATCGTATCGCAGTTGATCATAAATCCAGTCACCGTCGTATCCTTTGACGACTCGACACCAAGAACCAAAACGTCATCCAGCATGTAAACTTCAATCCAGTTCGCACAACGTACGTGAGACGCTGCAGTAAAAGCAGATGTGCTCCAAGGACTCTACCAATCCACCACAACGTACGTACTTTGGAGTAACTACCTACCCCACTGCACAGTGCTTTTTGCCAACCAAGAAAGCCTTCCGCAACTCCATCGTATCGCAGTTGATCATAAATCCAGTCACCGTCTCGTATCCTTTGACGACTCGACACAAGAACCAAAACGTCATCAGCATGTAAACTTCAATCAGTTCGCACAACGTGCGTAGGACGCTGCAGTAAAAGCAGATGTGCTCCAAGGACTCTACCAATCCACCACAACGTACGTACTTTGGAGAAGTAACTACCTACCCCACTGCACAGTGCTTTTTTGCCAACCAAGAAAGCCTTCCGCAACTCCATCGTATCGCAGTTGATCATAAATCCAGTCACCGTCTCGTATCCTTTGACGACTCGACACAAGAACCAAAACGTCATCAGCATGTAAACTTCAATCAGTTCGCACAACGTACGTAGGACGCTGCAGTAAAAGCAGATGTGCTCCAAGGACTCTACCAATCCACCACAACGTACGTACTTTGGAGTAACTACCTACCCCACTGCACAGTGCTTTTTGCCAACCAAGAAAGCCTTCCGCAACTCCATCGTATCGCAGTTGATCATAAATCCAGTCACCGTCTCGTATCCTTTGACGACTCGACACAAGAACCAAAACGTCATCAGCATGTAAACTTCAATCAGTTCGCACAACGTACGTAGGACGCTGCAGTAAAAGCAGATGTGCTCCAAGGACTCTACCAATCCACCACAACGTACGTACTTTGGAGTAACTACCTACCCCACTGCACAGTGCTTTTGCCAACCAAGAAAGCCTTCCGCAACTCCATCGTATCGCAGTTGATCATAAATCCAGTCACCGTCTCGTATCCTTTGACGACTCGACACAAGAACCAAAACGTCATCAGCATGTAAACTTCAATCCAGTTCGCACAACGTACGTAGGACGCTGCAGTAAAAGCAGATGTGCTCCAAGGACTCTACCAATCCACCACAACGTACGTACTTTGGAGTAACTACCTACCCCACTGCACAGTGCTTTTTGCCAACCAAGAAAGCCTTCCGCAACTCCATCGTATCGCAGTTGATCATAAATCCAGTCACCGTCTCGTATCCTTTGACGACTCGACACAAGAACCAAAACGTCATCAGCATGTAAACTTCAATCAGTTCGCACAACGTACGTAGGACGCTGCAGTAAAAGCAGATGTGCTCCAAGGACTCTACCAATCCACCACAACGTACGTACTTTGGAGTAACTACCCTACCCCACTGCACAGTGCTTTTGCCAACCAAGAAAGCCTTCCGCAACTCCATCGTATCGCAGTTGATCATAAATCCAGTCACCGTCTCGTATCCTTTGACGACTCGACACAAGAGCCAAAACGTCATCAGCATGTAAACTTCAATCAGTTCGCACAACGTACGTAGGACGCTGCAGTAAAAGCAGATGTGCTCCAAGGACTCTACCAATCCACCACAACGTACATACTTTGGAGTAACTACCTACCCCACTGCACAGTGCTTTTTGCCAACCAAAGCCTTCCCGCAACTCCATCGTATCGCAGTTGATCATAAATCCAGTCACCGTCTCGTATCCTTTGACGACTCGACACAAGAACCAAAACGTCATCAGCATGTAAACTTCAATCAGTTCGCACAACGTACGTAGGACGCTGCAGTAAAAGCAGATGTGCTCAAGGACTCTACCAATCCACCACAACGTACATACTTTGGAGTAACTACCTACCCCACTGCACAGTGCTTTTTGCCAACCAAGAAAGCCTTCCGCAACTCCAGTCAGATGTGTGATGCCTCGTCGTTATTGAGACACCTTCATCCGTGTGCCCAAGGCCACTAATTGAGCTAAACTCTTCATTCATCAAACCAAACATTCCTTGAGCGGCCCCAACATTAACACACAATATAATGCCTTAGGAAAAAAAACAGTCAGGTATCGGCGAGTTTGTTCTTAACTCATATGAAGTCTTTTAGAGCAAGCCCACACTCGCAATAGAAGAAGCACTCGGCTCGTGGATTACGGCGGACCGCCTCCTCGCCATCAGGCACATTTCTCATAAATGGAAATGCTTTCTTAGCATCGTTCTCCCAGAAGAGGCCGTTACTACCAGACACATTAGATCCAAGAACTTATACTGCAGCGTCTGCTGACGAATCTCAATGCTGGACATTCCTGGACCGTCCTCAAACGGATTGAGGCAACAGACATCGGAAAGCACCTTAAGAGATTTGTCGCTCTAAAGAAGGTAAAACAAGTCTTTTCTTGGTTCATCAGCTAATCTCGTAAACCGTCACCTTGGTCTGACGCCATCCTTGGTATTCTTCTTTTTTTTTAATTGTTTCCCCCTAAGCAAGGCAATACTGCCACTGGTGCACAGGGCTACAATGAGAGATTAAGGATAACAGAAAAGAAAGCAGTATAGGTGATGTTGAAGAAAGGATAAGAGAGAGGTGGGAGTCACAGAGATACAAGATGGCTATTGACATTGCATTTGAACTTTTGGAAATTGTAGTTATCATAGAAGCGAGCATGAGGAAAATACTTGTAGAAAAGACAGAGGGAAGCCACATCACGTCGATGAAAAGTAACTGAAGATGAACAGCCAAATCGGGCCGATTACATTGCAGATTCTCTTTTGGATTTTGTCGAGAACCCCGAGATCAACAGCAGGATCACCCGACCAGATATGGTTACAGTATTCAATGTACGGATGAATGGTAGATTTATAAATGTGCAAGATGCATTCTGACGAGAAAAACTTCCTTACTCGTCATAGCAACCCAGCATTCTTAGCAATAGATATAGCTATAGATTCAATGTATTTACTAAAGTTAAGATCGGCTAAGAAAGTGAGGTCAAGGAGGTGCTGTTTATTACTTTCAGGGAGACTAGTGTGTTCCATATTAATAGATGGTAGAAAAGTTTCCCTATGATGGTTAAAGGAGAGCAGCTTTGTCTTGGAAGCATTAAAATTTACAAGCCATTTCTTACCCCAATTCATCACAGATTAGAGTTTAATTCCAAGAGCAGTGGTTAGTTCTACTTTGTCAGCCCAGGCAGACTTCTTATTGAGACGGGAGTAGATGGTTGTGTCATCTGTGTAGATAACAACTTGGGAACTGACTACATCAGGAAAACCATTGATGCATATCAGGAAGAGCGTAGGACATAGGATAGAACCTTCAGAGACACCCGCGTTAACATGAAAGTGTTTGAAAGTAAGCTCATTTAGATTAAATCGATTGGATTAAATCGAACAATCATCCAGTTATACAATATATAACTCCGACTGGAGTTCTTTATTTAAGTGTCTAGACTAGTCCATTTGTGTCACTGCGAGGTAGTGGAGGGTAGTTATTCCACAGCATTTTCCAAAGACGTGGGTCCGATTGATGCTTAGAGATTCATTTAATTTCGATTGCCTTGACGTAGAGGTCGATTTCGTTGTTTACAGAACAGCAGAGGTGCTTACATATCCACGAGACACCCCGTCTTGAGTCATAAGAAATAGTGTTAGACTAAAATTTCATTAATTACTTAGAAATTAATATGCATATATGTGCGGGTGTGTTAATCCTTTTGGAAATACGGTGAACAGGGAGAAGAATATGAACGAACGCATAGCGCCAGTTTTCTGTTTGTTTGTTTCAGCGTCATATAATGATCAATAGTACATATAAGTGTGTGTTTGTATGCGTGTGCGTGTTTGTGTGTGCGTGCGTGCGTGCGTGCGTGCTTGTGTGTGTGTGTGTGTGTGTGTGTAAGTGGTGTTTGGTTATATCTGTTGCACGGGTCACGACATAAAAGGAAGCATCTCTTTATGGGTGTTCATATGGTATACCTTCAAAACAGAACACACGCTATTTTGTGTGCATGTATTTAGACATCAAAAAACGATACGTGTGCATTTCTCTGTATTCGTCGGTGAATGCGTGTCTTTATCCTCAAAATGAATACCTAAAAAGAGAAATTTTAGATAGAGAGATATATAGAGAGATTAGGGCTTCAAATAGGGTCTATGTAAATGAATTCATCCAGGTATGATCCACAATATGGGCTCCGTTGCCGCTGTTTGTCTTCAGAGAGGCTTTTTATTTTATCCTGTCTTCTGGACACGCAGTCAACTCCACTAGGTTTACATTTCAGTTTCATGCTTCATTTGTTTTGCATTAAGTGAAGCGATTAACAGCTTTAGTGAACACCGAAAATCTGAAATTTGGATTTTGCTTACTCTGTTATGTTAGCGATGTCACGGTGGTTTTTGGAGTCCCGTGCCTCATACTCGCAGGGGAAAAGTTTTGCTAAAATAAAACATGACCAGTGGGTGGGAAGAACAATTACTCATGTTATTTAATACTGGGTTTATTTTCGACGAGAATACAGTAAAGAAAGCATTGTAGCATTGTACTTAAAGTTGTTTAGTCGACTGTGACGGCCAATTAGGGCCTTTCAATTTTAAAACTGCCTTGTATAAACATGCAGAGAGTACGATAGCTCACTTATCAAAAACTCTATCGTTTTTATCTCTTTCTTTTTCTGAATTTTATCAAATTTCATTCAGTCATTTCTTCCTTTCCTCTTTCTTGAAACCGAATTCTAACAATAATTCGCACGCCCTGCGCACATTTTTATAATAAACTTTTCCTGTTTTTTCTTTTACTTTTTACACTAATTTGAGACAAAACTTACACTTTAACCTGATTTTCAATTAATCTCTTAATAGAAACACAGGAAAAGCGGTAGACTGCAGTCATTTCTGCAAAATTAAGACGGTAGATTTGCAATATGATTCAAGTGTAACGAATCTTAAAATTTAATTTCTATATTCATATGTATAAATTTTACGAGATTTGGGATAAATTATGCCTGCTTTCGTAAAAATATAATACGAAAATCTTTTTCCCCTTTTATACAAGTAGAATTGTAATTCGGGAAAGTAACTTAATTCAATATGTTTCTGTTGAAAATTGCAATTTTTCGATTAGAAATTAAAATGGTTGACGTCGTTGCTTCGAAAAGAAATACAAGAATAAAAGTGGTATCTTTTCACGAAACTTATGTCAGTCTATGTTTAAGTTGTTACATTGTTCCATTTATTTATTAAACAGTATATATATCTGTTTATGTTTATCGGCCTAAATATTCAAGAAATCTTATTAAAATGGCGCTCTCCTCGGTAGGATTCGAACCTCCATTACCTCAGGGGAGAGAGGGAACCCGAAGTTAGAGCCGAGGTGCCCAAACCCTCTCGGCTACGGAGCAGCCTCGCTTATCAAACGAAATTTGAAAAGTGCATTCAAGTAAAATCTTTCTCATAAAAATTCTTCGAAGTTTTTCATATCTTCTCAGTTTCGTATCCAAACATAAATTAGTAAATCAGGGAAATTAATATTATTCGTGAGAGAAATAAGACTGCTACTATGTTTTCATGAGAAAAATCACTTTATTAAATCAAAGGTTTTTTTTTTATTTTCAACATTAACTTGATTGAACCGTTTTGTTCAGTTGATTTTCCAAGCGCCACTTAGATGTGGCACAAGGCCGAAAACTTGGGGTACCCAGTAAGGATCGAACTCGCTACTCAGTTGTAATAGCAAGACAAGATTACTAACTATTACACCACGTCAAGATGCCTAAATCATTTTGTTCAGGATCTTTCAGGCAACTTTGTAACTTCATTCTCGCGAGGACATTTGATATTTTACAGCAAATAACTGGTTTTAGTGCCATTTGTAATTGGCCTGAAAACTGTTTTTTTTTTAAATCATAATAAATTCCAATCAATATATGTTATGTATGGTGAGTATGTCGAATGAATGTTATGAAGATTATCAGGAAAATAGTAACAAAAAAGCAACCTGATGTAATATTACGAACTTGCTGTTAATGATCAATCAGTTGTTGCCATGAAATTATTGAACTGAGAGAAATAATTAAATCAGTTTTTTCTTCTCTAAAAGTATACAAGAGTAGAAGTTTATCACACAGATGAAGACCTGTGTTTGACATGGTCAAATTATTTGCTTGTAGGACGGTCTTTTGCTGTAAAGTATCCATTTTCAATAGTTTGTGGTTTGTCTCCAAATGGAACATTTAAGTAAGATTGTAAGCCATTAAGTAATGGCTAACATGACGTAGACAAACGATTTTCAAGGCTTCATTTGGATATTTGGGATGTATTTCCGATCATTTGCGTTGCCATATTGAGTTTCACAAACAAGGTTTTGATATGATTGCTATCCACCTGAAACCGGTTTACTAAAATTAACCATTCAGTGAGAAATCAGTGCGTATTCTTTAACGTGCCGTAATGGTTAGCAATCTTCTCTCGCTAGATCAGTTACAACTGAGTAGAGAGTTCGATTCTTACCTAGTTCTGCTAGCTTTCTGCCTTGTGCCACATCTAAGCTATGTTTAGCATATCACTGGACACTTCACCGTGCTTTAATGATTAGAGAGCTTGTCTCGCTAGATCAATTACGAATGAATTTTGAGTTTGGTCCCATACTTTCGGTCTCGTGCCACATCTACGCTATGCGTAGAAAATGACTTTTGATATATTCAATTTGTAACCCTATTTCTTCATATGAAAAAATGTAATTCTTAGTTTAAAACGACGGAGCGAAAGAAATTATTATTAATGGTATTGTGGATTTTGCATTTTATTGTAAATCGCGATATGAGCTCTGATTAGAAATATTTAATACTTGGATGCTTGTAAAATTTGGAAAATAGAAAAACTAGCTGAAAATTGAGGAGAAAGGAAATATATATATATTTTGCATTGTTATTCAGAAGCGTGTTTTCGGCCAGTGGAAGTGAGAAATAGCGATAGTCAAAACAAATTGTTAAAAGCTTTTGATGAGGTTAAGACAGTCAGGACTTTGACTATGAGAATAAAAATGAATTATAAATCTCACTGGAGTTTCCAAGCTAAAGGCTGGATTTGCTGACGTAATCAGTTGAATTAAGAAGAGGACGAAGAGAGATTACGTCAGAGAAGAGATTGCTATTCATTGGTTGAACCAAACCCCCACCTTGAAATGTGTAGGTGGAAGTGATCCAGGGTGTGGTCAAGGATTTGATTTGCATAAGATATCTCGGGTCTCTCCACATCCCCAAGAGAATTTGGGACAAGTATAAAAATCGGGACCCCGAGTAGAAAAATCAGTTGGAGTTGTTGCAATTCGTAAATAGCCCTGAAAGAACTTTTTGTTTTAAAAGTAATTGGGAAAATTGAAAGCTCTGATTATTCTAAACGAATCTTTCGCTCCGTTGTGAAAATTTAATTGACGATTGTACATTCTGCTAATTATATATATATATATATATATATATATATATATATATAAAGACTTTTCCGCAACTCCAGGGGTCTTCGAACTTATTTATTTTATTTTATTTTAATTTTAAATTTAATTTTTTATTTTTTTGGTGCCGTCTTTTATTTTATCAACACAAGTGTACACGTATGTCCGGTCTGGTTTGAGGTAGTAGAGGAACGGCTACCGGGTTTTCAACGTGTCTTTCCTGAAATCAAAATACACAGCGTGGACAGGAAAGTTCACCGTTGTAATAGACATCTTGAGGACCAGCTGCTGTGACGAGGCCATCATCACGACCAGCGACCCGAGAGCGTCGTCATAACTGGTGCCGTGTTCGACAGCATCAACACTGACTCAGGTTTCGTTCGTCCTCATCGCAACAGGTTCCGGATCAGGGAGCAGTGAGCCAGCCGGGTAGCAGTGTTACAATTATTCACAGTGCCTTACTCGTAAACTGCACAAATGTTTTTTTTTTACGTTTGAATTGCTTTTTTGCTTAACATGCAGTAAGAATCAGTACCTAAATAAAATAAAACTAGCCTAATTTTGAAAATTAAAAACAATCTCTGTTGACGCTGACAGTTTTTTTTTAATAAAAAAGAAAAAACTTTTATCTTTTGAAGAAGGACAAAAAAAAAAAACAACCCCAAACTAAGTTTGGACTGGGTTGCCAATGTTCAATATGTTCAATCCAGTTAAAGCAATATCCTAATGCCTAACTGGCATCGAATTCTACTTGAAATCGACCCCTCTTACTCGACACAGACGGGTAAGACTTTTTGCTCCATTTGCCAAATTCTGAGAGAAGGAGTCACTGCCGCTCTGTTTTGATCTTGACTTTAAGTTGACGATTTAAAAACATTATAACTTGTGGAGATGTCAACTTCCCGCCCCCATAGAATTCCTTCTGACGTGTCATTCATATATATAATGCCTAGCAGGCAAAAGAAATCATAGTTCAGCATTGGTCAATGGCGGTGCCACATAGCTACAGACAGAACTGTCCTTGAGGACGAAAAACCATAACACCTTCACTGAATTGCCGAAAGCGACTACGACATTGCAATGAAAGAAAGTATGTTCCAGGGTTTTCCCCGCCGCATCACAACAAACGCAATTTGGAAAACAAAGTCTTTTGCCGACCCAGAAGGCCCTTCGAATAACCAGCCAGGTGAGTGATGCCTCATGATTATTGAGGCATTTCAACCACCGCGTCTAAGGTCATACTGAGCTGGCCTCCTGCTTTGTAAGATCGAGCCTGCCAATGTCCCCGGGGAACGATAGCTTTAAAGCCCTATACAGGGATAATTGAAAGATAACGCCATACATATATGCTACTGGGGAAGGGGAGTAGTAATTTAAAATCAGTGTTCAACTTCTTTATCATTGTTGTATTACGCCACTGGTTCTCTGGACAAACAACGATAACGATCGTCTTGATAGACAACGAAGAATGCGTATATATAAAATATAATTTTATATCTTTATTATTCGTCAGTGACGGTTGTGTGAAGTAGGAGGGTAACCGGAGAAAGATCACGCACATACGAGGGAGCTGTCGGAGAATCCTTAGCCAGTATCTGCTTTTTCAGTAAGTGGGGGTCTTTTTTTCCGTCTTTTGTCTCTTCGGCCAGATACCCAAGACTTATATAACCCCAAAATTCTTAAACAATTTTTCTCTTTCAGGTTTTCGCTGAATTGATGTCATCTACAGCCAGATACATCTGTCAATCATCTTTGCCAGCTATCGCCTTTTAAGCTGGTTGTCGCCTCTGTTGTTTACCTTTGCTATTACACTCCGCCGCCGCCACCCACGGCCGAATATTTTTGTCAATCATATCTTTATCTGCAATCGACTGTGTTTTTGCCTTTAATGGTGCACCCCACGGTAACATCCACTGCCGGATATTTTGTCAATCTTATTTTTGCCAGTCAAGGTAATATACTACATCATGTCCCATATCTGCCAGATACTCGGTCCCGATCTCACTATTGTCATCAATTTCTTAGCCTTCTGGAAATTTTCGAGAATTTCTCTGTCTTTCTAATGTATATGCGGATAATTCCACAAATTTCGGATTTCGTGTTTTCTGCTTGTTCCAGGGATACGCGGAAGACGTTTCCCGCGAGTAAATATGGTGGCTTTATTTTCTTTTTATTTTCCTATAAAACCGAGGCTTCAGGACTTTGGTTTCTTCTTTTTTTTTAACGCTTTCAGTTTTTCTGGGTGACTGAGAAAGAGTGAGAGTAAGTGGAGTATGTAGATGAGTGCGTTGATTTGATGGTATGCACTGTGGTATTTTTAATGATGATGGTAGCGTCAGTAGAATATCTTGTACAGGTGTTTATTTGTAGTTTTGTGTGTCACGGATTTCGCCGGAGATGGATGAACAAATGTTTACCTGGATGTTGGGTAAGACGGGACTTAGGATGAGGGGCCTTTTATTTCTTTTCGAGCTTAGCTGAGGGTTGTTGTTTGAACTTAATTAACTGCTTCTTATTTCAAAAGTTCCTTCGTTTTTAAATTCCTTCATTGGGATAGCGGCCAGGACGTTGCCCTTAAAACTGGTAGAGAGAATGATACTGTGCGTGCTTTTCTCTTTGGGGGCTTCCGGGGACTGAGGTACCGCTGTCTGGCGCTTCACTCTGGCACTTCCAATGACCAGCCGTTTCTTTTCTACAATCACACAAGCAGCGTACATAGGCTTTTTAGAAAATGGAAGCCTCACAGAAGACCCAAGAGTGTGTTTAACTGCACCTGTCCCAGTCGCTGACATGCCTATTACAGGCGAGACGTATTTACCAGACTCGACCAGTAAGGGATTTTGGTTGATCGAATGCAGAACTCCAGGGGTCTTCTTCGCTGGTTAAAAAAAGAAGAGGTGACCAGTCTCTCCACACTTCCAACTCTTGGTTTTCGGCCTATCACAATGATCTGCATTTTCTGGTTCTCTGCAGCCAGACAGTTGAGGATGGAAATGAAGGTTTTGTAATCCACGATGGTTTCAAAACTGCACCTACCATTCAGATCGTCGGAGAAAGCACTCAATATCTAACCGAGTGCTCTCGTCAGATCTGAGGAGAAACCTCAAAAGTTGTTACGACGGTTCTTAGCTTGCCTACATACTTAGTTTTTAGGCTCAGATCTTTATTTATAAGGTCACGACTGGCTGCCTCTGCAATCTTCAGACGTGAGTAGCAATGTGTCTCACGGGAAATATCCCGCGCCTTTGATTATTCTTTGAGACTGAGATACCGCTGACAACAACCTGATGACGGTGTGTTTCGTGGAACGACAAATGTTGAGAGAATGCTTGTCGACCACAAAATCTTCAGTTCTTGGAGAGCCATCAAAAGCCCATTTTCTTTTATATAATGTGCGTAACTTTTGGTTCACCCCAAAAATTCCGAGATGTTGTTCATACATTTCGACGGGTACTTCCGGCAATGGAGTGATTCCTTAGTCGCAGCACTGTCATTATTCTGATTAGATTTTCTTGGTCATTTCCAGTAGAGTTCCTTGCATTCATTTACGCGCAAGTACCGTTGGGAAAGGTATCAATCCATCTTTTCTCTCCAGTTATGGGTTAAATAACAGGACAGGTTGAGTTCTATAGCCTTGGCTGGCAACCAGTCTACCGCAGAAAGCAATGGCAACCGACTTTATAATCTTCTGCACAGTCAGTCATGTCTCTTTCGAGCGTGTATTACGTATGGCACTTAACTGACTGACCAGTCATTGTAAAAAGCGAACTCAGCTGCTACTAAGGTATCGTGGCGTCGAACTCCTCCCAACAATTACCATGAAGGTATTTATATAAAAGATCTATAGAGGCAACATTACGGCGGTTGGTAAGTGACTACAGATAGATAAATAAATAAATTAATTAATATTGTGTTTTATGTTATATATATATATAATTATATGGTTTGCAAATTACTCCCATTGAGACATAGAAATGTTTCAGTTTTATATTTCCGTTCACGGAAAAGAAACACTAAATATACACGGAGAAAAGGAAATAGAGACATTCAGGGAGAAAGAAAACGGGGGCTATAATTTATGAACAGTAAAGTTTCTAACCTTCTGTTAGTACCGTGAGGCACAGTCGCAGCATTAGTTCCGTGGAGTTTTCAAACACCTCATTTAACATTGTGTAGCTATATCATTTAGTTCTTAAGTTTTGGGGGCTTTCTTTCTGGGTTTTATTGGTTAAACAAAACAAAAAGGTTTATTTTTGAGGAATGGAATCAAAAGTTTAGTACTGATAAATGAATTTGTAAGTTTCAAAAATCATTTTAATTCACATAAGTAGTATGACAACCCAAAACTCAGAAACCTATTCTATTAATCATGAAAATTTGACTTGACACTTGCTAAATGAGGGAAAATTATTTTGTGAGCTATTCAAGTACTCATTGGTACTGCACGGTGAAGTAGGGGAAAGCGGCTCGGATTGATGATTCGAATTCATTACATTCGCTAACATTCGCTTCAAAAATGTATGAATCCATCTCTTCTCCTCTCCCCCTCCTATGGGTAAAAAGAAAGACAGACTGGATTTGGCAACCAGTCTACTGCAGTAAGAACAGGCAATCTACTGCAGGAAAAACTTTACACAACATTCGGTTGGGGCCCACTTGTGGAGCCAAAATAGTCTCATGAAAAAGCTTCTAGAGAAAGTGACTCAACCCGTCCAGGGTAAATGCCGCCACAAGTATAAGTAAGTAGTACTAACGGAGGTCTGATATGTGCAGGACATTATTTACAATTTTATCCTCAGAAAATGAATATTTGGTATAAGCCAGCTTCTTTTCTTGCACTTCCCGCCTCCGTATACTTGCTTCCCTGATAGCTACAATCTCCAAGAGTTTAAATGAAACGTCAATTTTCATCTCTTATCCCCTAGACTCCCATCCTTCTCTTATCCTTTCCCCAACACTTTCTGTATCTTGTTCTTCTCCCTTTTCATCCTACTCTCACGCAACTCTCTTCACACCAGTATTCTTATCCATCCTTCTCTTACTCATTTTCTAACACCCTTTGTAACCGGTTCCTCTTTCTCTTCGCTCTTCTCACCAAGACCGCAAGTATGCAACATTCAGTGAGGAATCGAACTCAGTACTCAGTTTTTAGGAGACAAACTTACTAGGCATTACAGCACGACGAAGTTCAACGGGCATTTGACATTGATAGATTTGACATTGCAAACATTTTAGTTTCTGTTTTAACATATATTTAAAATATTCTTTACTCTTTTAAATCTGCCGTGTCTCTTTAGGACGTATGCGGTGCTGACCCTCCATATCTTCCTGTCTCTTGTAGCTCTTAATACAATCTTGTTATTTCTCCTAAACCCTGCTCTACCATCCAAGTAGGTCACGCGCTATTTTCCCCTGTCGCTCTTTCCCTGTGAGTATCAGATTCTCCACGCTCTCCTTCCTAATTACGTGTCCTAGAAACTTCAACTTCCTGGTGTTAAATATAAGTTTCCTTTTCGCTTCCATTCCTGGTGTTAAATATAAGTTTCCTTTTCGCTTCCATTCTCTCCAAAACCTCGTCGTTGCTCACATGTTTGGTTCATGTATCCTCAGCATCCTTCTGTAGAACCACATTTCTGTCGATTCTAGTCTTCCTAACATCTCTGAGTAGATTATCCGGCATTTGATGCCATATAGAAAGAGTGATATCACATAACGGTCCGGTACACTTCTTTTTTTTTTCTTTTTTTTTTTTTTGTATTCAACGAAATGTCTCTCAATACTCTACCCAGTTTTTGGAAATCTAGCTAGGACATGACAATATGTTTGTTTTTTTTTTTTGTTTTTTTTTTTAATCATATCACCCCAAGCAAGGCGATAACGCCACTGATGCGCAGGGGGCTACGTAAGGGTAAAAAGAATGGAAAAGAGAAAGCCAGAAACCACATTCTAAACAGGGAACAAGGAATGAGCTTCATCACCTGTTCAATAGACGTGGTTGGAGTGAGAACCGGGCGATAGTTTAGTCTATCTACTCCAATTGAAAAAAATAAAAGAGAGTGAAAAGATTGGAAAAGAGAAAACTGGAAACCGCATCCTAAACAGGAAACAAGGAATGAGCCTCTTCACCTGTTCAATAGACGTGGGTCTTCAGATCTTAGTGTCGTACTTTCCGTCCTCTGTTAGAAATACTTCCCAGGTTTTTAAAAATACTTCACAGGTTTTAAAAAACACTTACCAGGTTTTTAAAAACACTTTCGGGCTTTTAAATTTCTGTTCTTGTTTGATTTTAGTAATTGGCATTTTGGGCTAAACTTATTCAGTGATGCGTTTATTTCTTTGAGCAACATTTTATTATTTATTAGACCTTTTTGTTATTTATCATAAAAGACTATAGCAACATGATGTCGGTTGTAAATCTGAAACGGTGTCAAAAGATTAAAAAAAAGCTTTCATAACCTGAAATGTTTTCAAGGGTTTGCATCCCTTTTAGATTTGTACCGAATTTGTGTCTATTTACATCAGAAACAAATAAAGTGGGTTTAGGAAAGTTATCAAGCCGCAATAGTATTTGCTAATCGACTTAACAAGCCGGTCTATCCTAACCGTTGACACTTAAGAGGGCAATCAATTGGCCCAGTCGACAAAAGACTTTCAAATAAAATCCTTTCAAAAATAAAGATGTTGGCACAAGCCACTCCCAGTTAGTCATTGTTAACGATCTCAAACACTAGAGACTACTGTCTAATTCGTGTTTGTCAAGTCTCTATCAATATTTTGACAAAATGTGTTCTTTACAGCAAATACACGATCCGTTTTCGGAAGAAGTAATATGCAATGAAAGCACCTGGATGAAATCGCAGACAAGTTACATTTTATAAACACTCTCACAAATGTCTTTTCATATATTCATGTGAGTATCTCTCCTCATATATATATATATATATATATATATATATATATATAGTTGTAAGTAGTAGTTTTTCCTATATATATTAAGACAGTATACGTGGATTATTATTATGCTATATATATATAAAGAGAGAGAGAGAGAGAGAGAAAGAGAGAGAGAGAGAAAGAGAGAGAGAGAGAGAGAGAAAGTGAGGCGGAATTTGTTTATAATTGTGTCCCGACTTCGGATCTTATTTCAATAAATATGTGCGTGTATGTTTGCACGCATGTCCGTGTGCTTGTGTGTGTGTGTGTGTGTGTGTGTGTGTGTGTGTGTGTGTGTGTGTGTGTGTACGTCTATGAACCAGTGTTTGTGTGTGTGTGTTTCAATACCCGAAAAATAGCAACTGAATTAAAATAAACAACAAAAAAAAGAAGAAATAAAATAAAATAACAAGAGACCTGAAGTTCTGTGTCCTTTTTTCGAAAAAATGAATGAAAATTAAATCAGGATTATTGTATCGTTTTAAAAATATTATTTAATAGAATTATCGACTTATTTTGTTGGTTTTATCAGGAGTGAAATAACTCTTATTTTTTATGGCTGGTGTTTTTTTTTTTTTTTTTTCAACTTGAAATTTCTTGGTTTCAAAGCAAAAAAATAAAAGAATTATTCTGCCATATAAAAAAAAATTTACATGGGAACAAAGAAAACTGTTTTTAATTTGAATGAAATAAATTATGTCTGTCTGACGTTTGATTAAATTCAGACTCGTTTAAATAATTTTTTATATCATTTCTCCTTTCCGCTACGAAAAATATTTTTAATCAACGCCTTATCTTAAGAATATTTGAATATATACAAATATATAAAAATATACAAAGTCACTTCAGTGAATTAGATCTTTGTTTCCTTGAAAATCGTTGTCACTGTCACGATACTTGAAGAGAAATACCAAAGGTTTACATTTCGCTTTCGCCCTCTAATTTCGTATGGCTTCTCACCAAAATTAGTCAGCATCTATAAACCAGAAAGGAAACCATTTACTCATCAGAATATTTTCTTTTATTTAATACCAACGACACCCCCGCCTATCACCCTCTCTTTTTCTTTTTCTTTGTCTTTTCTGTATACCCTCCTCTATTCGCCATCTATATATCTTCTTTGTCTCATTCTTTTTATTTGTCTCTCTCTTTTTCTCTTTCCTATATGTGTGCCTCTTTCTCTGTTCCCCATCTATAAACCTCTCTCTTTCTGGTTTCTATCTATATTTCTTTTTGCTTCAAGCGTAGATGTCTCTCCTTTTTGTATATCTGACATACCCTTTTAATAATATAGTAGCATCTACCTCCTCTTATTTCTCCATTTTATTTTTTTCTGGCATTCATATGCTTATAGAATTTACAGTATGATTATAAAATGTTCGGTTTGAGATAATATCTTAATAATTGCTGGTATATTTTGTCATTACTGCCAAGATATGATTCCTGTTGGTCTATTTCACTTTGTTTCTATCCAGTTTCAGTGCCACACGTGATCTACGTTGTCATACATTTCTGTGGTAGACTGTGCCAACCAAGGCTATAGAACCCAATCTGTCCTGCTTTTTAATCCTCTTATCCAGATCAGCCAGTGTTATATGTGATATATGCTTGAGTAATCATGACAGAGCAGAAGATTTTTCCAAAGTAGTTTGCCATTTCATTCTGTGGTAGACTGGTTGCCAACCAATGCAATAGCACCCAATTTCTCCTGCTATTCAACCCATAGCTGGAGAAAGAAGAAATGGATTAATACCTTTCCTGGGGTTTTGTGCATAACCGAATGAAACGAATTCGACAGAATTTCGGACTCAACAAGTTCACATTACAAGCCGATATTTATTACACCATAACAATAAGTTGCGATAATTCTTACCAATTAAAAAATCTAGAGATTTGTTTGTTCAATACAAACCTGAAAATCTTGTATAGTTTTTGTTTTGTTTTATTTTTTATAATCATTTCACCTCAAGCAAGGCAAGACTGCCACTGGTGTGAAGATGGTTCTTCTTATCTGTGCCTTGTCCATTTAAGGCGTAGGCGATCATGGCTTTCCACGTCTCCTTATCCCTGGTGGCTCTTAGGACGCTTTCTCCTGTTACAACACGTAACCCTCGTTCCGTCATCCACCTGCTCAACCCCGTCAAGTATGTTACACGCTGCTTTTCTCTGTCTCTTTTTCCCTCTGTCTGCCCTGTTAGTATCAGATTCTCCAAGCGCTCCTTCCTCATTGAATGTCTCAGAAACTTTAGCTGTCTTTTCGTGATGCTCAGGATGCTTAATTTTCTTTTCATTTCCATCCTTTCCAAAACCTCGTCATTCCTCACCTGCTCGAACCATGGTGTCCGCATCATCCTTCTGTAGAACCACATTTCAGTTGTTTCAAGGTTTTCCTTCATCTTTGATGAGATTTTCCAGCATTCACTGCCATATTGAAGAACTGACATCACATAGCATTCCAGTACCCTTTTCTTTGTTTCTAGTGAAATTTTCCTCTCTCTTAATACTCTACTCATTTTATGGAATGCGTCATTCGCCATGCCTATTCGACTTTGGATCTCTGTGTCGCGCTTTCCGTCTTCTGTTAGAAGACTTTCTAGGTATTTAAATTTTGTACCTGCTTGATTTTAGCATCCCCCACCTGCATTTGGCATTTCGGGCTGCTCTTTTTGCTGATGACCATGCATTCGGTTTTCTTGGAGTTTATTTGTAGTCCTTTCTTGTCACTCTCTTCAGCTACTTTCTGTAGGAGGTCTTGCAGTTTCCTTTCCATGTCTGCTATCAACACTGTATCATACCTTATGCTGTTCAGATTGTGACCTGCGATGACGAATCCTGGCATAACTTATAGAATCTTCAGAATAGTCTCGCTGTATAAGTTGAATAGATCCGATGAAAAGACACATCCTTGTCTTACGCCCCTTTCTATCTTTGTATTTTTGCTGAATTCGTTTCCTGTCCGTATGCAGGCGGTTTGCTGCCAGCAGAGATTCTTGATTACTCAGGTTTTTCCCAAATATGTCGAGATTGCTGAGAATTTCTACCAATTCTTTGTGGCGTACTTTGTCGAACGCATTCGGATAATCGATAGAATATAGGTACACATCCCTTTTCATTTGTATTGCCCTTTTGTAACGCCTCTTAATCATAAATATGCCGTTCCTTGTTCCAGTGTCTTTGTAGAACCTGCATTGTTTTTGTCCTATCCCTGGTCTGATTCTGCTTTTCGCTCTATTCATCAGAATTTGGACGATGAGTTTTGTTATGTGGCTTATCAAACTGATTGTTCTGTGGAGATCGCATTCGTTTGCATCTGGTTTCATAGGCAGTGCTATGAAAATTGGCCTGCCTAGGTTGTCCAGTATTACACAACTGTTATCAATTTCATTTATTATTTCTGTAATTTTCTCTACATCGAATTCGTCCAGGACTGTCAACATCTCTATTACAATGCCGTCTGGTCTAACTTCTTGTTTCAATTTAGTTTGGCCATTGCAGCTTCCATTTCGCACTTTAATATTTCCGGTCCGATCTCATCTTTGTGTATTGTCTGTTGCTCTCTCTTGTCGTGGAAAAGATCTTTTATATATTTTTCCCATCGCTGTAGTATTTTCTCTTTACCAACATGATTGTTATATCCTTGGATTTTATATATCCTGTTGAGAGGCATGTTTTTAGTCCTGTCATTTCTCTTATTTCTTTATACATATCTGCTTTATTAGTCCTATTAAATGTCTCTACTTCTGCACACTTGTTGTTGAGCCATTCTCCGTTAGCCTGTCTGCATTTGCTCCTTATTTCCTTGTGTAGCTTTCTGTATTCTGTTCCATGTCTTGGTATATATATATATATATATATATATATATATATATAGAGAGAGAGAGAGAGAGAGAGAGAGCGTGTGTGAAAGAGAGATAAATAGACTAAGATAGATAGATAGATAGATAGATAGATAGATAGATAGATAGATAGATAGATAGATAGATAGAATTTTGGGCTAACAATTATATTAGTTTAATTTAGAGTAATTCCTGAAATTCTGCATCGTGAAATACAAAAACATGCCTAAAGTGAAATAATTGCCACTCGAAGAAGGAACTAGAATTATTTTATATATTATCTCTTAGACTTATCATGCCGGCTGGACCCATAGAAGTATGAACTACTCTTGGATTTTGTCAAATATTTCCTTGGATAAAATCAAAAGGCAACTTGGCAATTAGAAAAAGAGAAATACGACCTCCAAAACGAAATCCATCTGAAAGAAAATATCTTCAACTTCTAAGCATACGTAATCGGAGGAAATGTATTCGCTGCAGAGATTTATGCAACCAGACCATTAAAAATTTCCAGGTCGTCTGTTTCTAAAACAGTCATAAAATATGAATTATCTGGAATTGTATCTGAATTATAAATAAATAAACGAAATAAAATAAATTAAAAAACTAGTGAACTGAACAAACACTCTAAAAAACTGAAAGCTAAAAAAGCTAAATAAAATACAGTAGAAAATTAATTTGCAAATCCAAATCCAAATTTAGATTGTTGGCTTATAATCGAAAGCAGTGGACAAGGAGAATAAATTGCAATGACGAGATTAACTGTTTTCATAGAAGGAAACAAAACAGTATTCACTAGATGAACAGTTAGCATTCTTCTTCTTCTTCTATGTGCCCTGTCCCTTCAGGACGTAGACGATCATGGATCTCCACGTTTCACTATCCCTTGTGGCTCTTAGTATGTTTGCTCCTGTTGCTCCTGGCACCCCCCGTTCCGTCATCCACCTGATCAGACTCTGCAGATATGTTATCCGCTGCCTTCCTCTGTCTCTCCTCCCTTCTATCTGTCCAGTCAGTATCAGGTTCTCCAGGCTCTCCTTCCTCATTGCATGTCCCAGGAACTTCAGTTGTCTGTTCCTGATGCTCAGCATCAATTTCCTTTTTGTTGCCATTCTTTCTAACACTTCGTCGTTGCTTGTATGCTCAGTCCACGATATCCGTAGCATCCTTCTGTAGAACCACATTTCGGCCGCTTCCAGTTTTTTCCTCATTTTCGATGATATTGTCCAGCATTCACAGCTGTATTGAAGAACTGACATCACGTAGCAGTCTAGCACTCTTTTCTTCGTTTCTATTGAGATCTTCCTGTGTGTTAGTATTTTGCTCATCTTCTGGAATGCGTCCTTTGCCATGCCAATTCGCCTTCGGATCTCCGTGTCGCACTTTCCATCTCCTGTTAGCATTACTCTCAATTAAAATAGTTTTTTTATGAAAATAAATTTCTCGAGTCCAAAAATGAGATGTTACCTTTCTAACCTTTTGCTCAAAGTAGTGTGGAACATCAACATTTTGCTTGCGTTATTATTTTATTTTTTAAGTTATATGCATATTATATTTCAGTATAAAATTAGTTATATTTTAGTTGTTGTTGCTATTGAAAGTTTTCAATTAATATGGTTTATATTACTGATTTTGTAGCATCAGTTTATAATATTTGTTTAGGGATTGTCTTTTTTATAACCTAGAGTATTCATCCACTTGAAGCCATTTGTAATCATTGATATGAGAAAACCATTGAACATAGAAATTATATTAAGCATTTCTGAATGGCTTGGACGCTATGAATAAGTTCCATATAAGAGTTTAAACCAGACTAATCCATTTAAGGACTCCCGTTCTTAGGTTATGCTTCGTTTTTGCATTCTCTTACTGTCAGTTAAGTGCCATACGTAATACAAGCTTTGAGCGATCGTGTCTCGAAAGAAACATTACTGACTGGGCAGAAGATTATACCGCAGTAGGTTGCCATTGCTTTCTGTGGTAGACTGGTTGCCGACCAAAACTATAGAACCCAATCTGTCCTATTATTTAACCCATAACTGGAGGGAAGAGAGGGATTAATACCTTTCCTAAGCGTATTTTTGCGCAAGTGAATGCAAGGAATTCAACTGGAATTCTAACTCGGTTCTCCGATTTGTCATTCCGTGTCGATATCCACTGCACCACAACGCACATCCTGACTCTCTTACTGTATTGGACCCAAATGCAGCCTTTTCTGTATTCAATTTCTTTATGTCCTATCATAAATTTGTCTTAACTGATCTATAAACAGGGTATTTGACGTTTTTGATATTTATTAATTCCTCATGTGTACCGTCGCTGCTTTCATTGTAGTTCCAGATCAATGTTTCTGTTTTTTGGAACACTTGGAACACTTGGATGTTGATGTTTTGTTCATTATCATGCATATCCCATCTATGATTACGTATGTCACTCGCATAGTCCCACCCCATTCATTATCAGTACACTGACCTCAGGGGTTGGGGGTAACAAAAAAGTCGTTTTCTATTAGTAAATAAGATATTGTTATCCCAAAGTGTTATGCCATCTGTTCAATATGGTAGAGGTAGTGATAGAATCAGCAACTGCTTTTCTGCTAAATGTTTTCAACATTTCTGCTTCTTAAATGGAATAATAGACAGAAATAATGATAACCAGTTCCAGATTAAGTATTTGCTACCAAAAGCTCACCGGCCGTTGCTTTTATTGTCAAAATGAAGATCAGTTCTAATCTGTCTGGAACATATTTGTTCAAAATGAAAAGCAAGAAAAGCAGCCCACTAACTACCCCAACGTGCCACTCAAAAATTCCATAACAAAGTGCAACCCTAAAGTGCCAACCAGAAATACCACACCAAAGCTCAACCCCCAAATTCCCCCCACTAAGTGCTAACCTAAAATGCCATACCAAAATACCACTCCAAAGTGCCAACCCAAAATGCCACCTCAAAATGCTACCCAAACGTACCACCCCAAAGTGCAACCCCAAAGTTTAGACTTAAGTCCTCAATAGCACCTGGAGAGTTTCCAAGCTTTCTAGGGATAAAATTTCCCCAAAGAAGCATTATAGCAACAAATCCAAATTTTTTGAAACAGTACTGGAAAACAAACTGAAACATGTTGAGAATCTAACATCAAGAGAGATCCTAAAATAAAATAGTAGCCACGCTAAATATTTCCCTAATACATATTTTTTCTCCTGTTCACTTCTTTCCCTTGTTATAGTTAAAGGAAAAAATTGAATCTTTTGTCAAATATCCTGTTTCATTTTGTATTTTTAAAACCATTTCTTTAAACTTTGTTCAATTACTTATCTTAATCAGTGATTTCCATAGATAAAACGGATAAGTGTTTGAATACAAAATCTGATTTTAATGTCCAAGATTGCAGGGATCATTAAGGATTTTGAACAGGAGCGTCCAAATTCACTTGTTACTTTGGCAGCTCATCTAAATGCATACCTATGTTGATGACAGTAAATGTTAGTTCTTCTTATGTAAGATTTTTATTCTTAACTGAGAGATCAGAAGGGATCAGAAGAAAATATCTGTTTATTCAATTACTCATAAGTTTATAATACCTTGTTTACCTATACTGACGAAAACTGCATTGCTGTATTTTCTAATTTGAGTTTGATGAATCTTTATGTACGCAATTAACTCTAACGTTACATGAATGAAAATATTCTACTGTTTAAATCATAAACATAAACATAAACATATCCCAAGAAAGATAACACAAAATCAATCTCTCATTAATAGATAAAACAATGATTTTATCTTTTAATGAGAAATATCTTTGTTATAGTTGCAATATTCGAGTAATACCTCGTGTTACCCCAATATCGAAATATTTCCTTACTAAGTACCTACGTAGTACAGGAGATCTGGTTGTGGAACTGATAAATAGATCATATCACATTCTATTATATATATATATATATATATATATATATATATATAAACTTATTTATAAAAGGAACTTTGTGTGTGTGTCTGTGTGTCTGTGTGTGTGTGTCCGTTACCTATAGACTCCGAAATGGCTAAACCGATTTTCTTGAAAATTTGCAGTTGCACTATAAGCGTCTGCGAGTGTTCTTAGCTAGGTTTTGTGTCGAGTTACTTCCGATAAAGATCGAAAATCGATTATCAAAAAAATCGGGTTATAGAAGGAGTGGTCCGATTTTAATCAAATTTGATACACTCATAGACAAAGACATAAGAAACGATATTCAGAAGTTTCAAGGTTGCAGTTCTTACAATAGTGCAGAAAATTTGATATCGGTACCAAGAAATCAAAATTTGACTTACATTCATTCATTTTTCTTTCAGTCTACGGTTTCGCTTTAACTGGAAACAACTATTGCTTTTTAGTCTTTCGTGCCAACGTCCAAAGAGTCTGAGCTCCAGGACCATGGATTAGTTTTAAAGCTTTCATTACACCCGAGCATCGCCGAGCTATACTGCTAGTATATATATATATATATATATATATATATATATATATATATATATATAAAGTTGTGATAAGTTTTTAGCCACCCTAGATTACATCACTTTTAGCTTGTGTAATAACGTCTCTACTTTTTTTTTTCAAACAATACAATGTTAGTATCAAGCTACTCTTATATATGACTTATAATTGGTTTATATTTTGCAATGAAAATTCGCGGAAGTAAGAAAATTGATGAATTTCAACGCGGGCAAATAACAGGATGGCATCAGTGTGATAAGTCTAATAGGGACTAGGTTTTTCCAGGTTAATCATCAAACGGCTCATAATATTTCAAACAATTTACTGAAGAAGGCCATTGTCGTGTGGAACAACTTTCACGAAGACCGTGTCTGAGAGAAAGAAGAGAGCGCTGAAGTCATCAGAAAGTGTCGTCAGAGCGTCAAAGATGTCGCCAACAGCATGAAAATGTCACTATATGTGGTAAGAAAGACTTTGAAAGAGTTAAGCTATCAAAGAAGAATTGCAAGAAAGAAACCATTGATTGTAGATGTTAGCAAGAACAGGCGTATGGACTAGGTGAGAGAATTTGAGAGCAAAATTATGAATTTTGGTAGTCTGTATTTTGGTCAGATGAAAGTAAATTCTGCCAATATTCAAATTCGAGCACAGGTTTATGTTTGGAGAAATCGAAATGAGACTTGGAACACGGAATTTCTGTAGACAACCATGAAACATGAAGGAATTGGAATAATGGTGTGAGGTGCTGTCTGTTTTGGATAGAAATCTGATCTGATTCTTGTTGACGAGCGGTTGAATGGTTCAAAATAATCTCAATATTAGAGAACGGACTTGAAACCAATCAGATTAATACGAATGTCTACCTTTTTCAAGTAAATGGAACGACATGTCAAGCAAGCAAAGTAGCGAAGTAACAAAGGCCTCGAAAAAATCGCAGGGAATCAAGTTACTGCCATGGGTAGCCCAAAGTCCTGACATGAATCCAATTGGGAGCACCTTGAGCGAAAACGTCGAGAGCGTGCTACTAAAATCAAGTCAGAAATATTGCTAAAGAAGTGTCAAAATATGGATCAGATGATTGCTAATAACTTGAGGAAATCCATAAAAAATCGAATAGAATCACGGAAATTAGCAAATGGAGGATCTACTCCATACTCCTTTCAAATACTGCTTATTTATTTTGAGTTGAGACTATGTAATTAAGCTTGGATACAGTTTATTTCTCCTGTCTAAAAACTCTCTCTCTCTCTGTCTCTGTCTCTCTCTCTCTCTCTCTCTATATATATATATATATATATATATATGTGTGTGTGTGTGTGTGTGTTCTACACATATACTGTTAAATATAACAGACAATGAATGTCTATTTTGCTTAATCATGAGCCGTTCTAATAATCGTATTTTGACTTTAATTTCAGGTGAAAATAAAAACAAAAATTCTCCAACATTTGGATATTTTTTATTATGCTGGTTCTAAGCTTTCGGCTCACATGAGCCATCTTCAGGGAGGTTACAGGGACGTTAACATGAAGACATCCACCATCGGAGATGATTTTATCTTGTGTTAACATAAAACATTGCTATGAACCGCATTACAAATTTACGAACTGCGTCTGCCATTCTTTGACTGTTATCGTTGTATGTATTTATGTATGTATGTATGTATGTATGCATGTATGTATGTATGTATGTATGTATTTACATTGTTCTGACTCATCTTTATTGCCAGATTCACAACGTTTCAGCCGTTGTACGCCCCGACATTCTTCAGGTGATTAGAATTTTGATTACTGGAGTAAATTGTTCTCGTTCTATGAGTCATGACACTTCGGTATGTCTTATTTATCTCTCTTTAACCCAACTTTTTAAGTTTGTCTTCGTCACTTGTAGCCAGGTAATGAACCCATAACTCTTTGGTTCAAGTCACTGGATCCACCCAACGTTTTATCCATTGGACCATGTGTTCTTGACACATTAGTTCAATACTTAAATTGTTGTCTTAAATTTTTGTTAAAATGCCATCAAAAGGTGTATAGCTTGTAACTGTAAGTATACAATTCGTGGAAGTGACATTTGTGTCCAATGTTAGTTCTTTAAAACTGATTTTGTTTATGTTTGGATACGAAACTGAGCGGATATGATAATTTCGTGGGATCTATGATGAAAAGGGTTTCACTTAAAGGCATTGTTCTGATCATTGTTAATCAGCAAACCATATATATATATATATATATATATATATATATATATAGCTTTGAGTTGTAATGATGCGTAGTGCCAAGAGTGTTGAGTTGTGGTGATACTTACTGGAAAAATTGTTGTTTTTTCAGGGGTTTACTGATAAAAGATATTTTGGTTTGGCAAGCAGGTTTTTTTGTCGCAAAGTGCTCGATATCAAGATAGAGCGTTGATAGGTTTAATGTGGAGAAATTTGTCACTTAACTAAGCAGAGTTTTGCTGACAACTAAGTTTCGTGAAAGCACCACTATGATTTCTTCACTTCTCAGGCCTTTTTTTTAATCTGCTTGAAAATTAAAAATTAAAAAAGCAGATTTTTTAAAAAATCTTTAAGGAGTAAGGATATCATAGTGGTGCCTTCAAGACATTTTGTTGTCGGCATGACTCCGCTCAGTTAAGTGACAAAGTTCTCTACATTAATCATATATATGTGTGTGTGTGTGTGTGTGTGTGTGTGTGTGTGTGTGTGTGTGTGTGTGTTTAGGCAGCAAATTTTCTTTTAGACATGTCAGATTAAATAAATTGCAAACATTCTGTCTGCATATGTTTTAATAAAATCCGTTCATACTCACCGATAATCTTTCCCGTATTATAATTGAAAGATGTTAGAAATTAGCTGTAACGTTGACAGATGTTATTATCATTCATTTCTCAATATATATTTGAAGCAGAAAAGAATTTACAGTAATTTTTAGCAACACAGTTTTGCGGTTATTTTTTGTTATCATAACTCACACTCCTGAAGATGATCTCGGAAGGAGATTGAAAGTACTTGGGTACATTGAGAAATGATTGATAATAAGATCTGTCAACATTTCAGCTCATTTCTGACATCTTTCAATTATAATACGCAAAATATTATCCGTGAGTATGAACGGATTTTATTAGAAACAAGCAGACACAATGTTCGCAATTTATTTAATCATATCTATCTATATATATATATATATATATATATATATATATATAAAGAAGTGAAAAACATTCAGGTATTTACTTTTATAAAGAGTGATCAATACAAATTAATATTGTAAGTTTGTTATTACAATGGTTTATATAACTACGCAAAAATTTTAATGTTTCAAAATAATACTGTTCTTCTTCAGGTGATATTTTAAAATAAATGGTGAAAATGATTTGTTTAGAAAATATAAGATGAATTGATGGTTATTTAGAAAACTAAGGAGTGGTGGTTGAAGGAAGTTAAACAATATGCATGTAGGTGTGTCAGTATTGCTCAGTCAAATATGAGAATTAGGTTGAACTATGAAGTTAAAAATATGGGTCGCGAAAGGGTACAAAGTTGCATAATATCAAGACATGACACTTTTTAGTTTTGTATGGGTAAGATACATACTGGGATCATACATTATTTAAATGGGTGGACAATAGTTTTTAACGGCAGGTTAGATTTTAGCTTTTTTTTAATTAGATTTTGTACTACCTCATCAGTTAAAGGGCTGAATTGTTTTCCAAATACCCTTGGGAAAGGTATTAATCCGTCTCTTCCTTCCAGTTTTGGGTTAAATAACAGGACAGATTGGGTTCTATAGCATTGGCTGGCAACCAGCCAACTGCAGAAAGCAATAGCAACCTACTGCGGGATAATCTTCGGCCCAGTCAGTCATGTCTCTTTCGAGACATGATCGCCTAAGCGTGTTTCACGTATGGCACTTAACTGACTGAATTATATATTATAGTATATTGTAGTTAAGAAAACCAAATAAGCATCGTTTGGGTCATCTATTTTAGTAAAATAATTTTTAAGTAATATCAGAGCATAAGTTATAAATGAACAATTTTAAGTAATTAAATTTTAGAGGAAAATGGTTTTTAACCACAATCAACATTCACACACACTTATCAAAAATTTAAAAAATGATTACAAGAACCTCCTATCAAACAAAAAAAATCAAAGACATTTTCGATAAACCACTCATAAATGCAATGAAACAAATACCCAACCTATCAACTATCCTCACTTCTAACAAATATCTAAAAAACACAAATCTATCAGGGAATTTAAAATGTCAGAAACCCAGGTGCCTAATTTGTAAACATTTGGTAAACGTCACAATATTCTCTGTACCCAACATCAAAATCAAATTGCAGCCACCACGCCTCACTTGTGACAGCGAAAACATTATATACTTCCTCTTTTGTTCAATATGTCCCAATAGTGGTTATATTGGCGAATCCGGTAATAGATTTAGATTTCGCTTCAATAATCACAAACTTAATATACGCCAAAATAATCAATATTCCCCAGTAGGAGCACATTTCAATCAACCGGGTCACACCTTAAAAAATTGCAAATGTTTACTAATAGACTAAAATAGTAGTTCTACAAATACTTCAATAACTAAACGTTTTTAGATACATTTAAAAAAATTTTTTTTTTAAATTTTAAAAATATTTTTTAAAAATATTTTTTAAACTTTTTTAGATACAATTAATTTTTTTTTATCTAAAACAAATTTACAAGCATTATTAAAGATAAGTTCACGTTTACAAACATAATTTTTTAAAAGAATCTGTCGCTTTATACGTCACTTGATGTAAAAACAAAAACTCTCGCAACAAACGCGTCACGTGATGTAAACAAACGCGTCACGTGATGTAAACAAACTCTTCATTGACGCTATCGCGAAATCTCGCGAAATACGTTACTAATTTAAATTTTAAAATCATTTGTTTCTGATGAAGGACCGAGGGCGGTCTGAAATATAAAATATAATAGTAGAAATAAACAAATACTGTCAAAAAACACATTTTCAAACTCAAAACGTTTTAATATTCTTTCCTATACACATTAAGACAGTATACGTGGATCATCACTATGCTATATATATATATATATGCTATATATATATATATATATATATATATATATATATATATATATATTCGCCTTCGTCGTTGCTACGAAAAGAAGATTTAAGATGGTGTTTTATTTTTTATTTAGACCCGCTGGAAAATTACCATTGCAAGTGAAGCGTAAACAGCAAATGAAGGTTGGAAATTAAGGATTTATGAATTTATCACTTCACGTCAAAACTGGTCCGTATTAAAAAATAGGATCTCAATTTGAAAAACTTTCGCTATTCTTATCTATTACCAGTTTTTGTTGTTTTTTTCCATTGCTGGCGGCAGCTGATGACATCGAAATGGACGGTATTTTTAAGTTGTACTTGTATTTCTTTTGTGATACACCTCTGTCATATTGACACAATTACACAATTAACAATTAACTGATCAGTAAAACCTTTGGCAGTTGATTATCTTCCATCTTCGTCACGTGACTTGGTATATATCTTATCTCTGTACATGTGACTTTTGGAATAGTTCATTGTTAATACTAAAACCGATCGCTTGCACATTGAGAATAGTGCAGAAGCTGAAGAAACTGTAATGATAAATCGATATCAAAATATGGAGATAGATTAATGGAAAGAAAGATAAATAGAAACAAACAAATGATAATGTGATCTAAATGAAGAGAGTTGGAAATATCAAATAAAGTGAGAATTTTGTTTAATAATCGATATGCACGATTGTTTTTACTTGTTTCATGCACAAGTTAAATTTTAAAATTCTAAAATATTACGTTTACACGTACGAAATGACCCTAATTCTATGTTATTGGATAATTTCATTCTTAAAAATCTATTATAGTCATGGATACTGACGTGAATTTACATAAACAAATGAAGTCACTATTCTTTCTAGATTGTACTTTATAGTATGTTTGTAGGTTCGTGTTTGCTTTCGTGTGTATGTTTATGCGTGTGCCTTTGTCTGTGTGGTTGTGTTTGTGTGTATATGTGTGTAATTTTGTGTCTTTTATACAAAATATAAGAAGCCATTGTCAACAGAACGATATATCTCTCACCAAAAGAAAGCTTGTCTATTATTAACTCAACTTGAAGATATGCAATTCCGTAGATACTCTAGCGTGTTTTGTGTGCGTCTGTCTTTGAATATCAATGTATGACTACGTGCTTCTGTAGACACACACGCGCGAACGCACGCGCGCACACATATTCACACACGTTCTGAGGTTGAAAGAGACAATTTAGTGGGAAATAGACAAAATAAAGAAAGGCTCAATAAATGTAAAGAAAAAACAGAAAGAAAGAAGCGGGAATGAAGAAAGAAGGTCGATAAGGAGTAGATTGTAAGCTGAGCCAACAAGATATATATATATATATATATATATATATATATATATATATATATAATCGTGGAATCGGCTGTTAACGAGCGGAGAATTGATTGAGCTTGGTCGTGAGTGTGAGAGTGAACAAAATCTTGACACAGACGGAAAACACTTCCTATGTTAAGCAAAAGAAATAAGGCGAGGGAGGGGGAGTATGCCCGTCCCCCATAATCAGTGGGGTTAGCGTAGCCTTTAGAAAGCTCGAAGCCCAATTACACGTTTGCCCGAACGACCAGAGGCACTCTTGGGTGCCGCTATTATATACACGGTCTTTATATCCACATTGCACAGCCATTACATTCTAATTTCATTCTTTGTCCACACAAAGTTCGCTTATTGCTCTATTTGAGTCAGTAAATTCAGGTTGCTATCCAATTGTAGACTGAAACACAGTGTGAGGGCTGAACGCGCTTAAAGGAGAAAAAGATATAAAGAGCGAGATTTAGAGAAAAATAAATAGAAAGAGAGAAAGAGTAAATAGAAAGGGAGAGAAAAAATAAAAAGTAAGAGATATGAAAAGAGAAAGAAGAATAAAGTGAGAAATCGCTTCAGGGAAAATAGTGGGCAAGAAAAAAAAAGTACGGAGAGGAATGAAAAAGAAGGCAAGAATGAAACCCACAAAAATGCTAAAAAATGACATAGGGAAAGACCACGGATAGAAGATAAAGAAATGAAAGAAAATGCTTATTCAAAAAGAAAGAAGGATAGAAGATGTATATATATATATATATATATATATTGTCATCCGCAGACAGATCTGTTTCGCCGTATCACAGCTCATCAGTACAGTTAGACTCCGATTGCTTATATGTGTCGGGGGAAGGAGGGTGAAAACCTAGATATAACTAAATATATATCTGTAATAAGACAATATGAATAAAGACAAATGGAAAACTTATCTTTGTCGGTGGGCTTTGCTGTAAAATAAAATTCTTACATTTGCCTTGATAAAACCCAACATAGGACGAAACATTTCGGCAAAGATATATTTTCCTTTTGGCATTATCATCCCTCTCCCTTCTCCTTCTCCTTCATTTACCCCCTCTCTCTCCCCATCCTCTCTCTCTCTTTCAGACACATGCAGATTGGCACAGAATTCAAATTCCCACCGATGTCCCATTTCTTCATGCAATTTTTCCTTCACTAGATATCTTGAAAAAGAAAAAATATATCGTCAAAGCGCGTACCGAGATGGTTGATGACGTGCTTGAACAAATAACTCTTCTATAAGCCAAGGCAGTAACATCAACAAATATGTTACTTTCATTGACAAACATAGCAACACTAAACGACATTTATGTAACAGAATTTTAAATGATTTAATTCTTATGAACATTATTTGTACCATTCAAACGATCGAAGAACGTCCTACTACCTTTTAAATTCTATAGATAAAATAGCCAATTGGCTGAAAACGAAAAGCTGGTGACTGGTGACTCTTGTTTTCCACTGATACCAGAGGTGAGTGTTCGAAGCCATGATTTTCAGTGTTGATTTTCTAGGTTGTGCAACACCATATTCCAACTTTATTTTGTACCATTTAGCTGTGTGTCGTGCTACGTTGTAAATAATCAATAATCTCTGTCTGTCTGTCTGTCTGTCTGTCTGGCTGGCTGGCTGGCTGGCTGGTTGACTGGCTGGATGGCTTTCTCTTTTCATCTCTCCCTCTCTCTTTTTATATATATATATATATATATATATATATATATATAAAGAGAGAAGGAGAGTTGAAAAGAGAAAGCCAGCCAGCCAGTCATCTATATATATATCCTGAGGATTGTGTTCAAACATGAAACAGATTGTCTGTTTTTTATCTCAATGCTCACTTTAATATTTACATTCAATATATCCTTGATATTGAGCACTTTAACTCATAAATATAGCATACCTTGAAAGTATACTTTATCATATATATATATATATATATATATATATATATATTATTAGATAATATTGACATACTGTGTCTATTTTTATACTGATTCTTTACAGTTCCTTAATCAGTTTCCTGATATTAAAATAAAATTCATTAAAAAAGTGCTGTAGTTTCTTCTAACCCATGTAGTTTCAATCTTTTCGAATATCATCCTTAGGGGTAAATTACAAAAACGAATTTATTACAACTGCAATAAAATCTGCATTTTGTTGTGATGATGATTTTTAAAAACATTCTCTGTTATAGCTCTTTTAGAATTTTAATTTATTCGTTGTAGTTATGGAACTTGGAAAAACAAGCATTTCCATCATTAACTATATATATACCTAATAAATACAGTGTTAAATCAGCTCATGAACTAATCCAAATCTTAAATACACAAGAACATAATAATGAAAACATTGTCTCATTTGATGTTGAAAATCTATTTAAAAATGTCCTGAATAAAGAAACGATTGATATAATTGTAAAGAATATTTACACCAATCCATCTCTCCCTCCACTAAAAATCAAGCCTAATACATGACGAATTTTTGTTTTATTTGTACCAATGATGTTTTCGCTATAGCCATCAAAATAACATCTACATACAGCGTGATGGCATTTCCATGAATTCAGTTCTTGGACCAATATTTATTAACTTCTACATGGTTAATCTTGAAAGTAAGATTTTAACACCACTAAAAAATCTTTTGATGTGCGTTGTGGTGCAGTAGATATCGGCTCGAGAACTTAGAGAGCCGAGTTCGAATTCCAGTTTAATTCGTTGTAGACACAAATGCGCAAATGCCGTTGGGAAAGGTATAAATCCGTCGTTTTTCCCTCCAGCTATGAATTAAATAGCAGGACAAATTGGGTTTTATAGCTTTGGTTGTAGCCAATTGTGTATCACGTATGGCACTTAACTGACTGACTGAAAAAAAAACCTTAATCTACCTAAAATATATGGTTGATATTCTCATCTTACATAAAGCATAGATGAAACACATGAACTACAAGAAAACTTTCAAAAATCTCCATTCTTAACTTCACATATGAGTTTAACATTAATAATAAATCCTTTTTCTTGATATATTAGTAGACACTAAAAATAATATATTTACTACCTCCCCTCATAAAAAAACAACTAGCATAAACACATATATTCTAAACCATAAAATTGAATGCCCTATTACAAAAATTGATACACCGTGCAAAAGTTATCTCCTCTATGAAAAAAAGGACTACATTGAATTTTAAAAAATCAACAAACTCATTAATAATGAACTTCCTCATTACATCATTACTGAACAAATTAGACGTGCCATGAGAAATATAAACATAAACCTTTGATAATACTTAATAATTTCTCAAATAATCCCAAACATATCAACCTACTATACTGTAATCAAATGCATTCTAACTATAAGCAAGATGAAAAATCCTTAAAATATCTCATAAATATTAATATATTCCCCACTGATCCCGGTAAAAAAGAAACTAATTATATATTATATTAAGTTTAGTTCAACCACCTTAATCATACGCAGTAACTCTTCTCCGTCAACTAGTGTTTTAGAAAAGACTAAAATTGTATATTAGTCTAAATGTCTTTTGAGAGATTGTATCTCTGACAAAATAGTATGTACTTATGTTGGTTTGACGACCACAGCGTTATCAAGACGTCTTAAACTTCATTTGTAGGATACAAGTTCTATTGAACAACATCTAAAAGCACATTCCTGTTCACCTTCACAATACAGGAAAATACTAATTGAAACAGCACAAAAATAATGAACAAAACTCCACATTTTCGACGACCTTTATATCAAAATCAACTAACACTCAACAAAATTTATTACGAGTGTATCAGCAACGTGCTGAAGTGCATATATAAAGAAATTAATGTCATTTTGCATTTGTACCAATTCCCAGTCCCTTATATTGAAATGCTTGTTTTGCCAAGTATTCTGTAACTACAACGAATAAATTACTTTTCTAAATGACGTGTTCGCGCGTGTATTCTTAAAAAATCACTATCAGAACGGAATACTGATTTTATTGCAGTTAGATCATGTTTGTCTTTGTAATTTATTTCTGGGGATGATCTTGGAAAATATCGAAAGTACATGGTTAGAAAAAACTACGGTGCTTTCCTTGATGAATTTCTTCTTAATATCAGAAAAATGATTAGAGAACTGAAAAGGATCACTATGAAAATAGACAATACGTTTATATCATTCAATGAGACAATGAAAATATAGTGCCTAAATCTATCTATCTATCTATCTATCTATCTATCTATCTATCTATCTATCTATCTATCTAGATAGATAGATAGATAGATAGATAGATAGATAGATAGATATCGCATACACACGAATATTGTGTGAGTTTTATTTTCAGTTTTTTACTCAAAAGTAGGGGGTCGCACTATACGTAGGTAATTTTTTGAAAAGGTTAAAAGTCATATATTTTTGGTTGCACTATACACAGCTATTTTTTGTATAGAAGGGTTAAAATTGTCAAAAAAATTATGAGTCGTATTATACATGAAGTCGGCTTGTGCGCAAGTATATACGGTATATGATGTGTCAGATGTTATTATGCAAGTCAATGTTTTCACAATAAATTTGCTATTAACCAGTCGATGTGAGTAAACCTTTAAGGATATATTTATATAAATAAGTGAATTTCAGCTAATAATTACTGTTTTTATGATAAAAACCCGCAATAATTTCTCTGGTAGTGTGTGTTCACGCCACTGCATGCTATGTCATCATATTGTATCGCAACTTTAATTTTTTTGTGTGTACTCATATATAAGTAGATGCTCTATTTATTTATTAAACAATATATTTGTTTATTTTCGTCTACCGTCTTGAATATTCGAGAAAGTTTATTAAATAAAAATATGAGAAAGGTTTTGCTTAAAGTTACTGTTCAGACATTACTTGATTGGCAAAAGCTTCTCGTGGCCGAGTCGATTAAGACAAGTCCGATCTAACGACGGTTTCCCTCTGCCAAGTAGAACGCAGATTCCAATCCTGCCGGAGAGCGAGCACACACACACACACACACACACACACACACACACACACACACACACACACACACACACATATATATATATATATATATATATATATATATATATCGTTCATTCAGCAATGAATTAGAACACTCTCTGCTATTGGGCGTGTAAAATGATAATATACACGCTAAAATGTTTGCCTTCTTCTCCCGAGCGCCCATAGCCCAGAGGTAGAATCGCCTACTGACGCCATTTCGGTTGCGTTTCAATCCTGGGTTAAAAGCAATCGGAGTATAACCGTACTTATGAGCTGTGATACAGCGAACCAGATCTGTCTGCGGATGACTATATATATATATATATATATATATATATATATATATATATATATATATATATCCATTACCTTTTAATAAGTATACGTTTGAATACGAAGTCATAAGTTGAATAAAAAAACACATAAAACTAATAATGTTAAATTGGATGGAGCGCAAAGCTATGTCGATGTTGCGTCTTTCATGAAACATAATCAACCAATTCAACTTAAAAGACAACAGGTAACTTTTGAGCTCATATTGTAAACAGTGAAATTCCGTTCAATGTTGATGATGTCATCAGTTAATAATTCTACGTTCTTAGACAAAACGTTCTTTGAGAGATAATCAAGGAGCTTTAACGAAAGAAGTATATTTATACAAAACAATTTTCTTTACACTATGTTGTTAGGACTGTTGTACTAATCTTTGTTGTCATATTTACGACGTTTCGGCTGTTGTACGCTCTGCCCTTCTTCAGGTCATTGGAATGACCAGAACGCTATGAATATGATAACAAAGATGAGGAAAACACTCCGAACAATGTAAATTGTGTAAGTAATTACTCCTCATCTCAGAAATAAAAACAGATAAGACAATGTTTATTTATTGCAAAACAGACAACTGTCCACCTACCCAAAAATTGTCTCAAAGACAGTAAATCAAAGAAATATCTCCACAGCATTTTCGGATATTTTTCCCATAACAGGTGTATGGTTCCTCATTAAAAATAATTGAAAGTAGTATTCAAAGAAGCATTCCAAACTTCTGTAAATTTTGTCAATATCGGAATCTTGAAAAATTAACAAAAACAACCGTGAAGAAACTGATGCTTTCATAGAATATTAACAAGCAAAAATTAATGAAATAATAATTTAATCTGATAAATTATATTCAACAAATATTTTTGGAGGTCTAATTCTTTTGGATATATTTTGAAATAAAATTTTTTAATGCATTAAGTTCGTTTACCTAATAAAACCCCACACGCGCACAGTTATCAATATTTTGCACCTGAACAGATATATTAAACTGTATGCCACACAAGGTTACGGTCATATCACGTTGAATACACCGGTTCTCGCTCGATCACCGAAGTTAAGCAACGTTGATTCTAGTTAGTACTTAGATGGGTGAGCCGCATGGGAATACCAGGTGCTGTAAGCGGTTAGTAACGGATGTGCGTTGTGGTGCAGTGGATATCGGCTCAGAAACAGAAATCGGTAAGCCGAGTTCGAATTCCAGTTGAATGACCTGCATTCACTTGCGCGCTAGTACCCTTTGGAAAGATATTAATCCTTCCCTTCCCTCCAGTTATGGATTAAATAACAGGGTAGGACTTGGGACCCTACCCTTAAACAAATCCTAATGAAACTTCCTCAATCGAGGAGGAAGCCGGCTCAACCCGACTAGGGTGAATGCGGCTTGCATACATATGCCACACAAGGTATTACTCGCAAATCTATAAGTATATCTGGAATAGTTTACCAACATGTGTGGTTAAGAGGAATTTTCGTTGACTTGAATAATAAAATCTGACATACTGTTAGTAATTCTTACTGAAATTCCTAACTATTGAAAACCCTATTATTCTACTTTTCTAAGTACAACATACAAACTGGGTGCCAATATTTGCTGAAAATGACTCGCGATTTTATTTGTGTGGATAATAACTAAAATAAAAAAGTAACGGTGAAGTGAGTAGGCATCGATAAAAGAGGCAAAGATTTTAAATCAGGTTAAAATGCAACCGACACTCAAATATGTTAATGTATGAATAAATGAAAGTTTCCGCGCATTTATTTAAGAAGTCCAACCCTTGATGTTATATAAATAGTCTTATATATGATTATGTGAATAGCAGTAGAAATTATAGGAATTGTTGTTTTGTTATTTTCAAATGTTTCACAGAGAAGTATATGGAGAAAGAATGAAAAGGCAAACCAGAGAAAGTGTCAAATGAAAGAAACAAAGAAAAAAGGGAGGAGAATAAACATCAGTAGGGGTGAAATGGAATAAATAATTAATTCAAAGAGAGTGAAGACAGAGTATTAGTCAAAAGATAGAGAGAGTGAGAAACGTGGGAAGATTGTAAGAGAGAGAAAAAGCCTGGTGTAAGTGGCTAAGAAGCAAGTACAATTGAAGAAGGTGTAGAAAAACGATTTTTCTTTTCAGAAGGAAAGATTTAAATGAAAAACGTTAAAGGAGTGCAAATTAACGAAAGAGTGGGTTGTGAGAGAAAGAAAACGTTCCTGTTTCTGATCTGCTGTACGGCTCAGTTGTTCGCCTTACCTTAAATACTGTAAATAAAGAAAGGGAAAACACGTAGATAAAACAAGGACAAATTTGCAGGGTTATATAAAAGAAAACAAGGGATTAGAAAAGTAAAAAAAAGAAAGAAATAGAAGACACGAAAGAGCTCACACTCGAGAACACCACGCCCCATTTTTTAATCGCTGGCCAGGTCTCCACGCCTGAGGGCTGCGTGTGGTACGGAACCCGGATAAAAGCACATGGTAAAAAATTGGGTGGAAACGAAAGGAAACAAAGATCAGAATAACAAGCAGATTAGAAGAATACAGAATTGGTGAATAAAATGATTGATTTTTTAATTTTCTTAATTCTACAGCCAGAGACACATTGACATAGACAAACACGTTCAATGCGCCAATCAGTAATTGATGTTAAAGGTTTTTTTTTTCTTTAATGCTATACCTGTTCAGGATGTAAGCGATCAAGTCTCTCCACAGATTCCATTTTCTTTTTATCATTTATGAATTTCTATGCTGTCTTGAGAATGACAGTGGAATAGTTTTTCATTGCCTTCTCCACAGTTCTAAAACTAAAGTTTAATTCGTCTTACATTGGTGACTACCCAAGGCTAGAGACCTTATTCTACACTACCATTTACCATATAGCAGAAAGCATTTGTACGAAAGGTTACGTAATTTTAACTCTACTTACCGATTAGACTGTCCGCACTTATATCTGCTACACTATACCTGATGTATAGCTTGTTAACTTAGACCAATGATTCCCAACTGCCGTGATGCGGCACACTATTTTGAATTTCATTAAAAAGGAAATGCCTCTCGTTAGCTAAAAAAGACTTATCAACTTTATTGCAATTTTCTACTTCTTATTTATGTAATATTAGGTTTTCCAACCCTAAATAAAATCAAAAATAAGGAGCGAGAAATATTATGCTCAGCTAAAGAAGAAATGAGAGTCTGCTTCTCACATATTCAATCAAACATTGAGGACATCATGAAAAAACACCAGGTACAGCTTACACAGAAAAAGCTGCAAAAAATAAGGAGCAAGAAAAATTATGCCCAATTGAAAAGAAATGAGGTTCTGCTTTTCGCACATTCAACTAAACATTAAAGAAATCATCAAAAAACACCAGGTACAGGTTTCACACTAAATAATGTACACAAGCAGTGGAATAGAAATAAAGAGAATAAAATAAGTTTATATTTGTGTGTGTAATCTATGGTTTTATTTCGTAACATTTAAATTTTTCAAAATTTTGCTAAGTACGCAGTGATATTTTCCTTTGTTCTGAGTTTCTTAAAATCTTGAGAAAAACTGACTTAAACGAATTGCCTTCCTTATCTTTTTACGTTTAGTTTAACTGTTCCATTCATTAGTGGTAATTAAAGGTTTTGATTTTACTTTAGGAATGGGGCTAAGAAAGAATTTAACTTGAACTTTTTGGTAAAACCATCCAGCAGCAAATATTGTGGAGTATCACGATATACATTCAGTTTCACATAGCATCATAATATATGAAGACATTCTAACCTGTAAAGGGAACTGAATGTTCTCATTGTTTTGCTCTCGATGATTTTCCTTTTGATCACGCTTGAACACAGGAACACACCTTCTATTCCAGCAGTGCAGAATTTATACTTTAGCAAATTATGTATTTCGTTAATAAAGAACAACACAAAATCTCATGTATGGAAATTTTCTGAGGTTCCGACAGATACTGAAACACTAAGCGGTATTTTGTTTAGGTTATACTTAAATCAGAATCCAAGCTTCGAACTTCTTCTTTCGTGTGGTGTGTCCCGTCAGGACGTGGGCGATCATAACTTTTACACAACTTCTTATCCTTTGTAGCTCTTAGCAATTTTTTTTCTATCGCTCCCATTCTTCGTTCTGCTATCCATTCATAGAAGCTCGCAAGGTAGATTAACCACTACCTTTGCATTTGAGTGAGTGTCAAATTTTCCAATTCCTCTTTCCTCATTATATATCCCAGAAATTTTAGATCTGTCTTTCTAAGAATAAGTGTGGTTTTGTTTCCATGTTTATCTTTTTAACATCCCTGCCACATACTGTTCCGCCATCCTTTTACACAAACTCGTTAGAACAATAGCTTTTCTCTCAGTCTTTATTGCCTGCAGTATGTCTGGTGAGTGTCAAATTCTCCAAGCCCTCTTTCCTTATTATGTTCCCTAGAAATTTCAACTATTTCTGATTCTAAGCATAACTGCTCTTTTCATTTCCATTTTCCTTAAAGTTTCCTCGTCACATGCTTCGTCCATGGTATCCTCAGCATCCTTCTGTAGAACCACATCTCTGATACTTCAAGTCTTTATCTGTAAAGAAATTGCCTAGCATTCACCGCCATATAGAATGATCGACATTACTTGCAGTTCAACACACCTTTCTTCGTTTCTTATGAAAATGTGTTAGCTTTTGTAAGGTATCATTCACTATTCAATTATGTGATCAAATTTTGGAGTTCCATTTTCGGTCATCTATTAAAATGCTTTCCAAATAGTAAAATTAATACACCATGGAAAAACTCACTTAGAACGACTGTCGTTGTATTAGATGGTGAAGTTTTATTGGGATATCAGGAACAAAGCTTTAACAAATATATTGATATAACGTTCAAGTGAAACAATGTCATTTGGAATATGTGCATTAAATGTTTAAACGATTAATATGCGTTTAAACAAGACGTGTTTGAAATATATTTGCTGTGATGGGCCGCTTAATAAAGGGAATACAGCGTTATAAGTTTTTGAAAATTATTAAATGAATAGATGCAGGAAATCAATTTGACTTTATTTATAGATGTAAGTTGAATATCATTTCAAATTAGAATTTTCTATAAAGATTAAAAGTATATGCTAAATAATGTTAGGATTCGTAATATATCTACGAGGAAATGCAGAAAGGTTCTCGACACGCGACACTTCATAAAATCTGGCTAAATAAACATATATCAGAAGATTTTGTGTTTGTTTTTCTATCTATTAATAGTTCATATTATTCATTACATCCGTTTGACTTTTCGAACTAAATGTGCTTTATCAAAAATTAAAAATTAATCTAATCAATCTTAACACTTCAAAAACGGCAAGTAGTAAGGTTGCTACAATAGCGATATTTTCTTTCATTTGTTCTGTAGCTTTCGGAAACAATGTTGAGATCCAGTCGTCAACTAAAAAAATAAAAACCAATTGATTTTCGCATAATCCGTCTAATATATATACAATGTACGGTTGCTAATTGTTGCTATTTTATGTTTTTAATTTTGCGCATGCGTGTTGTTAGTATATATATATATATATATATATATATATATATATATATATATATATATATATCACCCTATATATATTTATATATATATAGGCTGAGATGGATAAATTGACGTCTAAATTACACAAAAAATTAAAAAACACCGACATATCATTTTAACATTTATATCTACCAAAATTACACAAAAATATTTTGAAATATTAAAGAGAAAATTTATTCAATAAAAGTATTATTGGCTTCAACCACGGCCTCAAGACTACTGTGGAATTTTCTGCAATTCTTCTAGACAGTCGTCTTGTTTAAGTTGGTAAATGCTGCTATAATCTTTGTCTTCAATTCATCTTTGGAGTTACGATGAGTTTTGCTGGTCTCTCGCTCAACTGCGCCACTACACATAATGATGAAGGGGGTGAGGTCTGGAGGGTTAGGTGGCCAGATGTAAGTGGTGAGGCACAGAAATTGTCTGAAAATTGGTTGCCCTGCTTGTGTGGCATAGTGCAGATTCCTGTTATCAGACATAGGGTCTTCAAAAAGCCACCCTCTTGATCCAGTGTAGCACTATCTTCTCAAATCTGAGTCCCTGTGGGAAAATGAATAGAAGCACAACGATAATTGATCTGATTATAAGCAGAATATCTACTTAAATACGAGTATCGATCAAAAATAATGTTCAAACAAATAATTTCAAATTGTTGGTTGTTTAAAACCATTTCGTTAACTTTCGTGAATTTCCGTAATGTTTACATTTGTTGACATTACGATACATTTTAGTGCAGAGATGGTTATTTACGGTGAATCGAAAATTGTGTTATATAGGCTTGATTTGACTTCGTTTCGACTGTTGGTCATTTGTGGTCGAGACGTGCCAGATCAGTTGGTGGTGTCTCCTATGTTGATAGGGGTCGAGGGTTTGAATCCAGCCGAACGACACACATTTTCGTAACAAAACTTATCGTAAATAAGCAGAAGAAATAAATATATATACTTGTTGATTATAAACAGAATATCTACTTAAATACGAATATCGATAAAAAATACTGTTCAAACAAATAATTTCATATATATTACCCTTGTACATATTAACTGAAACAAAACGAATAATATCTAATATCTTTCACACTTTCACTGATCACGCATACGTAGCTTCTTGACGTTGTTTTTCTCTTCCAATCGCATTTTCCTTTAGGTTGTAAACTGTCGGATCTAGTTTGTTTCTCCGTCCTTGTGACACGACCGACAATTGAATGGGTGGCCCCAGCAATATCCGCGGTCTCTCTGTAAGGCTTGCCAGTGTGTTCGTGCTGCATTTCAAGCACAATTACATTTTTCTTACGCTTACTTGGAGTAACATCCATCACAAATAATGACCGTAGGACAACTAATCGATGGTCGAGACAATAGTGTCTGGGCGTGATAAAAATCTAATGCAATATTTTTCAAGACCAAACAAATTTCTTTGTGCACTCCGAAAATAGATTCATATTATTGCACACCACTTTAAATGACATAATCTGTGGAAGAAATAGAAATCGTTTACACCCTGTAACTTTAGTGGGTCTAAACCTGACCGTATACTGAAGGAAAGAAAAGCAGTTGTTTCAATTTGCACAAGGATGTATATATGAAAGAAAAAAGTGAACACTTTTAAGCACACACACATACACACACACACACACACACACACATATATATATATACATATATATATATAGACAAATTCCCTCAAAAACTTTGGGATCAAACAATCGTCAGAGATGCTCAGAATGCCTAACTACTGATGGGACAACATTGGCTTAAGTATCCCGTGGGGTTGCTTTACATACATTTTCAATTTCTTGAGTAAGATCTGCAAATGTAGTCGGTTTTCTGCGATGCATAACATCCTTTTGGTTCCCCCCATAGTTAAAATGCAGGTATTAAATCTGGAGAACGTGGGAGGGAGACTCGACTGCATCTAGCCAGTGTCCTGGCACATTCTCATTTAGATAACCTCCCCATTTTGATGGTAGTGTGCTGGTGTACTGTCCAACTGAAAAAATATATATTTCCATAAAATACACGTGTAGTAGTGTGCGGAATTCGATAAAACTACGAAGTATAATTTTTCCTT
>JBBBDQ010002245.1:407500-530000 GCA_037127315.1 Ascarosepion bandense
AGGGAGTTCATGGAAGAAAAAGCGACGAGGAAAGAAGGATTTTTAGCTATAAATAATAGTAATAATAATAATAACAACACTAAAGTTTCAATGTCAAAGATTAAACCAGAAATTTACACCAAAAAACATCGTATTTTATTAAATTGTTATTCGATTATCGAGGAAATGTGTCACCGTAGAGCATAGTATTGTTAGTTTTTTAAACACCAGGTCTGTTTTAGTCAAATATATTAATGATAAAACTGCGCTTAGGATGCTCGAAATGAACTCGAAAAATTATATCAATATTTACAATTTAACCTTTTTATTTAATCAACATAGATTACTTATAAATTGTTATTATTAGTGGGTTAATTTCACATAGAATCAGTTTGTAAAAGTAAGTTTAGCAAGTATATACAGGCAGCAGTTGGTCACGTGTCACAATTAATGTATTTTACATTAATGAACATTATATACAGGCGGCAGAGCTTCGTAGTAAGCACTCAACTCTAATATTTAATGAGTCCTAACGAAAAGAAAGCTAAAACTTCCAATCAAATGTTTATGATTCTTTCTCTGAGCTGAGTATTTGTAGATATTAAAAAGTTAAAGGTTAATGTCAGCTCTCGTGTATATCTTCAAAAATCACAACTAATCTGACCCAGAAGAAATTAATATCCAAATAGTTTCACATATTTATAAAAAGAGAAAACGAGCTCAAACATATCATTGCATAAAACCTTGAAGTTTCAAATCCTCTTTTCTTTCCAACACTTCAATCCCCACCTTTTTAATTTTTTATCTTTTCGTCTTAGCCAAAACCGTCCACCCCTTTTGCACCCGGCCACAGTATATAGCTATTCATTCACAGTAGCCCCCACACTGGCTCCTAACATAAAGCCTATTCGTCTCCAATATGGCGGAAAATTTCCGTGTGATAAGTCTTTCATTAGCCGATCACGTAATAATGTCCCTTGTTTATGGCCTAAATTGGGTGCTGACCCGAACCGGCCCTGCTGGGTGATGTCGGAAAGAGAGAGGGGAGCAATAATGACTGAAGAAAGAAAGTTATGGGTCTTTGGTCCTATCGAGACTTCTCTATGGAGAAATACTTTCATTTCTTCTCAAGTACTGCTTAATGGACAGGAAGCAATCGCAAGTGTTGCTCTGTGGTTAAGGCAAGGGGAATGCCGGTTCAACTATTATTCTACGGAATAATACTTTGTGACATTTTCAGAGATAAATATTATTTTAAATTTTAGGAAGCCAATAAAAAGATACTGAAATGTTTCTATTATGTAAATTTGTAATCCATGCCAGTATTGTATAAGCTATAAATTAAACAGACTATATAGTACCAATAGTTAATAGAGACTATGTACTGTCTACTTAGCATATCAGCATTTGACATTTCAGAATTAATGGAACCTCAGAAAATGGCTACATGTGCTGAAAGCAAATTCCATTTTCAAAATAAAAGTTATTTATTTTTAAATAATTTCATCTTAAGCAAAACAATAGGCACAAAGGTGCAAGGGAATTACTGAATTTGAAAGAATATGAGGAAAAGAAAAAATAATAAGGAGTGAGAACAATAAAAAAGGGATTTTGAAAACGTAAGATAACGATTGACATTGCATTTAAATATTTGACGATGAAAGTTAACTGGAAAGCAAAAGGCCCGAAGTGAGTTCCACAAGCAAGAAGAGAGAAGAAACTATTAGAATAGAACTTATGGTTACATCAACCCACTTCAACATTAAAATGATGAGACCTATCAGCCAATCTAGTAAAGCGTTTAAATTCGTTGTACCAAAAAGGAAAGCTTAACAAAGCAAATTTTCCCAGCATCAGACCTAAGAACTGATTCAATAAAATCTTTCCGATACATATCAGCAGAAAACGTTATCCCGGGAAGAATCACTCCCCTAGAGGTTATCATCAGGTATGCTTATGGAAGGCTTCTCTAAGAAAAACAGAAGAGAGCAATTTCGTTTTGGAGGCGTTAAAAATTAACAAGTCATTTCTTGCCCCAGTTAAATACAGATTGTAGGTCATTCTTGAGATCAGCTGCCAATTTCACCTTATTGAACTGATCAGACTTACCATTAAAGATAGGCCTAAATAGCTGTGTCATCAGCATAGATATCAGGTTAAGAACTGATTATATCGGGAAGGTCATGGAAGAAAAATAGGAGCAACGTAGGATCAGGGATGGAGAGCTAAGGTGCACCCGTATTAATACAAGATATAGAAGAGTGGCTATCAAAAAAAACTTCCATTTCGTTATTTGATTTGAATTGGATAAAAAATCCGTTCAGAAATGCCATAACCTTTCAACTTGTGAAGAAAACCATTATACCAAACCCTGTCAAAAGTCTTCGAAATATCAAAAGCAGCAGCCATTCACCATTCTTATTCAAATTTTGACAGACACTTTCAGCAATAATACGTCAGCTGTTAACCTAGAAAAGCAAAAGCCATATTGCTTATGTGAAAGAAGGTCTTGCGAAGTGAGATACTTATCCGATTCGGGGTTGATTAAAGCCTCTAGTACTTTTTTTAAAAAAATAGGATGATTAAAGGTTCAGACGCTTCATCTGAGTTTATAATGACAGGAACTGCAGAAGAGGATTTCCAAGAAGAAGAAAAGCAAAAAGCAGTAAGGCAAAGTAAGTTTAAAGCCAGGCAAAGACACTCCAGATGTGTTAAGAGTAGTATTGGAATAGAATTTACGAGCAAACAATTTCCTTTATCAGAAGCAGATGGGTGAAGAGAAGAGAGAAGATTTACTCTTATTTAACGCACTCTTAAAGGGCTGTCAGTAGCCACGGGAACCAAATTTATTAGAGGCTATATGTATCTCATTCTGTCAATGAATAAAGACTTTGCCTCTGGGAAACGATTGCAATTAATACGAACGGAAACAAATAAGTGTCTGTTGTGATCAGAACTATCATGTTGGTATAGGCGGAAAAAAAGAAAGAAATTCCCGTGTGTTCTAGCGGCTGAACAAGCAGGTGTGAACCGAGAAGATTGTGGTTTCACTCGGTATTTCAGAGAAGGCACAAAAGCATCGATATCTAGTTTTACCTAAGAAGAAATCTCTGTGTCCCAATTCTCGATCAGAAGGTTAAAAGTTTGACTCCAAGGAGCGTCGCAAAGATAATCATCAAATGACTCCCAACCAGTACGCCTGTAACAAAAAGGCGTCTTGTAAATAGGTGGCTCATATCTAATAGACAACTCAAAAGAAATATCAACAGGTACTACAGCGTGGTCCGAATTGCCAGGAGGACAGAGTTGCGATGCTTAACAAGAGCCAGAAAAAACTAAGAGAACAAATCAAATAAAGAAGCATATTGATCAGAATTATAAAGGAAACAAGTAGAATACACTATTTGATTAAGCGAAATCAGTAAATGAATCCCAATCAATACGCGAGACACCGAAAGAAGTTTTGTGAATAGATTGTTCATGTCCAATAGACGAATCAAAAGAAATATCAAATTTAAAATTCATAATATTTTTATAAAAACATATCGACAAGCTCTATTTTATTAGACTCAGCTCCAAACATTTGCAAAATCATAAATTAAAGACCCTTATTAATGATCAGTCTTAAAACACGAGAAATTATCTCAGAGACTAGTTTCCTAATAATTACTCTTTAGTAAGGTACCTAAAGCATTTACTAAGTGTGGCACATGGCCAACAATAAAAAAGATATTCAGTGGAGGATCGAATTCGTTACATTTCTATGAGTTATGAAATGAATTTGCTGCTAGGATATGTTTAGGGGTCGGGTGGGGTGTATCAATAACAAGTATCAATAACAACAAATGTCATTTGTTAATCCCTTCTTTTTATATCCCATTTTCTTTCTCTTCTTTTGATTTCTTTTTCTTTCATTTCTTCCATTGTTTTCTGTAATCATTTTCGCCTTTATTCGTTTTTTTTTTCTGTTTTAATAAGTCGTTCCGTTTCAGTTTTAAATTCTTTTCTTCATTTTTCTTATTACATCGGATATTCTTTTCACTCTATGTTAATTTATTTGTTTTTCTTTCGGTTTTGATGTCGTCTTTCTATTATTTTTTTTCATTGTATTTCTTTGGAAATGAAAACACTTCATTAATTTTCTGGAATTTTTGTCTGTTTGGTGTTTCTTTTAATTTTCTTCTTTCTTCATCTTCTTTATTTCTTGTTTGCATGATTTCCCGTTTAAAAAAAAACGAGTCACAAATTCATTGCACCAGCTTCGGTGATTGATGTTAAGAGTATGAAAAGTTTTCCTCAAGTTGTTGTTTTTATCCGACAAATGAAGAGTCTGGAGGTCATCTCCAGCTTTGCCCATTTAAATCGACCAAGTTTTATAAGTCAAACAAACACATGACATACAGAGGAGAAAAAGCAAAAATTGAACTGAATGCGTTCACTTCAAGTGCATAATTATTCAAACATGGCGAACGTCTATCGAAGACAAAAAAACTGAAAAAAACATGGATATAATTTTTTCTTTTCTTCGTTGAATCGAAGCCGTTGAGGCATAAATGTGAATCTTGTTGACTTTTTAGTTCCCAATATAAGTCGATTATTTCATATCTAAATTGCTTTCCTCGCGGAAAATAAACTGAAAATGGCGTTATACGTATGGGAATCGGACACAATCACGTCAAAGCGTAATGTCACGTAACGCCCAACCATATCATGTCATTTGACAGAAAGTAATCATGAAAAAAAAAGAGATTTTTTCATATTAGTTTTATTATTATATCTTTTTTATGCTGTTTGAGAAAAAAGCCGATAAGTTTATATTCATGAAAATCATCATGAAAACACAAAAATACCTTCGTTGATTTTCTCTGAATACCAACTGTATATTCAAAGGTCAAAATGGCGATGTTTTGATTTTGTCGCATGAAATATCATTTGGATTAGTTTGTTTTATATTTATAATAATTTTTCAGGAAATACAAGGCGTCTTTTCGCACGTTTCATATTGCTAAGGTCTCTTTAATTCAACAAACTGTTTGAGGCGTTTGCTCAGAAAATGCATTCAGCCAAAAATTTGATTTTCTCGACAAACGAAAGAAAGGAAGCGTGTGCTTTTTAATTTTCCCTACAGATAAAAAATCTATAAAAATAGACACACAAAGTGAATGATGAGTAAAACTGATTTTCCTTGAGATTATTTCAGTTTGTTATAATTATGTGTGCATAAACACAAAAATATTATTATTATTATTATTATTATTATTATTATTATTATTATTATTTCAGACACACACAACACTGTGATAAATATATGAAGAGACACACAGATATAGTAATATTTATTATTTAAATTTAATGAATAATTATATGTATTTAGAAAGAAAAGAATTATTGCCGGAGTGAGACGTCGAATTAAAATCACGTTCTTCATAAAATTTTCGTGTTTTGTTCATTTCTGCTACCATACGACAATTTGATATCCAGTACACATGGTAGCGTGAAAATATCCTATGTCTGACGACATACGATGTTCCAAAAGTGAAAAAGTCATCTAGCGGATTAAGGATTGAATAAGGCACGCACAAAATAAAAACATATTGTGCATAATTTCTCAAAATCAAAAATGATTTGAAATAGTAACATAAATAAAATATCAATCAATTGCTGTACGCTTGGGCGGTATGTCTCTTTTGAGACATGACTGATTAGACAGATTTTCTCTTAGTATGTTGCCATTACTTTCAGTGTTAGACTGGTTGCTAAGCAAGGCTATAGAACCCAATCTGTCCTGATATTCAACTAATCTATAATCTGCTAATCCATAACTGGAGACAAGAAAGATGGATTAATACCTTTCCCATGGGTATTTTTGCGTAAGTGAATGAAAATAATTTGACTAGAATTCGAACTCTGCTCTTTTTCTCTTCTGATTCGGAGCTGATATCCATTACACCACATAAGCACTTTATAATGAAAATCGACAAAGACATGCTTCCAAAATTATATTACTATACATTTTTGTGTGCTTGAATATGCTAACTTCATTTTTTTTTATGTGCCATGTCTTGATTATGGCTCTTCAAAACTTGCTATTCTTTATAGCTCTAAGCAATGTTTATCCTTTTACTATTCATCCCAGTCCATATTGTGCCATCCAAACTCGTTAGGAAAGTTACTTGCCGATTTTCTCTGTTACTCTTGCCTTCAATATATCCTATGTGTGCTAAATTAACCAAACCCTCATTATATACCCGAGAAATTTAATCTCTATCTGCTTCTAAGCATGTGTTTTTTATGTTTCTATTTTCCATAAAACCTCCACGCTGCAAACGTCCATGATTTTCAGTCCATGATATTCAGCATTATTTCGTATAATCATATCTCTGTTATCTGAAGTCTTCTGTTCATCTACGAGTAAAGTGTCCAAAATATATAGGAGGGTTGATATTCCGCAACAGTTCAACTTTCTTTTACGAACCACAAGTTTTTATGCGCAAGTACAATTGCAAGTACCTCCACGCAATTGCCGAAAAAACAGCATAGCATGATGTTAAAAAGGCTCAAACAAAGTTTTATTATCAAAAACTTTATGTTATTATTAAAAGGAAAGATCAAATTTTGTTGTTATTTTTTTTTTAATTTATAATCCTTTGTAACACGTTTTAAATTTTGGTTGTTTTTTTTTTTTGTTTGTTTGTTTTTTCTTTTTTTTTGTCAGTGATTCACCGGTTGTTTACTAGAGATTACTATTATGGCAAACGTAATATCATGTGCGTTGTGTTGCAGTGGATATCAGCTCGGAACGAGAAATCGGGGAGCCGTGTTCGAATTCCAGTTGAATCCATTGCATTCACTTACGCACAAATACCATTGGGAAAGGTATTAATCCGTTTCTTCCTGCCAGTTATGGGTTAAATAGCAGGACAAATTGGGTTCTATAGCCTTGACTGGCAACCAGTCTACTGCAGAAAGCAATGGTAACCTACTGAAGGGTAATCTTCTGCCCAGTTAGTCATGTCTCGAAAGATACATGATCGCCTAAGCGTGTTTCACTTATGGCACTTAACTGACTAAATATTACAGAAGTTTTTTTATTTATTTTTTATTTTTTTTGGCAGGCGGACGTTGAAAGATACATTACTTTGGAAATTCTTGCAAAAATCAACTAAATGTCTGATTTTAATTAAACTTTCAGGACTTATTCACAAATAAATGCAGTTATTATTTTTAGAAAATCTTGGTAGATATATAATTTTTACATCTGTTTCCATCACTTCAATTAATTGCATGAAACTTCTAGAAATTCAGTATGGGTCCCTATATTCATTTTTTTTTAGTTAAATGCAGGACTCCTTGGGGAATGTAAATCATGTAATTTCCTTTAAACAATGTATGTTTCCGAAAATTTGCTCCGAATAGTAAAAAAATATCATTAAAACGACGCCATTTTTAATTTAGATAAACATTTAATTGGTTTTATAAGTAGTATATATATATATATATATATATATATATATATATCTGAAGAAAAAATCGATGAATAATGAACATTTATAAGAATTGTTTTCATTTTTTCTTTGCTAATTATGATGATCTATAAAGTTTCAAACATCTTTTAGTCACTTAGTGCCTTCGACTATTAATTCATTAAGTAAAGACGATTTTAAAAATCGAAAAATAAATCTTAATTCTAAATAATTTGTTTTAAACAAATTATTTAGAATTTTTTTAGTTAAACTGCACATGTTTTGACTATGGAAACTTATAAGAGACTTATCATTAAAAGGTCACATGTTTCAAGAGTTGTTCTTCTTACGAAATCTTAACTTAGGTTATGTCATATTTTGTTTACCATATTTCCATGTAAAAACTGATTAATAACAGGGGCTGTCATCGCCTACTTGGAAGGTCAACGAGTCAGACCTTTCTGATCAAGAAATACTTTTATTCTAAATTTAATGCCATAAACAAGTAGATAGATAGATAGATAGATAGATAGATAGATAGATAGATAGATAGATAGATAGATAGATAGATAGATACCGAATGTGTCACTTTCATGCTTCAACGCCATTTTCATTCTTATTTCCACAGTCAGGTACAGGTACAGTCAAGGAAAGGGGATAACTAAGGTTTAAAATACAGTTTTTAAAAATGAAAAATCTTTCTTGGAGCTTTTATTTTAGTCTTAATTTCAAGCTAATAGATTAAAAAAATAAATTAAAAGATATTTATAATTTTCTGTATTTTAGAAATAATTTAAATTAACTGGAAAGAGTTTCCATTTTTGAATTGCTGATTTTAGCGTGATTTTTAGATACCATTCATCAGAATGTAATTCGCTTTATTAAAACATCTTCCAAAAATAAAATATACTTTTCTAAAACATTTTTGAGGTTTATTAGCTGATTTAATGTTTAATTAATCTAATTTAAAACAAAAGATTATTTACTTTAAGTTTAAATTATCGCAAAAATGTATTTTTAACATGGTGGTAGCTGCTTATTTAAGGTGTTGACATGTTTACATCTTGAATGATAGATGAAAGTTTATCAGTTTTTCTACAGTGGATATATCTGTAAAAATAATTAAAGAATATAACGGAAGCGCATTTTTATGTAATTTTTATGCATTCAATCATCTTAAAACTTTAAGAAAATATTCTTCTTAATTCTTTAAAATGTTTGATTGAATTTTAGTTACTTTAGCTTTAAATTCACTATAGTTAATGCTATTATTTTCTGATGATATCGCGTACAAATAACTGTATATAAAAGTTATATACAGAAATTCACAAAAATCATTAATCTCTTTAAAATATTGGAGTTCGATAAATTGTAGTAAACTTTTACCCTTTATGACAAGTAAATATAGTTTTTACACAATAAGTAATATAGAAATTTAAAAGATTTTAAACTTTATAGATTATTACAATTAAAAGTTGAAAAAATGAAAACATTTCTTAAAATGTTAATTACTTCTCAAAAAAAATGTTTTCAAGACAATAGCGTTGAAAATATTTCTTATAAATAAAATATTTTAAAAGCTTTTATCTAAATAAGGTCTTTGTATTATTGCATTATTTATTTTGCAATTCAGAGCCGATTTACGGTAACTGATGTTCCAGTTTTACAAATATAAAAATGATTATTTAAATTCTCTAATGAGTTTTGCTTCTAACTAATGTAAAATATAAGTAGCACAAAAATGATTTTCTTGAAATTTCTTCATATTAGATATGTATGGGGTAACAGATGTAAAAATATATTTTTATCAAGATTTTCTTTTAAAAAAATTACTGAAATAATTTTATTAATTTGTGAATAAAGCCCGTAAGTTCTCTTAAAATCCGACAATATTTGATTTTTACATGAATTTCAAACAAATATGTTTTCAACGCAAAACGTCGCCTAAATTTCTTCGAAGCTGCCACCCCCACCCCACCCCACCCCTCATGACGCAAAAATAACCAAGATTTTTAACCAAAATATTGAACGTTCTAAAAAGGGTTAAAAATATGATTTAATAATAAAAAATACTGATGCTAATTTATCAGTGGTGGTACCTAGTTTATATTTATAAACAATCTATCTATAAATATATTTATCTATGCATTTAGTCTATTCTCCTAAATGTAACAGATTATTAATCAATATATATATGCATATATATATATATATATATATATATATATATATATATATATATATATATATATTGCTTAATAATCTGTTATCCCTTTTTACGACCAGAAAGGTCATATTTACACACAAACTAACGGAGTAAGTATGGAAACCCGCTAGGTCCGCGCTTTTCTAACTTTTACATGTACCACGTAGAAAACTCAGTTTTTTAAATAATTCAGTCAGATAACTGCCTTACATGATACACGCTTGGGCGATCATGTATCGAAAGAGACATAACTGACTGGGCAGAAGATTATTTTTCATTACTTTCTGCGGTAGACTGGTTGCCAGCCAAGGATATATAACACAATCTGTTCTGTTATTTAACCCACAACTGGAGGAAAGAGATGGATTAATACCTTTTCCAAGGGTATTTGCACGTAAGTGAATGAAGTGAATGCAAGAAATTCAACTGGAATTCGAACTCGGCTCCCTGACTTCTCGTTCCGAGTCGATATCCACTGCATCACAACGAACATCCATAAATAATTATTAAAAAAGAATTTAAATAATTACCAAACTGAAAATATACGTCAGCTTCATAGATGATTTTTTCATTTTAGCTGAGAACAAAACCGAAACTGTTAATCTTAAAACTACATTCGAAAAAAAATTACGTCCTCAACTTCACATAAAAGCTTACCCAAAAAAATAAAATCCCATTCTTATATATCTTCGTGGAGGCTCGTAATAATACTTTCATTACTTCACTATATAAAAACCTACCAGTAAAAATTCTTGTCACCTTAATTTTACCAGTCAATATTGTCTTAGATATAAAATTTGTGTTATTAAAAATTTCCTCACGGGTGCGTACGAAAAATCAACTTTTCAAATAACTTCTTAACTCAAAACAAACAATCGTGAACAACGTTTTTCCAAATTATTTGGTTGACTATCACATTAGACTTTTTCTTTCAAACCTGATCAATAACAACAATAAACACACTGATAAAAGCAATAACATTACGATTTTATACACAAACCAAATTCATAGCAATTATAAACAGGATGAATCTTCACTTCAAAATACCATCTAGAAATGCGCAACTCCTATTGACTTAAATATATATTACACAAAATTTAAAACTGCTAACCGCATTGTCAAAAAGAACAATTCACATTTAAAATTTAAACTACAACGAACCGATATTATTTACGAATTTACATGTTCTTTGAATAACTGTGTTCTTGATCTACCTAATTTCGTAAATAATTTTATCGGCCACACGACTACGAAATTGACACGAAGACTCACGTTGCATCTCAAGACCAGAGCTCAATTCGATCTCATTTAAACACACAAAGAGACATACCAAACCCTATCCGTAATACAGCTGTTGACAAGACAAATATCATAGTATCATCCACATGCAAGAAAAAAAAAACAAATAGAAATAATGTATGCATTATTAATTTTTAAAAAACAACACTCAATAATATTAACTATGAACAAGCTAACAATGGGATTACCGTGTTCGGAACATAAAACATACATACTACTTTACAAATATACATAACACTAGATATATTCAGTTACACGTAAAATAAAATCCATCCTTGACATTAGCTAAAAGTATAGCCGAAAGCGGTCGGAAAAACAACTCACTTGGACAATTTGTACGTAATTTATGACCTGTAAATAAACAAATCATAAGACCACATAAAAAATTATATAACAAACTTGACCATAACAGCTTGTCTGTCATTCTTAATGAAACCTGCATATATATATATATATATATATATATATATATATATATATATATTGTAATTTTGATATTACAATGGTTTATTATATCACTACACAAAATCTTTCATGTTTCAAAACAATAAACTTCTTCTTCAGGTGATATCTCAAAATAAATGGTGAAAATGATTTATCTTGATGAATTCATGGTTATTTAGAAAATTAGAGAAAATGCTTTTAGGTGTGTCAATATACTTCAATCAAAAATGAAAATTAAGTAACTTTGGAGTTGAAGATTTGGGTCGCGAAAGGAAGCAAGATGGCCTGATGTCTAGGTATGTCACTTCTAAATTTGGTCTGGATAATATACATGGAACCATAGATTATTTACATGGGTAGACAATAATTTTTAACAGCAGGTTGGATTTTAATTTTTTTTTATTTTTAAATTAGATTTTGTACTACCTCATGAGTAAAGGGGCTGGAATGTTTAGGTCAGAATTAGGATTAAACAGTTATGGTATACTTAGGTATATTGTAGTAAGAAAAACAATTAAGTAATATGTGGACCATTTATTTTAGTAAAATAATTTTTAATTTTTAAGTTATATAGGGGCATATGTTATAAATGAAACATTGTAGTGAACTAAATTTTAAAGAAAATTATTTTATATGAGTCAGATACATAATGGGACCAGACATTATTTAAATGGGTAAACAATAATTTTTAACATCGGGTTGGATTTTAGGGTCTTATTTATTTATTTATTTTTCCTTAATTAAATTTAGTACTACCTCATGACTTAAGGGGCTGGAATGTTTAAGTTATAATTAAGATAAAAAAAATTATGGGATACTAATTAAGTATTGCGTGGGTCATTTATTTTATTAAAATAATTTTTAACTTTTAAGTTATATTAGACCATAAGTTATAAATGGAATATTGTAATTTCTTTAATTTTAAAGAGAATTATTTTGTTTGGGTAAAATACATTGAGGGACCATACATTATTTAAATGGATAGACAATTATTTTTAACAGCAGGTTGGATTTTAGGTTTTTTTAAGTTAGGTTTTTTAATACATCATGAGTAAGGGGGCCCAGAATGTTTAGTTTAGAATCAGGATTTAATAATTATGGTATACTAAGGTATATAGTAGTTAAGAAAACCAATTATGTATTGTGTGGGTCATTGATTTTGGTAAAATAATTTTTAATTTTTAAGTTATATTGAAGCATAAGTATAAATGAAGCATTTCAATTAAGTTTTAAAGAACTTCATAGTTACCTAATTCTTATTTTTTTACTGAAAAAAGCATTTTCTAAAATGCCTAAAAGCATTTTCTCCGACTACTACGCCCTACTTTCGTTGCACTACTCGGAGTTTTATGCACTACGCAATTCTCAGGAGCATTTTACAAACTGACCGTTTACGAGATTTGAATTTAAGTTCACTTGATCTTGGTGGAAGTTAAATCTGCAGGAAACTCTGAGCCGAGTCACCAAAATAAGATAATATGTATATTTACAGATAGTACTCTGTTTATAGTAAATTGATCACTAATTTATTAGTGCCTGAATAATGTTTTTATATATGTGCGTATACTTCAGTGTCTACTCATATGTATATTTATTAATTTACATACCTATATATATATAGAGAGAGAATTTTTGGTCAAGTATTGTATTCACTCACGCGCAAATACCCTTGGGAAAGGTATTAATCCGTCTCTTCCTAACAGTCGGCAACCAGTCTACCGCAGAAAGCAATGGCAACCTACTGCGGGATAATCTTCTGCCCAGTCAGTCATGTCTCTTTCGAGACATGATCGCCCAAGCGTGTATCACGTATGGCACTTAACTGACTGATACGCGCTCGAAATGCTCTACGTTAAAAATCGGCCTTGTGCCACATCCCGCCTTTGTCAGGAGGCTCGGGTAAATACCGAGTTAATTAAAGCTAACATTTAAACCAATACAAATTGTCTCCAACAATTCTAATACAAATATTGTTGAGCGTTTTCGTCAATGGGTTACAAACTTATTGATGAATCTACGGTAGAAAGAAAGTGTAAATGAATGAGTGGTTGAAAGACAGACAGACAGACAGACAGACAGACAGACAGACAGACAGAACGGTGCTTACGTGTGCATATCGAGATGTATTTTTCAGTATATTATCTCATTTTCTCTTTACCTTTCTATTTCCCCTACGTCTTTATTTTGTTTTTACGTCTTGCTTTCCGACTCTCTCTTCTTTTATCAACTTTCTCAGAGAGAGAGAGAGAGAGAGAGAGAGAGAGAGAGCAATACTGAAAGTAGTTCAAATTGGTCTGCTTCATGAAAAGAAAAAATATAATGAAAGTAGATAGATTATTAAAAACGACAAGAGGCGCGCCAAAGAAAGAAAGAAAGAAAGAAAGAAAGAAAAGGACTGTATAAAAAGAAATAAAGAAGAAAATAATTGAATAAAAACAATGAAAGAACGATTAGGTAGATAAGTTAATAGATTAATTTATAGCACAGATGCGGATTGCGTGAGAGAGAGAGTGAGAGAGAGAGAGAGAAAGAGTGATGAGTGAGTGTGTGTGTGTGAGAGAGAGAGAGAGAGAGAAAGAGTGATGAGTGAGTGCGTGTGTGTGTGTGTGTGAGAGAGAGAGAGAGAGAGAGATAAAGGTCAGTTGTGCAACGGACAAAATGAAATAGATTTCGAATAATGCCCTGAAGCGTTTATGTTAGTCGGTTTATTGAAGTGTTTTATAGGTAAAATCGAAGCCGTTTATTTTCCCAACCTGTTTTTGCCGCAGGTAAACAAATCTCCAATATTTCAATAGCAAAAGAAATTACATTTCGTGATGGAATATACAACATCAGTAAGAAAAGAAATAGAAATAATGGTAAATTAAAACTAACAAAGAAAATATTCAACGTAAAAGCAATAAAATAAAGAAAATATATATGGAAAACGGGGAGAGAATTGCGATGGAATATCGAAATTACTCTAAAAAGAATGACAAAATAATACAAAGTAGAAGAAATGAAGCAGGTGTTAATTATACGCTGTCTGAGATTATTTTTCTAAAATTAAATTAAAAACATTGAAACACAAAATGAAATTTCAAAAAATTGCAATTACAAACTAGAAGAAGAATATTAAACAAATAAACATTTGATAAAAGGAAGAAAACATTAATTTGAAATTTTCAAAGTGAATCATGTTATTTATATTTCAATGACTCAAAGGTCAGGAAAAAAATTGAATTTGAAATTCACGAAAATTCAACAAATGTTTAAAACAATAGCTGTTGTAAACAAAAAGAAGTTAAAAACGAATGTTTGTTTCAAAATATTAAGTCGAAAAAATATTGACACTTAAAAACTGTAGAGTCAAGAATAATTTAAATCAGAACAGACATTTTCCAACAGTGTTTTCTAATGTCAAAAAATAGAAAATATCAGAAAGGAACGTGATCCAGTGACGGGCAGAAGAATCGGGCACTAAAAAATATTTGGATGCATATATAAACTTTTTTTTTTCTTCCAAGAACGCCGCAAGGAATTGAAAATCTTGTATGATGCAAAATAATTTAAACTTATTGCTTTTACAGATCGCTTCCCCAAGTTTTAAATGTGTTGCAAGAATGGTTAGTTGTCAATACAGGAACATAATTTATTGGTTATATTTAAATATAAATCCTAAATAAAGATGAAGTTATTAGGATGGTCACAATGACAGGAAGACAAATGTTGTAATAATAATTGACTGCCAACAACAACAATAATAATAATAATAATAATACAGAAATCAAAAGATGATGATGATGATAATGATGATGAACATGCTACACATAACCAATGCTTGCTTACTAGAAATTACCAAGTACTCATAAAGAAAGACTGTATTAACCCGAAATGCATTTTTGTGATGAATATGCAGAAACAATTAACCAACTTGTATCAGGTTGAACAGCATTAGCATCCACCGAATCTAAAACTTGCAATAATATGGTAGAAAATCTGCAATTTTTACGAGAAGGAAACTCCAACAAATTGGTAGGAACGCTACCCAGATTGAGTTACAGAAAATCGGACCTGAAACAATTTTATGCGACTTTATAATACAGAAAGAGAGAACAATCAAAGATAATCTCAAAGATGTAGTGATAAAAAAGCAAAAACAGAAGTTGCTTTCCTATTGACATTCAGACTATGATGTTTCTTGAAGATCTTCAAAAAACTATTAAAGTATAATGATCTTGAAGTGGAAATCTAAAAATATGTGGCACATCAGTAATTCCAGTTGTGGTTGAAGCCATCGGTTTGATTAGAAAAGGTTCTGATAGACTCTCTGAAGAGATCCCTGCTAGCCCGTACCTTAAAGAAATACAAAAAATCGCTCTCGCAAATACAGATCACACTTTACGACGCCTTTTCTTAATGTAGAATGTGTGTAATCTTAAATTGTTTTGATTCTTAAATTGTTTACAAAAATATCCAGTGGAAAATGTCATTATACCATTTTTGACTCTGAGTCTCTGATTGAATCCGAAAAATAAATAATGTAAAAGAAAAAATTTAAAAAAATAATTATAATAGTAATCCGTTGATACTACACCAAAATGGCTCTCATCTGCTCTTAATTGATTGGAATTAGTAACATGTACATATTGTTTTTTAGTGAATTAATATGAGTTAACGCAAATATCTCGTCCAACAAGACAGATTTGCCTGTCAGTTGACACACCTCAACCAGTTAAACCTGCATCAACCACTAGTGGTTGACGCACTGTGTATCTCTGGCAGGGAGCCGTTGTAGTAGGAAAGTACAGTAGCCAGTTGTCTAGGTATTTTTTTAGATTTGAATGATGAGTCAGCTAAGGCGACTTTAGCTTCAGATGACCGTCAGCACAAACTGTTTTAGTCACCATTTCACGCGCATTTGACTGTGATGCATGTGCCCGTTGTACTCTTAGCAAACTGAGTATCTTTATGGGTAATTTGGGTTTCGTGTATTTGTACTTTAGCGTTACTTTTTTGGGATGCGCTGCTGTTTCATTCAATAATAATAATAATAATAATAATAATAATAATAATAATGTTGGAGTTGTAAAAGAAGTTTGACGATATTAATTCTAATGTGTTGGTAAGAATACCGAGAAAGTCTTTGGAGATTTGAAATCATGACCATTACATCTTGTATGAACATTTAAATACCTGTATTTTTTTTTCTAACTATGATGTCCGTTACTTTTTGCTTCATTAGAGTTATCTCCCTGTGATGGCAATGTCTTTTGAAGATGTTCCACGCTGCTTATAAAGACGAGAAGTGAAAACAATAATATTTGCAAAAATATATTTTAAAACTCACATGTAAAAATTAATTAAAGTAAAGATTTAATAAAATACAGAAATCCATTGATCAAAGCGAATTCGATTAGTGCGCTAAATATTTTTATATAGCAAAATTCGATTAGTACAGTAGAACATTCTTTACTTTAACCATAGCAATTGAAAATTGATTTTTTATAGTTACTGATTAATTAAAAAATTTCTAAAGTTTAAAAATGGAAAATGGTTATCTATTTTGTTTTTCAATTATTTAGCTTAGTAATTGCAGTAGTGTTAAAAAAGGACTGTTATAAAAAGTTACATTTTATCATATAAGTCGATAATAAAATACATATTTAAATATTTGTCTCTATTAATTTTTTTGAATAATTTAATTTTTCGTGTTTATTTTGAAGGTCTTAAAAGAAAATTTCTGATTTTTGTTGAAAAAAATGTAAGATTTAATTTGATACGAAAATTTATCATTTGCAACAATACATTACGTGCGGTTATTAGCAAGAGAGACAGCCCAAGACGGGAACTACAAATTGAAGACATTGAAATAAAGCAAGTAGAAAAATTTAATTATCTGAGAAGTTTTATAAAAGACACCGAAATTCGAAATGTCTTCCAAACGCTAAAGAACGTATTAAAAACAAAAGCATTTTATTAGAAACGAAGAAAAGAGCGCAATATAAATCTTCTAATATGGCAATGAATTCTTAACAAAATGAAGAGTATATTCAAGCAAAAAGAAGAATGTTGAAAATAATTTGGACGGAATATATGAGCTACGAAGAAGGAAAACGGTAGCAAAAATACTTTTTTTAGGTTCAGAAAGAAACAGTTGAAATTTCCGAGACTGCACGAGGAAAGCGTGCTTGGAGAATTTGACATTGAACAGACTAAAAGGAAGAGAAACAGTGATTAACAGCGAGGTTGTGTATATCGATAGCAGAATAAGGACTGGATGAAATAAAAAGTGGACGAAAATTACTTAGATAAACATTACTTAGAGCCAGGAAGTTGTGTACAACCATGATTATTCACATTTTGAAGGACCAAGTTATATAAAAGAAGAATGATAGACCAAAGATTAGTCGAAGAATTGTGTGGATACTGGACGGCATAAACTTTAATCGAATGGATGTAAAAAAGAAAGACGATAATGCAGAAATCTGCCACCAAATCACTCATTGTTTTCTTTTTCTTTTCTTTTTTTTTTTTTTTCAAATATTTAATTTTCATGTTGGAAGTTATGTGGTCTTGAAATTTCTCGGTCAGTCATTCCTGTGTCAGGTGTGTCCAGTGGAAGGGAAAATATTTCTCCTGGAACACCCAACACTTAATACACGGTTGCTGTCGTGTCCAGTGTGTGGCATTGACCCTGGAGCCCTGCGAGTAGAAGTGGGACAGCATGGCATAGCATTCTTTGCACTCGATCTCAATGATGACGTGTACTTGTTGTGCATCACTGTTGTGAATCACACTTTGCATTCCACGGAGTGGAATCAACAGAGTGCCACCTGTCGATCCTCCTGAAAAAGCTCGCTAATTTTGTATCACTGTGGTTGTTATGCTGGTTTAATTCCTGTCTCAAAATGGAAGCTGCCATGTTTATGCCTGAAAGAGAAATGAGACTGTTACAATTTGGCGGATGCTGCGTAACATTACGCTAAGTCGTCTTTCAACTGCAACCTGTATAAGATATGTTTTCACGTATTTGGTGTATCCAGTATAACAACTATTCAAGATACTATAAATATAAACACTTAATAATTAATCCTGATGAATTCTAATTCTCAACGGTTTCATCCAAACAAGATCTAAATTTAATCTTATTATTTTTCAATCTCAAGTTTCTAAACGAGAGAAGTATATGAGTTCGTAATGTCAACATATATGCTGCACAAACTGTTTTTGTTGATTTGCCTTTTAATTTCTTAAAGCTCGCAGGCAAGAAACTCATATAAATAAATACATTATTCAACAAAGACTTGTCAGCATCTGCCTTCCTCCCCTCTGTCCCGAGTTCGGCCGAAAAAACATTCAAAGGAGTCTTCTTACAAACAAGAAGACAATGTGAAAAAGAAGAGGTGGAGAATGGAGAACAAAAATGTTGGAACGAAGAAGAGACACAAGGAAAATAACGAAACTGGAAAGGAAGAGAAAATACAGCCAACTGAAAACGTGCAACTGTCAAACAAGCCACAAAAGAAGAAAATTGGATTTTGTTCCTTTTAATTTGAATGGAAGAAAACTATTTTTTTTATGAATACTTCATTCCAATCCAGTTTATTAGCTTTTATATCACCTCCTTCCCGTCTCTTTCTTTTCGTTTTTGTTTACCTCATCCTCTTTTTACCTCTGTTTCCATTTTCTTTCTTTTCTACTTCCTCTCGAATGAAGCCAATTGCTTCTCTCATTAGCATACGTTCGTACATTTCACATGAGCATCCAACCACTTATCTCATCGCAGCTTACGACTGGTCAGTTAGATTTCGGGTCGAGCACGCGCAGTCGATCTACGTTTGGTTTCCGTCCGTGTTTTTTCCTCTCTTTATTTTCTTTCTTGCTCTCTTGAATATCTTTTTGTGACATGACAATCTTACAAACGCCAACCAGCCGCCCTTCTTCTACCAACAAAGCCAACCGGCTGATTGTTCCGTGCCAGGTTCTTTTTTACCTCAATTGCTGTCTCTAGTGTTTGCAGATGTGCGCACTATGAATACTGTATGCTAAACCGTTTATTCTAATAGTGCGTACAAACCCTTAGGTGGCAAACGCTCCAGCCGGTAAGAGAATACATACAAAATGATATGAAAGAAAGAAAGAAAAAAAGAAAGAAAGAGAGAAGGTATAAAAAGAAAGAAAATGTGAAAATGGAAAGAAAATCTTAAGATTACGAAGTTTGGCGAAAAAGGAGTCCAGAATATGGAAAGATGCAATATATATATATATATATATATATATATATATATATGAAATAATGAGAAATCGGTAAAAACAGTGAGGATAAACCAAATTTTTTTTTCGAATTAATATTAAAATTGATTTAGAGCAATATGATATGTAGAAAATAAAGCTCAACACATAATTAAACGGTTATAAATCCAGAATTGATTTCAGCAATCGTGTAAAAACATGACTATTCGTCAGACTCGAAAAATTAAAAATCGAACATCATTTGATTTTTCGAGTCTGACGAAAATTCATGTTTTTATAGACGTTTATGTGTTGGGTTTTTGTATATATTTGATCAGTATTATTTCGTAGAAATCAATGAAAGCTGGTCAATTTTCTCACAGATGAAGAAGCCAGATTTTCACTCGAAACCAACCTTGCCGGACTCTCTGTCTTTGTGAAGACAGGATCCCAGACGAGGCTACAAGGAAATTTTGCTCGAGCTTAGGAGCTCAAAAATCATACGTTAAATCTGTCACACGTCGGATCCTGTCTCAGTAGGAATGATTTGAATAAATACCCAGATGAAAAGGACATCTTAGGCCACAGAAATGTGGATCTGCAGAACGGAGATGAGAATACTATGGCATGTGAGCAACGAAAAATTTTTAAACAAAAAAAAATCACCTATACTTAGAATGAGAAAGAAACCATTGACATTTCTGTCACGTAATGATGAAGAGGGCTTCGGGAATTTGATACTCACAGAACATATTGAAGGTAAAAGGGGTAAAGGAAAACGGTAAGTAACATAGCACATGTGTTTGTGCAAATAGTGTCTGCGTGGCATTGTAACGGGACATACAAATTACGAGGTCCGGAGAGCTGTAATGTCCTCGCCCACATTCCTATAAGAAGAATAAGAATATATTTATGCAAGCATAAAGGCGTAAGCACACACAAACACTTATAATTCTCATTAAAGTACAAATAGATTCTAATTTAATATAAACTTTAGTTCTTATTTTCATCCGATCGAAACTTCCAGGTGAATCTCATGCATAACACCAGACACGTTCCGAAATGTCTAAACTGTCAGCGGTATGCAACTGCTTTTTCAGATCAATGTTTAAAATAACTTTCAGGGCATGAAGCATAAAAGTCTTAATGAGGACCACCTTTTTCCGAATCTCGTGGATTGGGACCACGGAAGCCCAAAGACCTGTACTAGATAACGGAAATCACTTCAGCTGAAAACTGACAAGAGCAGCAACAACTACTTTCACCTGAAAACTACCTTGTCGGATTCTATGTCCTCGAGCGGATAGGAGCTCAGATGAAGCTATGCCGAAGGGCAGACTCGCGTCTGAAAAAAAAAAAAAAAACAGAAGCTCGATCCTGCATTAAGCAAGGTCTACGGAAAACTTTTGCTTAAGGGTTCGGAATTTCCACAATAAAATGACTTTGTACCGCATTCCGCCTCAGTGGGGAGGCAGATAAATTATATATAACAAGAGCAGCAACAACTAAAATATGAATAGCACATGTAAACCAACAAGAATATAATGACGTAACCAAGATGTTGATCTTCCACACAACTTCGAACAAAAGGTTAGGACGGAAACCTCATCATACTGAAAAGATACTGGACATTAGTCAGTTAATTGCCATATGTGATATACGCTTGGGCGATCATGTATCTTTCCATCCTTAACTGACTAGGTGGAAGATTCTTCCTCATTGCCATTTATTTAGACTGGCTGCCAACCAAGGTTATAGAACATCATTTCTCCTGCTATTTAACCCATAGATGGAAGGAGAAGAGATGGATTAACACCTTTCCTAAGGCTATTTGCGCCTAAGTGAATGCAACAAATTCAAATGGAATTCGAACTCTGCTCTCCGAATTCTCATTCCGAGCCGTTATCCATTACATCACAATACTGGTCATAAGAAACCTGTTTTCCTGAAAAAAAAATTAATCAAAAGATTTTATAATTCCAACTGAAAGTACATTGGCTGTTTGGTCCACGAATGTCGAATGTTGCCTTATAAGGAAACGGCTAATATTACCATTATCATTTAAATATTTATTAAAACACTTAGACATATTTAATCTCATTATTTTATTAAATTTACTTAAATTTTGAAGAGTACCTTTTCAAAAGTACGTCAAATGTTTTATTTGTGTAAAGTTTCACTGAACAGAGAAATCATTTTTCTTTGTTTACATTTGATGATTTTACAAATGTTTAAGCCCAAAACGAAATACAAATCTGAAATATTTTATACGTAAGATTAATTATAAAATAAAATAGAAAACACGAATGCTGAGTTCGAATAATGATGAACAGGGAAATAACGGTTTACTATTTTCTCATATGTATTGTTCTTTACATCTGTTTCAGATTTTCATTGTGAGAATTTTAATAAACACCGTTGACAACAATAAAGGCCAATAGACACTTTGTTTATGACTGCAAATCTGAGAATGTGTGTGCGTTGTAAGAGAGAATGACTGAAAGAGAAAGACAATTAGGTCACGTGGCCACTTGTATTCGTGTCAGCCGAAAGAGTGTGTCTGTTCGGCACGCATGCGCGTAATTGCGTCTCTTTCGAAATGAGCAGATGCAGTGCTGGCAAAACCAAACTTAGTTACCTCATTGTATCTGTAGACGAGATTTGTAAATTATCCATAATTGCGAAATCGCTTTTAGGAACAAGTCTCATAAGTCGTATAGGTATTGAGAATTCGCCTGGGAATTTGAAGTAATCTGAAAGTTAATTTCACTTATAGGATATATTATATGTAGTATGTATCTAATTAGCATGAGCATATATGTGACAATGGCTTTATGTCCATATCACGTTGAAATATAAGCAATGTAAAACTTCGTCAGTACCTCGGTGGGTGACGACTTAAGAATATCAGGTGCCGTAACTTTGGATGTTAGGTGCATGTGGAATATAATATAGTGCACAGTAAGTAAAAGCACAACAAACAATGCAAAAGATAGATTCAATGTATGTATTAGAACAAGTACAGCGTTATCCCTTACTGTAAGGTGCTACTTAAATTTTAAGTAGATTGATTATGAACAGACTAAGATAGATAGATAGATAGATAGATAGATAGATAGATAGATAGATAGATAGATAGATAGATAATGAACATACTTAGATAGGTAGATAGACTCTAGTCTGGGTGCTGCGTATTTCTGTTACCTGATCACATCAGGGGAAAAATTGACACTGATTGAGGTAGATCTAGTTGTTTTCTTTTAACATTTCCTAACTCGGGTTGAGTGGTTGGTTCGTTACTTTGAGCCAAGAGATAAACAACAATCAATGCATGGAAATACACACCTTCTTCAACTCCTCTAAAAAAGACCGAGGTCGTTTCGACTGCAGGGAAGGCGATCGGCACAGTTTTGGGGGAATGCCAAAGGCATTGTATTTATTGACTATCTTCAAAAGAGCCACGCCATCAATAGAGAGCAATATAACCAACTAGCTGAGGCAGTTACGAAAAAAGACCATAGAAAAATAATGAAAGGAGTTATGACAATACTTCAGACCACAAGTACTTGGTTTCAATGGCAGCTGTGTGTGATTGTGGCATTGAATTGGTTGGTCACGCTTCTTATTTTTCTTGATTTGGCACAACATGAAAAACACTTGGCTGGGAACCGGTATCAAAGTGATGACTACGTTATACCGGCTGTTGATGTCTTTTTCACCAACAGGGTGAAAGATTTTTTACCAATGAGATCCAAGCAATGCAACACCGATGAAAGAAGTGTGTGGAGCACCAGGGGTATTATGTTAAAAAATAAACCTCATTTGATCACATTCCATGAGAATATCTTGTCAGCCTATGGATTTTTCAGCCAATCTTCATATATGACGAGCAAATGAAGATATTGACTGCGAGTTATTCCGCATTAAACAACGTGGTCATTAACAGAAACATTAAATTTATCAAAAGCCACCATCCATGAGCATTTAGTAAAGCTCAGATACTCAAATTGCTACGATTTTTGGGCGTCACATAATCTGAGTGAAGAGAATCTTTCAAGTTGCATTTCTGTCTGTGATTTGATGAATAAGCCCAATGAAAATCCACCGTTTTCTAAGCAAATATTGGCTATATTGGCCGGTGGTGAGACATAGTTTACAACAATGTTCAGCGAAAAATATCCTAAGGTAAGCCACGTGAGCCACCTCAAAAATGGAAAACGTTGTGCAAATATTTAGTTGAATAAATATTTAATGGCAAATTATCTTCAAATGCCAAAAATTTAGTTCAGTGCCATACGTGATACACGCTTTGGCGATCCTGTTTCGAAAGAGACATGACTGACTGGACAGAAGATTATTCCGCAGTAGGCTGCCATTGCTTTCTGCGGTAGACTGGTTGCCGACCAAGGCTATAGAACCCAATCTGTCCTGTTATTTAACCCATAACTGGAAGGAATAGACGGATTAATACCTTTCCCAAGGTTATTTGCGCTTAAGTGAATGCAATAAATTCGGCTGGAATTCGAACTCGGCTCCCCGATTTCTCGTTCAGAGACGATATCCAATGCACCACAACGCACATCCCAAAAAGTAAATTTATTAAATAAAATCGCCATTCACTTCAACCACAGCCTCCAGACGACTTTGGAATGACCCGTCTTCTGGACGGTCTCTTTGTTTAAGTTAGTGAATACTGTCATAATCTTTGCTTTCATTTCATTTTTGATGTTACAAGGAGTTTTGATGGCCTCTTGCTCAACTGCATCTCACACATAATAATCAAGGGAGTTGCAGTCTGGAGAGTTAAGTGGCCAGATGTAAGGGGTGATGTTTGATAGCTTTGACTGGGTTTTCCTGCTTGTGTGGCATGATGCAGAGACATGTTTTCAGACATAGGGTCTTCAAGGAGCCACCCTTTAAACTGGGTACAGCCCCATCTCCTCAAGACGCATGATGTAGACCTCCGCGTTGAGTCTGAGGCTCCGTGGGAAGATGAATGGATGCATAACATTGCTATCACTAGTGATCACTTTAAGCAACATCGAAATCACTATAGACTCATCTAATTTCCGAATCCTCTACACTGACCTTAGATTGACACTCAAACACTTTGCAATGCTCGTATTGGAGCTTCCGGTGCGAATGCCAAGCAATACAGTACATCATTTCAAAAGCTCTGGCTGAGGAAATTGCGTCATGTTGCTCTTTTTCTCAGAGACGGTGCCCAATTAACCATACTATACTGCGCAGTCGACAAAATCAAAAACAAACAACGCGCATGCACAAAATTAAAAATATAAATTTGCGATAATTTTCCCATTGCATCCTCTATAGCCAACCCAACTATGGGTAAATATTGCAATGAAAAAAATTCTTCTTTTCAGAAGTAGCAGGCCACCAAAGAAGAAATTAAAAAAATGACATTCATTCTTTGTTCAGTAACATTTCCTTTTGAAGTAAATGAAGGTCATATTTGATGGCACAAAAATTGACTAATAATTTGCTTGTACTATGCATTTCGTCCATATATAATTAGTGAATCTTCAGTAGTTAATTTAACTGCCCTTTCCACGCCTTTTCGAATGGGTAGGTAAATTCGGCAACTCGAACGCCATTCCATCCATTAGAACCTTGGGCACCTCAACGCGGTGTAATGGTTAGCAAACTTGTCTTGCCCGAGTCATTGCAAATGATTACAATGTAATATGTTATACAGTGCATTACTGTTTGTGCGAGTTTCAACAAACAATGCTAATTTCAAACATTTTATCTCATACTCTGCGTGGGTGGTGCAATGGATATCAACTTGGAATGAAAAATCGAAGAGCCGAGTTCGAATTCCTGTCGAATTTGTTTCATTCACTTACGCACTTACTCTTGAGAAAGGTATTGAATCCATCTCTTCTCCCTTCAGCTATGGGTTGAATAACATAACAGACTGTGTTCTGTAGCCTTGGTTGGCAACCGGTCTACCGTAGAAAGTGATGGCAATCTACTGCCTAGTCAGTCATGTCACGAAAGAAGTATGTACCACGTATGGCAATTGACTATACACATTTATCTATTTAATGTTATTATTACTAACAAATTACTATTCATTGATTAGATTTTTGTAATCTTTTACAATTTTTACATGTTTCGCTTCTCGAATGCAGTAAAAAAATGAATATTTTGCTTGTAATAATTCATAATTAGAATTTTGGTTTGAATATGTTTTTCGTTCAATGTTTTTAATACAAAAAATATGAACTGATTTATTCTTGGATTGGTTTGTTAGCAAAACTCTGCAAAAATAGGTCTTTCTGTACATTTTTCTTTAAAACTAAATGCACAAAAATTAGTAAAAACTATGTATTAATTTTTTTTTAGTCTTGAGAGACAGCAGATCAAAATCTAGCAGTGAATACAATGTTGATATTCTATAAAAGTGAAAAATCTACCTGTCCTAGTGTATACGTGCGCATAAAAACTATTTTGACGCAAATCTGAGCGTCCGTATATATAAATATTATTAACAAATTGGTAATTCTGCTCGCTGGGAAAATTCTCTTCTTCATTCATTAAACCAGACCATTTTGTTTTTTTGTGTTTTTATTTATTCCGAAACAAACGGACGAAATCATTTATATTGGTCTAGACTAGCATTAGGACGAGGAAAAAGGAACGTCACCCCCACCTCTTTTTATTTATCGCCCCCGACTTTTATTTCTTTCAGTCGTCCATATTTTTTTCTGCTAGAAATTGACTCCCTCTAACTGAGATACAAGTGGTTTTCCCAGTGAATAAAGCAATTTTTGTTAACTAGGTGTCGTTTGGATTAAAATACAGAAGACCAATGCAATATCTATCAGAGTGCTAGATCCTACCATAATCGTCCAATTGGCTACACACATTCAAGTATTAGATTTCACCAGAAATGAAAAATTATATAAGGTAATCGTTCCTTCATTCTGTATATTTACCTTAATGTCGTTTTTATTTTAAAAGTATAAATAATCTCGAATTCAAAATTAAAAACAAAGTTTATTTGGTTAATGGTTATATATTTTGAAATTACTTCATCAAAATTTCATAATTTATTTTTAAATTGAAAATAAACTAGATTTATTGATACTTCATGTTATATTTTAAGTGAAGTATCCGTTTATGATCCCCAAGTATGGATTAATAGCAGAATAGACTGGGTTCTTTAGGCTTGGGTGGTAGCCAGTCGAGGAAAACTCTAAATTAAAAACCGAGTAAAAGCAACGACAAACTACTCCACTATTTTCCAAGAATTCATTTATGACAAAGAAACGGAATATTTGGAAGGCCATGATCGCTTACGTCCTGAAGATACATGGCATTAAATTTCCGATTCCAAACATTTCATTAACAAAGCTAAAGATGTCAAAGATTACATAATGTTATATATAAATTAACTTTTGCTCTTCGCAAAATTAAAATGTCATAGATATTTTTTCTTTATATTGAATTGCTTGCATCAACTGAGGATGTCACATACCAAAATCATTTCTGAAGTGTTAAAATTTTTGCAAACTTAATAGCGTTTTCCTGTGTTTGAAGGGATCAATTTAGGTTTTGAAATAAAACAAATGAGACTTATTGAAGGCAAAAGAGGCTGAGGAAAGTAGCACATCAACTACCTAACAAGCTTGTGTACACTGTTTGCACAACAGGGATTAGGAAATATAGCAAAAAAAGAAACTTTACTAAGACCTACCTAGGAAAGGAAATCGTGGAGATGCATGATCATTCACGTCCTGAAATGACACGGCACATTGTAGAAGAAGCATTTTGAATTTTTACAAAAAAAAACTAGTTATGTGCGTAGTTGTATATATACACACGGGGTTAATATATATATATATATATATATATATATATATATATATATATATTGAGTAATATTTAGAAATGTTTTCCTACCTGAAACCATTTGATCCAACTCATACTGAATAGGAAACATTTATTCACTACGATACTAGCCGAATACATAATACCTTAAACATTCTGTTAAGTTTACTGTTGATGTTGTGGAAAGAATTGTTTATAATTATTATAGAATTGCTGTGATTGTCATTTTTAAAATTCTAAATGACAAATCTCTATTATATTTTATGACTTCATGATTTAAATCCTGCTTGTAAACATATTTTTCCTATTTTCTTCAATATTGATAATTTGATAAACTCGATTCTAAAAGACAATTCACGTTTTTAATTAATCTCATAAGAATTGTAATAATTCATAATTAGAATTTTGGTTTGAATATGTTTTTCGTTCAATGTTTTTAATACAAAAAATATGAACTGATTTATTCTTGGATTGGTTTGTTAGCAAAACTCTGCAAAAATTAGGTCTTTCTGTACATTTTTCTTTAAAACTAAATGCACAAAAATTAGTTCGTTTATCGAAAAGCACAAAAGCTTTGCTTTTTTTCTTTATCGACGATTAACTGAGTTTTTTCATACAAATGCCGGATGAAAGGACAATATATTCAAGCGGGCATACGAACTGGCAGCTAATTTACCGCCCTATTTTACAAGACATACAGACCTGTTCGTAATGTTTTTGAAGAGGAAAGCCTTTTACAAGATGGTGACCACGAATAAACAAGTCGCGTTGAGTTCGTCACATTCGCAGGTGCAAGACACGAGGCGGGCTCGTGCTTTTTGTAAGATTTCGGACTTATAAACGCGCCTCCCTCGGCAGTAGTGACAAAATCTTCCTGACAACGGCTTGACACTGAACCTCTCGTTATTCTCTTGAGTTTAAGGTATCAAAGACTCTTCTACTTAAAATCCTACAACACTCTTAAAGCTGCCTTCTTATCTGACGAGACAGGCGCATATCCTTCTCAATTACATTGACTCTTTCTTTTCATTCATTCACTCATCCATTCATTCAATCAAGAAAAAGACATGTCCACTTTATTCTTTTTTCATCCATCTTGCATTTTTGATTATTACTTTTGACAATCAGGATAGTAATTGTTTCATGGTAAAATACGACTTGAAGACGAAAATAAGTAGGGCGCATCGGAACTTTGAAATCCTAAAGAGCAATTTACAAAAGTATTACTTTTTGTTAAAGTAATATGTATGAAGGATGTGCGTTGTGGTGCAGTGGATATCGGCTCGGAACGAGAAATCGGGGAGCCGTGTTCGAATTCCAGTTGAATCCATTGCATTCACTTACGCGAAAATACCCTTGGGAAATATATTAATCCGTCTCTTCCCTCCAATTATGGGTTAAATAACAGGACAGATTGGGTTCTATAGCATTGTCTGGCAACCAGTCTACCGGAGAAAGCAATGACAACCTACTGCGGGATAACCTTCTGCCCAGTCATTCATGTCTCATTCAAGACATGATCGCCCAAGCGTATTTCATGTATCGCACTTAACTGACTGAATATTTATGAAATGCACAACCTTATGTTTAACTGGCATTTAGAATGTGTACGCGTCACAGAGTTACAAATATTCAGGTTGCCCAGTAAAAAAAAGCGGTGAATTCAAAAAGACGTGAGACAACCGTTGAAAACCTGGTGACGACTGATGTGAATGAAAAATTCAGGAAGAAATTCTGCATATTTCGTCAATCCCCACATCGGATGTTCTTCTAGGAAAAGTACGATAACTTCAAGTGAGATAATTAAGCATACGAGAATAGCCAAACGAATCAAACGATTATTCAAGATCATGAATATACAATATATACAAGGTCAATTATTCTTGAAAGATAAAACAGTGATAATAACTTTTTCCAATTTTTTTTTTTACTCGGAATTCTGTATATTACAAATATATAGAGACATAAAAATATATTAGAAATATATAGAAACATAGATATATACATATACGTATCGGAAATATATAGCATCATCGAAATATATTAGAAATATATAGAAACAGAAATATATTAGAAATATATAGAAAGAGAGAAATATATAGAAACATATATATTAGAAATATATTGAAATATATTATATACTACCAATATAGCAAGGCGTTGCTCGGGTGTAATGAAAGCTTTAAAACTAATCCATGGTCCTGGAGTTCAGACTCAGCTTAAAGAATATTTGTGTGAAATTTGGTGAGAATCGGATAAAAATTGCGGATTTGTATAAAGGACATACAGACAGATAAACAGACACACACACAAACATCTTGCCTTTTATATATATATATATATATATATATATATATATATATATATATATATATATATATATTATCGATTTTCTGCACTATTATAAGAATTGCAACCGTGAAACTTCTGAATATCGTTTCTTACGTCTTTGTCTATGATTTGATTAAAATCGGACCACTCCTTCTATAACCCGATTTTTTCGATTATCGATTTTTGATCTTTATCGGGAGTAACTCGACACAAAACCTAGCTAAGAACACTCGCAGACGCTTATAGTGCAACTGTGTAAATTTTCAAGAAAATCCGTTAAGCCGTTTCGGAGTGTATAGGTAACGGACACACACACACAGACAAAGTTCAATTTATAAATAAGTTTAAATATTATATTAGAAATATATTGAAATGTAGATATATATCAAGAATATATAGAAACAGAGAAATATATTAGAAAATATATAGAAACATATATATATATATATACATCACCGTCAAGTATATCAGACGGTATGAACGGATCCTACACAAAATTAATAGACAAAACTTGTCTATATTATTCAATGAAACCTGCATTAATATATATATATATATATATATATATATATATATATATGTATATATATATATCAGAAATATATAGCATCATCGAAATATATTAGAAATTTATAGAAACAGACAAATATATTAGAAATATATAGAAACAGAAATATATTAGAAATATATACAAACAGAGAAATATATAGAAAAATATATATTAGAAATATACTGAAATATATAATATATAATATATTAGAAATATATTGAAACATAGATATATATCAAGAATATATAGAAACAGAAATATATTAGAAATATATAGAAACAGAGAAATATATTAGAAATATATAGAAATATAGATATATATCAGAAATATATAAAAACATAGAAATATATTAGAAATATATAGAAACCGATAAATATATTAGAAATATATAGAGACCGAGAAATGTACTAGAAATATATAGAAACGAAATATGTTAGAAAAAATATAGAAACAGAGGAATATATTAGAAATATTTGGAAACATAAAAATATATTAGAAATATAAAGAAAAATAAAAAGACATTAAAAATATACAGAAACAAAGAAATATACTAGAAATATAGACATGAAAATAGATTCTTGTTTCTTCTTTATTTGCCATACCCCTTCAGGACGAAGGCAATCATGGACGTCCACTTGACCCTATCCATTGTCGCTCTTAAAACAATTCCTCTTGGTATCTCTCCCAAACCCCGCTCCGTCATCCACTTACTCAAGACTATCAAATATGCCTCGCGTTGCTTCCCCCGCTCTCTCTCTCTCTCTCTCACTCTCTCTCTCACTCACTCTCTCATTCCGTCCTGTGAGTTTTAGATTCTCCAAGTATTTTTTCCTCATTACGTGTTCCAGAACCCTCATCTTGCCTCTTCGTGATGCTAAGTAAAAGTTTTTTTTTCGTTTGCATCTTCTCCAAAAACTTGTCGTTACTCACATGTTTGTATACCCGACATGTAGTTGGGATTTTGTGGTCCTCTTTTTGCAGATGACTATGCATTCAGTTTTCTTGAAGTTTATGTTTGTTCCTTTCTTCTCGCTTTCCCTTGCTAGTTCTGGCTGTTGCGTAGTTCTGGCTGTTGAATTGAATGTACTCTGGTCCTGGGTCTGACGGTAAACTGCATCCAGCAGCAAGGCCTCAGATTGAGAGGTTCTGAGGAGCATGGAACCACCTCTTAATTGCTGTTGTTCCCAAGTCGACCCTGACCCGGAGTGGTAGCACCTGTTAGGGTTCCAGCTATGGGCAAATAGTTAACCTCCAAAGTGTGGTCAAAACACTATGAAAGTATAGAAATACACTTTTATAGAAATACATACGTAAAAATAGACTTTTATAGAAAAATTTACATATTTGAAGAAAAATACCACCAACAATACATTTTTGAAGGAAAAAATTTTTTACCACAATACATTTTTGAATACAAAACTAGTAGACATCTTCAGTTTTCTAAAATATAAAAATAAATTTTTCATCAAAACTTGACTAAACCAAAAATCTCATTATAACTGAACATTTTAAAATACCTTTAAACCTCACCTTTTTGGTATTGAATGACCCACAGAGGTTGACATGCCATTAAACAAAACTCAAGCTCAAACTCAATGTACTCAGTTCGATCTTCGTTAATCATTAGCACTATTCGTTATTAATATTACTTTCCTTTCCATTGCATTCTTTTTCAAAGCCTCACAATTGCAATAACCTTATTGTTAATATCGCCCAAAGGTGTTTTCAATTGCTGCAACAGGATATGAGAACCCAACTATGAAATTCAAACAAATTCAAATTCAGAGATCAGAATCAGTTTCAGTGACAGGATAAACGTTTTGCACAACAAATGAAGTCACATTGGTTAAGTTCTTCGTGCACTATACGTACACTGCCAGCCATTTGGGGTAGAATTAAGTCGCGCATTATTAATGAAATGGCGAATCACAAGTATTCTGTACAAAAGTATAAACACATCAATGATTGATCAGGAATCTATAGTGCTGCTTTGTTTTGTCGCATGAGGAAAAAATGGAATGTTCCAATTCTACCAATTTTCAAATAGCAAACAAAATAAAATGATGATTAAGAACAATAGAAAAATGACCATTATTTTGAATATCCATATGAATAGATCATTGGCATGAAACATAGTCTTGTAGTAATCCCAAAATTGTTTTGGAAATCTCTCTTATTCAGTATCTTTCTGTCCTTTGCTGTAAAGAGCTTCATGTTTTTGTTACTTATCATTTATTTTTAAGCAGAAAATTTAAATTAGTTTCCTCACTATATTATAACATTAACCATATTTATGCATTATTTCTAAATAAATGAGTAGACCTTTAAAAACTTCATTAGTTTTATTGCCAACAGTTTTGTAGTTTTCTGGAATTATAAATATAGAAAAGTATTTATAAATATAAACTCACTCTGAAATTCTTCTCGTTATGGGAAGAACATTTTTATCCAGAAAATAGAATCCTAGAGTTTTCCTAAGAAGAAAAATGTTTATTTACTCTAAACGGGATTAGAGATGCTGCTTGATATTCGATATATCAACAATTAAAGAATGTGCGGGCATATGGTAAATACATTTTGAGAGGATCATTTATAAATCTACTATGCGTCCGTACATTGGATACAGTTGCCATACAGGTGCTCCTGCTATTCATCTCGAGGTTCTCAAAAAAATCTAAAGTAATTCCTGCAATGTAATCGATCCTGACTTAGCATCTCGATTTTAATCACTTTCTCAACGCCATGACGTGGCTTCCTTCTGTCGTGCTTTTTTCCTGGTGCTATGTCTATGTGAATTTAAGTGTGCTACTAGATTGGCATTTAGGTCCCACCCTTTTACTGTTGGAATAAGTAAATGTAACTTCTACTTCTACTCAAACAGTTTGTTTTCTCGCGCTTCCCACCTGTAGAACTCCCTTTCGTTTACTTGTTTTCCTGATAGCTACAATCTCCAAAAAATGAAATGCAACGTCTTTTGCAATCTTTTTTATTCTTGAATTCTATTAATCTTTTATTCTTTCTTCAATATCCCCTATTCCCAGTCTTTTCTCTCGCGATAGCCCCCTGCGAACTAGTGGCAGTCCCGCCTAGCTTGGAATGAAATGGTTTTTAAAAAATATATGAAGACCATGGAAAGTGCGTCGTTTGAATGAGCTGCTAACAAGAGAGGTGAATGTAAAATCATAGATAAGTAAATAAGATGTCCAAAACCCGTTTGGTGATCTACTCAATCATTCAAGAGAATGAACATCTGGACGGAAGTGGCTTCAAGGAATATGGTTCGATCAACGAAACTGAAACATTTTCAGATGACTGCAGAAAGCTAAACAACACAGACCTTCAACATATTTTCGAAAGCTATCAACCATGATCTTTTTATCTTTTAATTTCTGCTTTGCTTCGGATCACCGAATCACCTAACCTCAAATTGGATGCGAACATTACCAATTGTCTTCTTGATAAATAGTGTAGATTTGAAATTCATTTAACACATTTCTTGTTATCGCATATGTATATTACACAGAGATTAATCTCGGAGTATCTGCAAACTGAAGGTCAAGATTTTGTTAACTCTTAATGGGAGAAAGTCAGAAATACGGTTTTAAAATATCTTAATGTTTCAAAAAAATCAAGAAAACAACAAAACATTTGAGTGAATCTATTGGCCGATGATGATGATGATGATGATGATGATGATGATGATGATGATGATGATGATGATGATGAAACTAATTTTACAATAGGCAGAAAATATCAAAGATGAACTTCGAATAGATGAAATGATTTATGATCCAGCAGATTGCTACAAGATGGAAGTTTTTCATCGAATGATCGACCAAATTACAAGAATCGTTCATCGTTGATACAGAATCTTGAATCACATTTTCAAGAATTTAAAAATGAATTGACAGTAGATACTTTGAAAGATATATGCAAACGTCTTGGTTTGAAGGAGCAAAAACTGAGTATTGAATAACATTCTTTCATCTTAAACGTAGAAAAAATAAATACAAGGCACATAAAATAGAAAATTAATTTATGCATATTTCAATGAATTACCAGAATCCTAATATTTTTCCGTATTCCGTTTTGTTAGAAAAACGAATTCACTATACGAAGAATTATTATATACCGTATTTCTGCAGTAATTACTAAAAAATAAGTGAAATTTAGAATATCTTGCAGAAAATAGAAGACCGCAAACCTTGTCACTAATCCAAGTAACCCCATCAAATATAAACTAGCAATGACCAATATAGTGTATGAATTTCAATACCCATTACAAGACTGTGTTTCTTGTCACAAAGTAATTACCTATAAAGACCTATGTAGACGCCTTGCATGTCACTTATCAAACCAAAGTGTCATTAGAAAAAATATTCATTAGCTCATAATTTACAAGAACACTTAAAGAAAATTCTAACCGAAAACATAATAATTTTATATAAATCACAATATAAAAAAAACATCAAGCTATTAGAGAGGCGCTATATATCAAACATTTTTCTTCTAGTATCAAATTTACATTATTTAATAATGGAAATGAAGTATTGAATTTTTTTTAAAATAGAAAGTTACTCATGCCATTTCCAGTCGAGTTCGGCAAGCAACAGCTTGAAATGAACGCTTCTTTTTAAAAAATAGAACAAAACAAATTATTAAGTAAAAGTTATGAGGAAAAATTAACAGCAGAGACATAAACACCCTTGAAACTGTTAACCGAAAAATGTTAAGGTCCTGGAAAAACTTAATAAAAAATTCATTAAATCTTCCTTGTCGGCCATATTCAATGAAAGTTGTTTGAAAAAAAGGTTGCTGTCCCAGTGTGTATATATATATATATATATATATATATATATATATATATATATATATTATGTTTGAATTTATATATATATATTATTTATATATACTTAGCAACCTTTTTTTCAAACAACTTTCATTGAATATGGCCGACAAGGAAGATTTAATGAATTTTTTATTAAGTTTTTCCAGGACCTTAAGATAGATAGATAGATAGATAGATAGATAGATAGATAGATAGATAGATAGATAGATAGATAGAGTAGCGGCATAAATATGTGTATTACTTAAAAAGTAATGCATGATTAGTATTGGGGACCACCACATTTTGCACATAAGAATGGACTCGCTTGATGTGTACATATATTTCAGCCTATACAGAGAACGGCAGTGATTGTCAACGCGTTTTCTCGCTGCGACGGTATTTCTCACTGTCAGCTCTCTGCCTTCGGGCAGAGGGCGCTCTCTGCTTCCGAGCAGAAAGCACTAACCCAGTCGTGGTTCCACCAAAGGGTAGAAGCACGACTGGGGAAAAATAGACAGGTATTTTTTGGTCGGGCCATATAGCCCGGAAATTCCCACTCATAACTGACCATGTGCCACATGTTGCCCTTAGTGGGAGGGACAGCTAAATATAGATTGTCAAAGCGTTTTCTCGCTGCGACAGCATTTCTCACTGTCATCTCTCTGCCTTCGGGCAGAGGGCGCTCTCTGCTTCCGAGCAGAGAGCAATAACCCAGTCGTGGTTCCGCCAAAGGGTGGAAGCTGGACTGGGGAAAAATAGACAGGTATTTTTTGGCCGGGCCATATAACCCAGAAATTCCCACTCATAACTGACCATGTGTCACATGTTACCCTTAATGGGAGGGACAACTAAATGTAGTGATTGTCAAAGATGGAGTGGGAGAGTTGATTAGTTAGCCGCTTAGTTGGTCAGTAAGAATATAGACACATTAGCCGGACATACTTCTTCACTACAAGACTATATATATTGATTTCTACTAATAGTATTCCTAGTATTTCTGAATTGACTAACCCGTGTTCCAGTTTTTTATAATTTCGTTCAATATAACTTACATTTTCTATCTCCATATCTGTTTTTGTTATTTATTATTTTGTGTGGTTTCTCAACAAGAATCCACAACTATTAGATCAGGGTGTAATGCATAAATATGATACAAAGTTACAAAAATTTACATAATAACTTTTTTAAAATAAAGATTAAATGGAACAGAGGAAATAAGATACTAGACAAAAGTTAAAGAACGATGATAATAATTTGCATAAACTTTTAATTTACATTGTTAAAAAACTCGATGAACCATTTCAACAATAAGTAAAAATTCATTTATCATTAAGACATTATTTTTAAGCAATATGGCAAATTCTGCACGCAAAACGCTTTCTTTTGAAAAAAAAAACTCATTATCGCCATCAAGAAAAAAAGTCAATTTTAGTAATTTCTGATATTTTTCATAGGTCTAAAAGTGTCGTTCATCGTTTAATTAGCAGGTATAAAACCGACAAAACGTTAGATGCAAAACCAAAATCCGGCAGACCTCCAAAAACATCGCAAAGAGAAGATCGAGGAATTGTTAGAATATCTACAAAAAAACCCTTCTGAAACTGCTACATCAATTGCACGTAAATTTAATGAAGTTAATAAGATCTCAATGAAAACGGTTGCTCGCAGGTAAAAAATGCAGGATTGCATGCACGTATTCCAGTTTCAAAGCCTCTCATTTCAAAGCGAAACCAGAGGGCACGCCTGGAGTATGCGAGAGAACGTGTTGTTTGGACTGACGCACAATGGGATACAGTTCATTTCAGTGACGAGTCCAAGTTTACTATATTTGGTTCTGAGGGCAAAACTTATGTACGCCGTAGAATAGATGACAGACTATCTTCTCAATGTGTCAAGAAAACCGTTAAGTTTGGTGGCGGCAGTGTGATAATGTGGGGAATGATTTCATCTGCAGGAGTTGGCCCCATCATCCGTGTACATGGCAATATCATTGCTGAGATTTACAAAGGTTTCTCCAGCAGCATGTGGTACCAGGATTACGCCATAATCTTTATGAATCTTCTATTTTCATGCAGGACAATGCACCTTGCCACAAGGCTCAGAAGGTTATGTCTTTATTTGAAGAAGATGAAGAAGAAGCAATCGCCCTAATGAAGTGGCCAGTCCTGAGCCCCGACCTGAATCCAATAGTAAAAGTTTGGAAGATAATTGGAGAAAGGGCTCAGAAAAGAAACTCGAAAAACCAGGATCACCTATGGGAGTTATTGAAAGATGAATGGGAGGAAATTACTGCTGATTTTTTCAATACATTAATTAGATCATCGACGATGCAGAGAAGTCATTGAAAATAAGGGGATGTTTACCAAATATTAAATTTTGTTGATATTTTGTTCACAATCAAGTATTAACAAGATCGTTCCTTAACTTTTATCCAGTAGCTTATTTCACTTGTTCCATTTAATCTTTATTTAAAAAAGAAAATTATGTAATTTTTGAAACTTTGTATAATAGTTATGCAAGTTGTATAATCATTATTCGGTAAAAATTTCGTTACTAATCACGCATTACTTTTTAAGTAATATACATATTTATGTCTTTGTTGTTTCCGTTACTTATATTATGGCTGCTATTGTGTGTCTGTGTGTGTGTGTGTGTGTGTGTGTGTGTGTGTGTGTGAAAGAAAGGTTGCTGCCAGAACATACATACATACATACATACATACATACATACATATCTGGTGTAATGGATATCGGCTCGGAATGGCAAGTCGAGAGTTGAGTTCGAATTCTAGTTGGATTTGTTTCATTCACTTACATGCAAACAATCTTGGTAAAGGTATTTAGCTATGGGTTGACGAGCAGTGAAGATTGGGTTCTACAGCCTTGGTTGGCAAATATTCTATCAGAGAAAGAAATGACAGCCTTCTGTGAGAAAATGTTCTGCGAAAGAGACATAATCACCCAAGCGTGTATCAGATATGGCAATTAACTGACTGATATATATATGGGCTATGGACGCTCGCTAGAAGGAGGCAGACTTTTTAGCGTATCATGTATCGTACGCCAATAGCCAAAGTGCTCTAATTCATTACTGAATGAGCGATAGTGTGTGTATATATCTACAGTCATCCGCAGACAGACCTATTTCGCTGTATCACAGCTCATCAGTACGGTTAAATATCCGATTGCTTTTAACCCAGGATTGAAACCCGACCGAATTGGCGTCAGTCGGCGATTCTACCTCGGAGTAATGGACGCTCGGTAGAAGAAGGCAGACGTTTTTAGTGTATCATGTATCATATACCAGTAGCCAGAGTGCTATATATATATATATATATATTCAGTAATGAATTTGAACAATATCGGCTACTGGCATGTGTTTACATAGTATATAACACGCTAAAGTCCGCCGTCGGGTTTCAACCATGGCTAGAACAATCGGATGTCTAACCGTACTGATGAGCTGTGATACAGCGAAACAGATCTGTCTACGGATGACTATATATATATATATATATATAAACAAGTTATCGTGTCATCCTTTACCTTTAATAAGAAATATCACACAAATGAGAAATTGAAGATGTTATAAATGTTATGTGGGGAAATTAATATTTTCTTTGTTTAAAAATAAATGATAATTATAAAAACGTATGAAGCCCAGCTTCTAAACATGACAACTCTTCAAATGAAGAAGAAGATTTAATAAACAAAATAAAATTTAAAAGGAATTAAGGAATTCTCGATTTAAAAGGAAATTAGAAACCAAAATATCAAAGCGAGAAAATAAAACTAGAAATATAAAAATATTCCCAAATAAAACATCCGCCATACAATAAGAATGTTGATACAAATATAGGGATTTCTTTCAAAACTTATTCACAATAATTTCCATAAATCACACAAATTAAACCAAATATTTAATGGAGACATCATAAAAATGAAGTGCAGTTGTATGGATAACAGTGAAGAAATAATTAAAAATATGACAAGAGAATACTAAATAACGATAATATCAAAAAACTAAAAAAATATAATTGCAGAGTTAAAATTGAATATCCAGTGCAGGGAAATTGCAAGGAAATTGTAGAGAGAAAAATGTTATATAAATGACAATAAAGAAGAAACCAGGGAGTAGAAAGGATTTACATGGAGGCAACTCAAAAAGAATTTAAAGAATGATATGCAAATAAGAAAGAATAACAGCATATTGTTAAAATCCGTATGGGAACTAAGCATGGAGGCGAAAACACCAATATTAAGATGGGATAAAAATAAGATGAAGAAAAAAGAAGAAATAGCAATCTATGAATGGAGGAGAGACTGATAATCATAGAAAACAAAGATATGAATAGATTCATAAATAAACGGAATTAAATTATTTCAAACTGTCGGCACGCTGGCATGTTCCTTTTGAAAAACGTGAAAATAACAGTAGAATTTGGGAACGTCTACAGACTCCCATTTTGAAATAGCACTTCGTAAATATTACTGGGTAAATAATCAATAAAAATGTGTATATATATATATATATATATATATATATATATAAACCAAATGAAATCGTGTCCTGAAAAGATTGGCATATTAGCTCTTCGAAATAAATTATAGTTTATAACTATCAAACTATTGCCCGATTTCATATGTATTTTTTTGTTTGGTTTAATACAGCGGAGAGAGAAATTAATATTAGTGGTATTATTAGTTGTGCTTTATTGTAATTCGCGATGTGAGCTTATGTAAAAAAAAACTATTTTTAATACTATCGTGTGCTTGTAAAATCCGGGGAATAGAAAAATTGGCTGACGGTTGGTAAAAAGAGAGAAAAATATAATTTTTCTTCTTTTTTCGTGTTCGAAAAGAATTGTTTTGGGCAAGTTAAAATTTTGTAATATGTAAGTAGCCATAACAAAATGTCAGGATTTACTTGATGAGGTCAGGTAGGGTTAGATCCTCAACAGTTGTTCCTGGGAACAGATTGTAGGATCGGAAGACAGAAAGACATTACGTCATGTGAGCTGTTGATATTTCATTCGTCGAGCCATGGCTCCCTGCAAATCGTGTGAGTGAAAAATAATCTCATTGGTCAAAAGCTTTGAGTCTGCTACATCCCCCGAAAGGATTGGGGATGGTTATAAAAATGGAGACTCAGCGAGAAAAAAGAATTAACTGGGTAGTTTTTGAAATTGCAGTCGAAATGTAACGACTGTGGGAAGTGTTCCCAATTGAGGAGCCACGACCCACGGTTGGTCGCCTACCACAGAACTTATGGCTAAAGAGTTAATGTCGAATGAAGCCTGCCGCCGATTAACTTAAAGAGTTAATGTTGAATAATGCGCCTCCTAAAGGAATCCCGAAAGAACGTTATTGTTTTAAAAGTTATGTGGAGAATTGAAATTTCTGATTCCTCGTTCGCTCTACTTCGGTAAATTCTGTTAAACTCCGATAAGAACCTGAAAGAATTTTGTTGTTTTAAAAAGTTATATAGAGAATTGACAGCTCTGATTATAGAGAATACGTGAAAAGACTTTAATGAAAATTTGAAGAGCTCTGTTTGCTTTAATGAAACTTAGAAAAGACATTTTTTATTTTGAAGATTGAAAGCTCTGATATTTTGAAAACTCTCTCTCTCTCTCTCTCTCTCTCTCTCTCTCTCCGTTGTAAACTGGCATTCCAACAACTGTATTATCATTCCGACAACTGTATTATCTGCTCTTGTAACTAATAATTATGTTTTTTATAAAGACTTTCTTCGTAACTCTCCAGGCGTTTTCGACCTTATTCATTTATTTATTTATTTTTTTCTTTTTGGTGCCGTATTTATTTTATTTTTACCCACAAGTGTACACAAATGTCCGGTCTGGATCTGGTACGGCTACTGGATTTGCACAACGCTACTTTCTGAGATTAAATCACAACGTACGCAGTAGGTCCGTTGTTGTAATAGACGTCTTGAGGACCAGTTTCTGTGACGGGATCATCACGACCAGCAGCAGCGGCCCGAAAGCGTCGACATAACTGGTACCGTTTCGACATCATCGCATCAGGATCCGTTCCCGAGCCAGCGACCAAACCAACCAGCCAGCTGGGTGGTAGTGTCACAATAACCACTTTAGCTGATGTGCTGAGTTTATATATATATATATATATATATATATATATATATATATATATATATATATATTCAATATTTTACAACAAGCCCTTAAAACCAGTTATTTCAGCTCGAAGTAAGAGTTATCTTTTACTTGGAGCTGAAGTAACAGGTTTTTAAGGCCCTGCTGAAATTGCAATTCTTCTAATGTAATATATTGAATTTATATGTGGAATAAATATTTGGTCTGTAAATTAAATTTACACAGAGATTTCTGTTGGATCAGTTTTAATATTTATTTCAGTACTACTAGTATACATTGGGATTATTTACTAACTCTATTCCTCGGATTTATTATCGCTATATATATATATATATATATATATATATATATATATATACCCGTTTCTTTATTTACGCATTTATTTTAATTGTAAATTTATTTATTTTCTTAATTTTTCGTATTTATATCAATCTTAATTTTAACCGGGTTTTAGCATTATCTTAGTGAATTCGCTATTTAGTTTAATGAGTATAAAATTATGTTTATTCAGATCTGTTTTCTTGTTCTGTGGCATCAAGTCATTATTACAATATATATATATATATATATATATATATATATATATAGTCTTTTCCAGCTTTCTTACATTTCTTCCGTATGGTGAGAGTGAAGGAGTACAAAAACTGTCCATATCGTCAGTTGTCCGAAGCGCTTTCAGCCACTTCATTAACCATATCAATTTGTGTATTATTTGTGAATTATAGTAGGAATTTAATTCCAAACCATCATATATTGCGTATGGTTAGAATTGAACTGAGTTTGTTTTTTTTTAACTTTAAAACCCTGTTACCATACTTAAACAAGGTAAGATTAATAATGCGGGAAAGCTGTTCGATGCACAGGAGCTCTTTTAAAAGTAATATATATATAGTAGCGGCCATAATATAAGGAACGGAAACAACAAAGACATAAATATGTGTGTTACTTATAAAGGTAATGCATGAATAGCAATGAAATTTTTACCGAATAAAGATCAAGGTGTAAAGCATAAATATTATACTAAGTTACAAAAAGTTAAATAATAGTTTTTTTTTTTAAATAAAAATTAAACGGAACAAAGGAAATAAGCTACTAGACAAAAGTTAAGGAACGATCTTGTTAATACTTGATTGTGAACAAAATATCAACAAAATTTAATATTTGGTAAACATCCCCTTATTTTCAATGACTTCTCTGCCTTGTCGACTATACGATCTAATTATTTTTTTGCAAAAATTAGCAGTAATTCCCTCCCATTCGTCTTTCAATAACTCCCGTAGGTGATCCTGGTTTTTCGAGTTTCTTTTCTGAGCCCTTTCTCCAATTTTTGTTTTAATCATTTCACCCCAATCAAGGCATTCCACTGCCACTATTGCGCAAGAGGTTACACAGGAGAAGTTGATGAGAAAGAGTGGTTAAATATAGGAAAAATCAGAAGGAGGGTGATAGACGGGTAGGGATGCCGAGGATGAGGGTTGAGTAGGTGGGAAGAGTGTTTGAGAGAATGGAAGTGAGTTAGTGTGTTAGGAGATGTCTATTGACCTTACATTTAAACTCCTGGAGATTGTAGCTGTCGGAGAAGCAAGCATGTGGAACGGAATTCCACAGGCCGGAAGTGCGAGAAAAGAAGCTGTTGAAGTAGAAATTGCGGTTACATTTTATTGGTTTCACTGTAAAAGGGTTGGACCTAGTTGTTAATCTAGTATCTCGTGCAAATTCGTACCTAGGAGGGATCTATGTTCATCGGAGCAGAAGCCGAGAAAGTATTTATAGAAGAGGCACAGGGAAGCCACGTCACGCCGGTGAGAGAGTGACTGCAGCCGGTCTGCCAAGTCGGTATCGATCACATTACAGACTCTCCGTTGTATTTTGTCAAGAATCCCGGGGAGAAAAGCAGGGGCACCCGACCAGATGTGGCAGCAGTATTCAATGCACGGGCGGATGGTAGATTTATATATGTGCAGGATAGATTCAGACGGAAAAAACTTCCGGGCCCTGCAGAAAGAACCGACTTTCATAGCAGCGGATTTAGCAATGGATTCGATATAGTCATTCCACTTAAGATCCGCTGAGAGTGTGAGGCTAAGGAGGCGTAGTGTTTTACTCTCTGGGAGGCAAGCCTGTTCTATGCTAATGGGAGGTAGGTGCGATTGTCTATGATGGTTAATTGATAGCAGCTTCGTTTGGAAGCATTAAAATTTACTAGCCATTTCTTACCCAAGTTCACTACGGATTGGAGGTCCTTTTCAAGCTCGGCAGCGAGGTTCGCTTTGTTGTCCACACCAGATTTTTGATCGAGGCGAGAGTAAACTGTGGTGTCATCGGCGTACATACCTACTTGGGATCTTATGGCATCGGGGAGATCATTAATGTAGATCAGATCAGATTATCTTCCAGACATTTCCTATTGGATTCAGGTCGGGGCTCTGGGCTGGCCACTTCATTAGGGCGATTGCTTCTTCTTCATCTTCTTCAAATAACCTTCTGAGCCTTGTGGCAAGGTGCATTGTCCTGCATGAAAATAGAATATTCTTAAATATTATGGCATAATCCTGGTACCACATGCTGCTGAAGAAGCCTTTTGTAAATCTCAGCATTGATATTGCCATGTACGCGGATGATAGGTCCAACTTCTCCTTCCCCACACTATCACACTGCCGCCACCAAACTTAACGGTTTTTTTGACACGTTGAGAAGATAGTCTTTCACCTATTCTACGACGTACGTAAGTTTTGCCCTCAGAATCAAACATAGTAAACTTGGACTCGTCACTGAAATGAACTGTATCCCATTGTGCGTCAGTCCAAACAACATGTTCTCTCGCATACTCCAGGAGTGCCCTCTGGTTTCGCTTTGAAATGAGAAGCTTTGAAGCTGAAATACGGGTATGCAATCCTGCAGTTTTTTACCTGCGATCAACCGTTTTCATTGAGATCTTATTAACTGTGTCTTCATTAAATTTACGGGCAATTGATGTAGCAGATTCAGAACGGTTTTTTGTAGATATTCTAACAATTCCTCGATCTTCTCTTTGCGATGTTTTTGGAGGTCTGCCGGATTTTGGTTTTGCATCTAACGTTTTGTCGGTTTTATACCTGCTAATTACACGATGAACGACACTTTTAGACCTATGAAAAATATCAGAAATTTCTTAAATTGACTTTTTTCTTGATTGTTAGCAGTAATGAGTTTTTTTCCTCCAAAAGAAAGCGTTTTGCGTGTAGAATTTGCCACATTGCTTAAAAATAATGTCCTAATGATAAATGAACTTTTACTTATTGTTTAAAAGCTTTATCGAGTTTTTTAACAATGTAAATTAAAGGTTTATGCAAATTATTAACATCGTTTTTTAACTTTTGTCCAGTAGCTTATTTCATTTGTTCCATTTAATCTTTATTTTAAAAAAAGTTATTATGTAAATATGTTTCATATTGTATAATATTTATGCATTACACCCTAATCTTTATTCGGTAAAAATTTCATAATCATGCAATACTTTTTAAGTAATACACATATTTATGTCTTTATTGTTTCCGTTCCTTATATTATGGCCTCTACTGTATGTATATATGTACAAAATAATTCCTATATATATCCGGGTGTGCTGGAATTCTCGGAGTTCTAATTTCTCCGTATTTAGATGTTTTTTTTTTTTTTTTTTTTTTTTTTGGAAAGGTGATTTTGATTAGCGGGTTTGGATCAAAAACTATTCTGTGACTCATACACACATATATGTTCGTTTGTGTGTATGTATACGTGTGTGTTTGTATACAAGTATATATACACCTCTGTGTGTGTGTGTGTGTGTGTGTCGCATATCTCTATAAATCTGTGCATATATATAAATAGAAGCTGAAGACCTTACAAACACATTTACGCAAATACAGTCGTTTTCTGCTACATCAATAGCAACTTTTCCGACCCCATGTCTTCTACATGGTTCTTCGTGTTTTCTATTTTGAAAGACGATCATATTTATCTCCGACTGGAACTGTGATTCTCTCTAATGTCAATGCGTTCATCAGATTCATACGCTTGGGCAATCATGTCTCGAAAGAGACATCACTGACTGTGCAGAGAATTTTCCTGCGGTAGGTTGCTATTACTTTCAACCAAGACTATAGAATCTAGTCTATCCTGCTATTTAACCCATAGCTTGAGGGAGAAGCACGAATTAATACCTTTCCCAAGGGTATCTGTGCGTTATGAATCCAACGAATTCAACAGAAATTCGAACTCGGCTCTACGATTTCTAGTCCGAGACGATATTCACTCCACCACAACGCACATCCCACAGATTACGAGGCTGAAAAAAAAGGAGGAGGTCCAGTTAATAATAGACTGGACCGTTGAATCTAAGCAGAGAAATGGGCATAAAAAGTAGTTCTTTATAGGCACGACTATCAATGTATCCTGGCTCATTAGAGTTTCTTCGTTGACACGACAGGCAGCTCTTTTTATTCGAAGCGTTTCTAATTGGTGAAAAGATACAAGATCAACCTCTATGCCCACTCTTCTGTTAAACAGGTTTAATAAAAGAAAAACGGCTCATAAAACGTGTAACTGTTCACAAAAAGGTGAATTGATGACAGTCTACTAACAACGAGTGAGATGAAAAGAAAGCAGATTCAACACTCTTTTCTTCTTTATTTGATGGTGTTAGTGACTGGAGAGTCTGACTGAGTAGGTAGAGGTAAGCTTTCACGAAATCGTGGCTTTAAAAGACGGTTAGAAAGAAAACAAATTGTCATTGTGGTCCCAATTTGACAAGATGATCGAGAAGAGAAAGAAAGGTGAGAAGGTAAAGAAACAAAGAAAACAAAAAGATTGACAATGAAGAGAATAAAAAAATAGTGCAAACAATATGTAAAAAAGAAGAAATGAAAAATGTAGATTATGAAGTAAACCAAGAATAAAATAAAAAAAGGAAAAGATAGAATCTATGAGAGAAAGAGAAAAAGAAAATTTGAAATAAAATTTTTTAAAAATATATTTAAAATGTAGAAAATGATGAAATACATAAATAGAAAGAACACAAATTATAGGAGTTTGGTTTAAATAAATATAACAATTTTAGGAGAAAAGGGAAAAGTATACAAAAATATACTCTTCTGCCCAGTCAGTCGTGTTTCTTTCGGGACATGATCGCCCAAAGCGTGTATCATGTATGGCACTTAACTGACTGATATAAAAATACTAAAACTTGAGTGGTACTGGCTGCCATTTTCTCAACTGAGTTTTCCTTTTCGGACAAAATCATTTCCTTTTTTCTTTTTTTTTTCTTTTTTTTTTTCTCCAGGAATTTTCCAGTCTGGCGATGTAACATTCTTCTTTAGGGAATTGTTTTCAAATTCAGGCGACGAATTTTGTACATTTGTCTTTACTTCGGCTTTATCATCATAATTTAACCCGAGGAAAAATTGCAGAGGCAAAGGACGATTGGGTAAGAAAAAATGACAAAAAGAAAAAAATCCATTAATAAAAAATGTACAACTATTTAACGAATTATAAAAGAAATAAGTTGAATGTTGTTCGCTTTCGTGAATCTATAAGAGAAAACGTGTGTGTGTGTGTGTGTGTGTGTGCGTGTGTGTGTGTGTGTGTTAGGTGTGTGTGTTAGGTGTGTGCGTGGGTGCGTGGGTGCGTGCGTGTTTGAATACATCATTCTGGTCGCATTTATTTACTTTCTCTTCCTCTCCTTTTCTTTATCTTTTTCTGTTGATTTTCTTCTTATTCTTTGCCATCCTTCAACAACGTCGCAAGATGGTAGCCTCGCTAACATAACAATAAAACTTGGCTACCAATTGTTAATGTCATAGACCATACAATTGTTTTCTGGTGTTGATCTGTCAGTATTTCATGCTTAAATGGAACCTTTCGACCTTTTTATTTTTGTCTTTTTTAAGCTTTTACAGTGTGCTTCAGGATGAATTCCGCTTACAAATTCAATACCAATCCTCAAGAAAGGGCCGAGGACTGTTCATTCACAACCGCACTGGCTTCTACTCCTTTTACCCTTAGAACACTAAAAAATTTCTTCTTCTTCTTCTTCTTCTTCTTCTTCTTCTTCTTCTTCTTCTTTACCAACCCACCTACCTATCTACCTATCTATTCCTTTTTTATTCATTTTCTTTTCCTTCATTTTTTTTTTTTTTCATCAGTGGTAAATTAGACTAGAGCTATCGGATTTCGTATACTATGTATCGGGCAACTCACAATGTTGAGGGCACTGATACATCCGCTACGGGGTGTTAACAATGGCTTTGTATCTCCTTATCAATTGCCAAACAGCATGCAAATTCGCCTATTGACGCTTGCAAGGAATGACAATTAATAAATATAGTGTAGATGAGTCGATCAAATATCCACTGTGCTCATTACCTGGAGCGTATAGACAGCTGATATTTAGAAATATATGGCTGCTTGTATCCAGGTTTCGATTATATATATATATATATATATATATATATATATATAACAAATGTAATTTGATTTTCATAAATTTAAACTGTTAGCAAGAAGAAACACAAGGAAAATACAATATCGAATCCGAACATATTTGTTTAGTTACCTCTACAGATTCGCGATACCTAACATTTAAATTATTTTTTTAAATTAAAAATCTTTTTTAAAAATGTTATTTTAGTTTTTAATAAGCTAACAGAAAAAATTTGATATTTCCAATAAGCAAAATATTTCGCATATTATTCAAAAAATAATTTAAATGATTGGAACTCGTTTTCGTTTTGAAATTGTTGATTTTCTTTTTATTATTATTATGTTGTTATTTTTCATCATATTTATTTCTGCTACGGTCGCACTAAGTTTGCGAGAAGACCTAAGGCAAGTCGTGGTGTGTTGTTATGGCTCCATTTCATGTTTTTTCTATCTCCTTTATCATCCCTAGCGTTTCATAGACAAAGTTCTCCTTAGTGTGTGGGCTATACTTAACAAGAAAAATTTTTGTATATCTCTTAAGCTGGGGTTTCCAGGGATTCTGTCAATATGTTGTTTTGTTCCATTTTTTTATCATTCCAAGTGCACCTACTATCACTGGCACGATTCTTGTTTTCAATTTCCATATTTTTTCTATTTCAATAACCAGGTCTTTATATTTTGACAGTTTTTTTAATTCCTTGCTTGCTATATTACAATCCGATGGACAAGCCATATGAATTAATAGGTAAGTTTTTTCTTTCTGGTTTTTAACAATAATGTCAGGCCTATTTGCTTCAATTTTTCTGTCTGTGTAGATGGTGTAATCCCATAGAATGGTGACGTCTTCTAGCTTTGTAACCGGTGCTAGGTGATGTTCATACCAGTGTTTGTTTACATATTTTCCATTGTGTTTGCACATTGTCCAATGTAAATATTGCCCTTCTCTATCGTGACGATTTTTATATTCATTTGGAGCAAGTACAGAACATCCTGAGATTAGATGGTCTATTGTTTCTTGGTATTTATCACAGAACCAGTATTTTGGATCCATATTATTATGTATAATATTTGCCTGAATGTTCTTAGTGAAAAGATTTTGGTCTTGCGCTGCAAAAATAAAGCCTTCTGTCTCAGACTTTAATCCAGATGCTCGTAACCATCGATGAGTATTAACTTTATCAACATTGGATTTATTGGCACGTTCTAGATATTGGCCATGCAAAGGTTTGTCATGCCAGCGTTCTTTCATCTGTTCAAGTGTTCCTTGGCTTTCATTTTTATATTTTTTGCCGCAATAGTTGGTTCTTTACTTCCGATTTGTTTTTCTACAGGATCTACTAAATGTAAATCTTGTTTGTATTTACTGCCCTCTTTTATTATTGAATATTTTTTCTTTCTGTTTTCATGTTGTTTGACTAATTGTATCATCCAGTCCTTTGTTGTTTCTATGTATGTTAGTAAGCCAATAGTTGTTGTCTTGTATGACAATTCTAGCTGAATAAAACCTCTTCCGCCTGTATAGACGGTCTACATCAGCCTTCTTATGCTTAGAAAGAAGCTTTCTTGTTTTAGAATCCATTCACCTGATGCCGTTTAGAGTCCAGTTTCAGATGTTGAAACTATATTGGACAACTGGGATGGCAAGACTATTAATAGCCATAATTCTGTTCTGAGAATTCAATTCAGTTTTTAATATCAGTCGTAGCCTTCTATAGTACTTTTTATGCACTCTTTCTTTCATTTTTTATCGGGAATTTTTCACTCTCATTTACACCTAAGTATTCATAAGCTTCTTCTGGCTCTAAATCTTATTGTTACAGCAAGGTCCTAGCTAATTGAGGATGTTTGTTGTAGCGATCCTCGTAAAACTGTAGCTTTAGCACATTTATTCGAATTAAATTTCATTCCAATGTTTTCGCTGAAGCATTTTACAGTTTGCAGAAGACCTTCCAGCTCGTTATCATTCTTAGCATACAACTTTAAGTCATCCTTGTAAAATAGATGGCTTATTTTCTTTTGAGCTATTTTATAACCACATTCTGTCTTGTTAAGTTGACTGATTAATGCTATTAATGATATGCAGAATAGTAAGGGAGACAAAGAATCAGATTGGAATATACCTCTTTTGATGTTTATTTCACCAGACTTATAGGTTCCATTTATGTGATTGAGGTAAAGGGTTGTTTTCCATATCGACATTGTTTGATGAAATTGATGATGACGGGTGATATCTTGTATATATTTAAAGTCTTTAAAATCCAGGAATGTGGTACACTATCGAATGCCTTACGATAATCTATCCAGGCAGTACTAAGATTTTTCTTTGTATTATTATTATTATTATTATTATTATTATTATTATTATTATTATTATTATTATGATAGTGCCATTTTTAGCCAACGGTCATCGGAATGTAATTCTCGTTATTAGAAGATCTCCCAAAAATAAAATGTAATTTTCTAGAACTTTTTTTCAGGAATGATTTGAAGTACAATTAAACTGATTTGAAACAAAGATTATTTCCTTTAAGTTTTAAATATCGCAGGAATGCATTTTTAATACGGCTGGTAGCTGTTTATTTAAAACTTGTTAGTTGTTGACAGCTTGTTGACAGATGGATATTTACTTAATGTTGTAAATAACTGACGTGGGCACCATTTATATATAAATTTTTAGTACGCAGTTATTTTAAAATATTTATGAAAATATTCTTCGTAATCTAATGTTTTATTAAATTTTAGAGACTTTGATTTTAATTTTATTATACTTATTGCTCTTATTTTCTGATAATCGTAAGTACAAAAATCGGTACGTTAATACATAAACAAAAAATCAAAATTATTTTTAAAACGTTGATGTTTGATGATTTGTAATAAACTTCTCTATTTATGATTAGTAAATATAGTTTTTACTTAATAATAATATAATCTAAAAGAGTGAAATTAATACAGAAACTTAAAAAGTTTAATTTTTTAAATTGTTCTTATTTAAATTCTTAAAAATAAAACAGGTCTTCTAAAAATTCATTCTTTATCGATTTGAAACTAAGAAACTAAGAAATTAGTGTCTTTAATATATTTAATTTATAAAGGTAATTAAAAACTTTTCAATTTAATAATGTAATAGTTTTATTACATTTTTGTTTTACATTTCAGAGCATATTTTCAGTAATTGGTATTTCTGTTTTACAAAAGAAAATTGAAGATTTAAATTCGCAAAGGAGGCAAACTTTAACTAACTATTTTTCCGTGATTTTCTAAAAGTAAATTCTAAAATAATTTTCTTCATTAATGAATGACAACTGAAAGTTTCATTAAAATAAAACAATTACTTGATTTTTGCAAGAATTTCCAAATCAATGTGTTTTTACGGCAAAAAATACACTAAAATCTTCTATACTAATTATTAACTAATCTTCAAACATTCTCCCCTTCTCTGACACAAGAAAAACAAAATTTTTAAACAAAATTTCGAATGTATAAGAAAGGATTAAAAATTTAATTTAGTGATAATAAAACTCTGGTCTTTCCTTTTAATAACATGAAGATTTTGACGATAAAATTAAATTTTTGACAAGTTTAGGGGATTTTCATCACCTTTTGCTCTTTTTTAGCAAATTATTACAGCTATATAAGTTATCCCTCATATTTTTAACTCTTGTGTTTATTTTTGTAGACTAGGTTTGGGTAGACATTTTTTCAGCCTTTCTAACAGAGTGATGCGGTGCGGAGCCTGAAGTCTATGTTATAAAAGGTCCTAAGTTAGAACCACGGAAAAATAGTTTTATGTTATTGCTCATGAAATCAGCATTTAGATTTTAATATATCCTGACTATTTTAGACATTATATGCACATAACGCTTAAGTCAAACAAAATTATATTTATAATGCAAAAGGAAATTAAAACTAGTCCAGAAATTTTAAAAGAGAATTTTAAAACCTAAAAACTGAATGTGCTATATTTCCCGCTATATGAAGCGAACATTATGCCAAAAACGAACCTTTCAAATATGACCCTATGTTTTCTACCCTAGTGGTTAGTTTTCGGTAGTAGACACTTATTTGACATATTAATCACATTTTGACTCGAGGATTAAATATATCGAGAATTAAATATATATATATATGATTATAAATGATTAGATTATGATGTGTGTGTGTGTGTGTGTGTGTGTGTGTGTGTGTGTGTGTGTGTGTGTGTGTGTGTGTGTGTGTGTGTGTGTCCAATTTCACATTTTAATACCTGGATAAACACAATATGAAAATGTATGATTATGAATTAAAAAAACTGAGTACAAATCAAAAGAATGTTAGGATTCTTTCTTAAAACCCTATTTGACACGTAGTCGGCTGATAAATTCAGAATTAAATAAATATAATTACAGATAATTAAATTATGATATATAAATATATATATGTTAAATTTTACTTTATATATATATATATATATATATATATATATATATATATATATCAAAAGTAATATTTAACATCATTATCATCCGAATTAATTAAAGCAATATAAAGAATACTTCGGATATACAATGGCCATTCAGTTGGCGGGTTTCATTTTTTCGGCCGAAAATCTGAGTTGTGCCATAGACGTAGGATAATATATATATATATATATATATATATATATATATATATATATGCTAAAATGCAATTTTCAGACTATGGTTATTTAACCCAGCCCTCCCGCTAATACAAAATGTGACACAAGGTCGGATCTAACTTCTTGAAGCCGAATGCATACACTCAGTCATATGTGTTGTATTTTGGTTGATTATTTATTTATATACATCAATTAGGTCTGTTATATATTTATATATAGTCGATCCAAATCAAATCACACGTGGCCCAAAGATTGAGTTTAAGAATGAAGCAGACAGTCACCACTCGTTGACCTTAATGCAGACTTTGTACTCTTGCATTCGGTCAATCTATAATATTAGGCATTTCACTTCACAAATATAAAATACCTTAAAACCATAGTTTTATCATATATATATATATATATATATATATAACATTAATGCAAACATAACAATTGTCACTTGATTGATTCAGCACCCCAACCAGAGTTCTATAGACGAGCGTTTTTTTAATTGTTCGATCAACTCTTTAGGTTTCAACAATTGAATATATACATAAAAGTACAATTTTACATACTAATCCCCCGATAAAACTGGAATTATATATATAGATTATAAATGATTAAATTAGTATTGTAAATCAGCAATAAATAAAAATAATATATTATATCGATAACTCATCAATCATATATATATATATATATATATATATTAAGAGTTTTTTTCATGAATAATTTTTGCTTAATAATAAGTGCGTGTTATACGCCCGTTCAGCTTATGTAGCAGGAAGTATCATATATTGGCTTGTTTCAGTTTTATTTCTTGAATTAATTTTTAATTATTGCTAAGATTATATATGTAGGAAGGAAATATTTGCGCTATGGATTTGTATTAAAATTTTCAAAAAATTAATTGAATAAAATAATTCACTGTAAAATTAAGCTCAATTTTTAATTTACGTTTTTTTTTTTATCCCATCTCCTTGAAGAATTTCAGTCAGCAATAATGATGTCCAATAATTAAAAACATACAATCCTTAAATATCTTCAAACTTTTTATATCAGGATCTAGTTGTCAGATCAATAAAAATTAATTTAAATTAAACATAGCGAAAATTGGCTTTGACGGAAATAATTTGCATGGAATTTTATAAATTTTTATTAAACAATTTACAAATCATATTCTCCGCAACAATAATATTAGGTTGTCCCAAAAGTTCGTAAACACTTTACGAAAAATTGAATTTTTATGCAATTTTGCGTTTATATTGTTATAGTGATTTTCATCTTTGTATTCCAGATGGCAATTGATAAAATTAAGCTGCGAGTTTTGATTCGTTACTGCTGGAAGCGAGGTCTTTCAACCAGAAAAGCTGCAGAAGAGATTTGTACTGCCGAAGGTGAAGGAACAATTGCATATGCGGCGATCTCAAAGTGGCGCAAGCGTTTTCTATTCTGGCGACATGAGTCTTGAAGATAAGCCTCGTTCGGGACGGCCGTTAAAGTTGGATGATGGAGACTTGCAAACCGGGTTAGACATTGCGCCTTCATCGAGAATTCGAGAATTATCTATGGAGCTTGGAGTTGGCAAATCGACAATTCACCGACATTTGAAGCAACTTGATTTTGTTCACAAAAAGCCGCGCCAAGATCCGCACGAACTCACCGAAGCACAAGCCAACAGACGAGTTGAAATTTACCGTCAATTGCTCAGCAATCCATTGGACGAGCGTTTTTGGAAGCGCATTGTGACATCCGACGAGAAATGGGTCTATCTGCTCAGGCACAATCGAGACAAGCGATGGGTTCAGAAAGGGCAAGAGACACAGTCGGTTCCAAAACAAGATCGATTCGGCAAGAAAGTCATGTTGTGCGTTTGGTGGAACTTTGAAGGAATCGTGCATTTTGAATTGGTTCCGAATGGTCGTGCTATCAGTGCTGAACTTTACTGTCAGCAACTTGAGCGGGTCTACGAAAAGTTGAAGCAAAAGTATCCGGCTCTGATCAACCGAAAGCGCGCTTTGATGCAGCAGGACAATACCAAGCCACACCGCCAAGAAGACCAAAGACAAGTTTGAAAAACTGGACGGCGTTGAGGTTCTGCCACATCAAGCCTACAGTCCTGACTGTGTGCCATCAGACTACGGCCTTTTCCACTCAATGCAACACTTACTGAATGGCCGCCGATTTGACGCGTTGGATGAAGTCGAGGAAGCGTGTTAAGAATTCTTTGATTCGAAGCCGGCTGAATGATACTTTGACCAGATCCGAAAGCTTGCAGATCGATGGCAGAAAGTCTTGGAAAATGATAGTCTTTATTTTAAGCAATAATTTTTGTTGTTTTTGCAAGTAAAATTTCAAGTTTTTGCAAGTGTTTACGAACTTTTGGGACGAACTAATAATACATTAAGAAATTTGCTCACATAATCCAGCCGGGTGAGACAATAAGTAAAACGATTATCAAACTTAGTGAGTGAGAAGACATTATGTCAGCATCGAGGTCGGAAGAAAGACAGTTTCACAAACACAAAGTTTAAAAGTTTTGAGCAGAATGTGCATGAGCCTTCAAAATAGAATTCAATAAAATACATGATCAGAATAAACGTTAAATTATTGAAATTTTTTAACATAAAAAAATCTCAACGATTACATATATATATATATATATATATATATATATATATAATTATTGTTTAATACTTAGTTTTTGGCCATAATAGGGTTAGACCAGGGCACATTTGTAAGATAAAGTGTTCAATACAATTATATTGGAGAATTTTTTAATATTTTCCATTTTTAGACGATTTATTACGCGACCTAGATTTCTACCATGGATGGAGTCTTCAAGCGTTTTTTTAATAACTGTCTGCGGATGACTATATACACATACACACACACACACATACACACACACACACACACGCACGCACACACACATATATATATAGTCATCCGCTGACAGAACCCCCCCCACACACACACATATATGTGTGTGTGTGTGTGTGTGTGTGTGTGTGTGTGTGTGTGTGTGTGTGTGTGCATTTTCTGTCTGCGGATATATAAATAGTCATCCGCAGACAGATCTGTTTCGCTGTATCTCAGCTCATCAGTACGTTTAGACATCCGATTGCGTTTTACCCAGGATTGATACCCGAATTGGCGTCAGTCGGCGATTCTACCTCTGAGCTATGGGTGCTCGGTTAGAAGGAGGTAGACTTTTAGTGTGTGATATGCTCATATGTCTATCTATCTATCTTTGTATATGGATTCAATCCATCTGTCTGTCGCTATATATATATATATATATATATATATATATATATATATATATATCGGAATAATGCTTTGATGCCACAGAACAAATTCTTCTCCTTCTAAGTTTTTTTTTTTCTAAGTTTTTGCTGAAAGTCACCCTAAGTCGTAATATTATAAAGAAATGGACATAAAATTATGTTTATATATATATATATATATATATATATATATATATATATATATATATATATATTAAGAAGAACAAAGAATAAAATTGCAACGTTTAAAACATAAATTTAAAACGGTGCTTAATATAAAAATAGACCAATGAATATTTATTATTATGTATTACGTTAGAACATGTGAAAAACTACAAACTACAACAAAATTGTACATTTTGTTTCGACATTAAAATAACAATGCCTCATCAGGTAGTTTCCAATTATGGTAATAAAAGTTTTTTTTTATTTTTTGTTTATATGAAAACAACAGTTCTCTTCATTTTTTAATTTGTTTCCATACAAGCTAATAAAATTTAATAAAGAAAAAGGAAAAAACGAAGAAAGAAAGAGGGAAGAAAAAGAAGAAAATATGATGAGAAATCAAGAAAAGAAAAAGAAAAAGAAAAAGAAAGATGAAAGATACAGAAGAAATAGAAAGTGAATAGAAAAATAAGTAAGAAAATGAACAGAGGAAAAAGCCAATAAAATCGGCTAAAAGAGAGAAATTCAAAATTAGGGTGGAAATGACACTGGGATTTCCGGTGATTGATCAAACAAAAAGGGAATGAAAGAAAGGAAAGAAAAGTGTCTACTACGGGATTTACTTGAGGAAGTGATGATCATTTGTGACAATGGGATCTCCATGGGTTGAAGAAAGAAAGAAAGAAAGAAAGAAAGAAAGAAAGAAAGAAAGAAAGAATCTACTAACTGGATTTAATTATGAAAGGGATGATCATTTGTGACACTAGAATCTCCGGGGGTTGACCAGACTAAAAGCGCTCTTGATCTGGTAATCTCCCTACCCGGATAAAAAAATCACTCTCTCGGTCAGCTATAGGGTATCTGATACTTATTTGAATTTACTTGCCTGTCTGATTATGGTTTCTGCAAAAACGGTAAATCACTGTCGAAATTGCCAGCATACTTACTGGCTGTATCAACTGTGGGCAGTGAGATTATTATTATTATTATGTCATTTTTCATCATATTTAGATTTCTGCATTGGTCTCACTACCAACCAAGTCTGCGGGGAGACCTAAGGCAGGTAGTGGCGTGTTGTTATGACTCCATTTCATGTTTTTCTATCCTCCCTATCATCCCCAGCATTACATAGATAACGTTTTCCTTAGTGTGTGGGCTGTACTTAATAATACAATTTTTTGTATATCTCTTAAGCTGGGGTTTCCAGGGATTCTTTCAATGTGTTGTTTTGTTCCATTTTTTATCATTCCAAGTGCACCTACTATCACTGGCACAACTCTTGTTTTCAATTTCCACATTTTTTCTATTTCAATTTCCAGGTCTTTATATTTTGACAGTTTTTCAAATTCCTTGATTGCTATGTTACAATCCGCTGGACAAGCCATATCAATTAATAGACAAGTTTTCTCCTTCTGGTTTTTAACAATAATGTCTGGCCTGTTTGCTTCAATTTTTCTGTCTGTGTAGATGGTGTAATCCCATAGAATGGTTACATCTTCTATTTCTGTAACCGGTGCTGGATGATGTTCATACCAGTGTTTGTTTACAGCTTTTCCATAATGTTTGCACATTGCCCAATGTAAATATTGCCCAACTCTATCGTGGCGATTTTTATATTCGTTTGGGGCAAGCACAGAACAGCCTGAGATTAGGTGGTCTATTGTTTCTTGGTGTTTATCACAAAACCTGCATTTTGGATCCATATTATTATGCATAATATTTGCCTGAAAGTTTCTCGTGAAAAGACTTTGGTCTTGTGCTGCAAGTATAAATCCTTCAGTTTCAGACTTTAATCCAGATGCACGTAACCATCGATGAGTATTAACTTTGTCAACATTGGATTTATTGGCACGTACTGGATATTGGCCATGCAGAGGTTTGTCTTGCCAGCGCTGTTTCATCTTTTCAAGAGCTTTATCTTTGGCTTTCATTTTCATATTTTTTGCCGCAATAGTTGGTTCTTGGCTACTGTTTTGCTTTTCTACAGAATCTACTAACTGTAATTCTTGTTTGTATTTACTGCCTTCTTTTATTATTGAATATTTTTTCTTTCTTTCTTCATGTTGCCTTACTAATTGTATCATCCAATCCTTTGTTGTTTCTATGTATGTTAGTAAGCCAATAGTTGTTGTCTTGTATGACAATTCCAGCTGAATAAGACCCCTTCCACCTTCTTTACGGGGTATGTATAGACGGTCTACATCAGCCTTTGGGTGATGCATCCTATGCTTAGAAAGAAGCTTTCTTGTTTTAGCATCCATTCGCCTGATGTCGTTTAGAGTCCAGTTTAAGATGTTGAAGCTATATTGGACAACTGGGATTGCAAGGCTATTAATGGCCATAACTCTATTCTGTGAATTTAATTCAGTTTTTAATATCATTCGTAGCCTTCTATAGTACTCTTTACGCACTATTTCTTTCATTTTTTTATGGTGAATGTTTACGCTCTCATTTACACCTAGGTATTTATAAGCTTCTTCTGGTTTCAATTCTTTTATTGTTACAGCAGGGTCTAGGCTAATTGAGGATGTTTCTTGTATTGATCCACGTAAAACTGTAGCTTTAGCACATTTATTCAAATTAAATTTCATTCCAATGTCTTCGCTGAAGCATTTTACAGTTTGCAGAAGACCTTCCAGCTCATTATCATTCTTAGCATATAACTTTAAGTCATCCATGTAAAATAGATGGCTTATTTTCTTTTGGCCTATTTTATAACCACATTCTGTCTTATTAAGTTGACTGGTTAGTGCTATTAATGATATGCAGAATAGTAAGGGAGATAAAGAATCACCTTGAAATATACCTCTTTTGATGTTTATTTCATCAGACTTATCGGTTCCATTTATATGATTGAGGTAAAGGGTTGTTTTCCATATAGACATGCACTGTTTGATGAAATTGATGATGACGGGCGATATCTTGTATATATTTAAAGTCTTTAAAATCCATTCATGTGGCACACTATCGAATGCCTTTCGGTAGTCTATCCAGGCAGTACTAAGATTTTTCTTTGTCTTGTAGCAGTTTTCCAGGATCATTTTGTTAATTAGCAATTGGTCTTTACAGCCATAACAGCCACGTTTGCACCCTTTTTGTTCAAGCGGTATCATGTCATTTCTTTCTAAGAATAAATATGTTTGTTTTGTTAAAATAGATGTTAGTAGTTTATATGTTGTCGGAAGACATGTAATTGGTCTGTAGTTTTTCGGGTTGTTTGTGTCACCATTCTTGGGTAGAAGAAATGTAATTCCTTTTGTCATCCATGCAGGAATTTTAGTGGGATCGTCAACCATTTCTTGGAGTTCTTTGGCTAATTTTTTATGTGCTGCATTTAAATAATATAGCCAAAAGTTAGGAATTTTATCTATACCTGGAGTTTTCCAATTGTGTGCTTTTTTTAGTGCAAATTTAATATCATCTTCTGTAATTCCAGACCATGTCTGTTCGGGTTTATTCTTCATTCGTTCTATCTCCTGCGTAATCCAATGTACTTCCTTGCTAGGTTCTTTAGGGCAAGCCCATATCTTTTCCCAGAACTGTGTGACTTCTTCCATTCTGGGGGGTACTGTCACTTCAATTCTTTTTTTACCTATTTCCCTGTAAAATCTCTTTGTATCAGTCTGAAAGATCTTGTTTTGTCTGTAAAATTTTGCTCTTTTTTCATAGCGTCTTATTCTTTGAGCCTTCAGTTGGATTTTTTGCTTTATTTTTTCTTTATTTGATAAGACGTCATTTTCATTCCTGATGTTATATTTTTTTTCGGCTCTTCTTCTTTTCCTAGTTCTTACATTTATTCCTCTACTCAGTTCATCCAGTACTGACAGTTCACTTCTTAGTTGTTCGATTTCTTTTTCGATTTTTCTTTTCCAGGGTGGATCTTCACGTCTGCGTGACTGCCTTGTTTTTATTTTGATGTTTAATTTTTTTGTTGCTGCTGTTGCTGATGCATATATTACTTCGTTAAGATTTGTATTCGGGTCTTCATCCAGTATTGATTTCAGTGCTGCATTGTACAATTTAATAGTTCGGAGGTTTTGTTTTGTTGGTTGGAATTTTGGGAGCTGTTCACGTTCCTCCATTGTAATACTCTGTATTTGACTTAGCTGGTTTTTTATTTCTATCTTGGCTTCCTGTATATTGTTATTTTCGGTCAAATAATTATCTTCGATGTGTTCTGAACTAATTTTATTTTTGTCTTTTAACTGACTCAGACTCAGATCGCACCTTTCCAGCACTTTTAGACTTACATCATTATCTTCGCAGTGATTTGCGTGTTTCACGGTTTCTACATTATGACCTGTGATTTGTTTGATGTTATTACTTTTTATTTCTGGTTCCGGTTCCTTTTCATATTTTGTTGATTCGACTCTTCTTGTTACAATTCTTTTAATTTCGTGAATCTCAGCCTCTGACAGTCGGTTATTACGAATAATGTACCTACGTACATTGGCCAATTTATTTTCGTCAATATACTTTCTATTTGTTTGACCAACTTTTTCACGCCAAATGTCATATGTTTGGCGAGTCATGTTTTTTTGAGGTTTGAGTAACGCTTCATGAAATGCAGTCATAACGACTTTGTACTCCTCACGAGACCATTTTATTTTTTCTTTCTTTAAATATACGGTTGTAGATCTAGCTGGTGAATTTTCAGGACCATCATTAGGATTATCCTGGTTGTGGGGACCTGAAGATACATTCTTTGTGTAGGAGTTTGTTCCTATGGCAGATTTTTCGACCTCAGGTAGGTTCCCTCCTGAAGGACGGGCTCCCTGTTTATCCACTGGAAGAGCCATACTGGACTTTTTATTTCTATTTGTGTTTTTCATGTTTTTCCCACGAGTGACGCACGGGTCCAAAAGTCCACCCAAAGTTGCCCGGCACGTTGGGTAACGGTCTTTTACAAACAGGGTCCCGAAGCCTGTAGGGAATCGTTTGTGACCTCATAACGCAGTAGCCATTCACTCCTCGGCACGATTAACACCTTGAGTTGCGGGTTGTTGTTCGGAGTTTTCCTTCTCCTAAATGGGCTGCCAAGCAACATCTGACATAGACGCGATTGGAATTCAAGGAGAAAGACGGCTCAACGAAACAAAACATCAATATTACTAGAGTAGTTTGTTTAAAAAAAAAAAAAAAAAAAAAAAAAAAAAAAAAAAAAAATTATAATATCTTAAGAAAAAAAAAATCCTGTTTATATTAAAACAAAATTTCATATTGAGAAAAGGAAAAATTCAAATAGAGAGACGTTTGTTGAAAAAAAAAAAAAAAAAAAAAATGTAATAATTTGTTCGTCCACTTTATCTTTCATTTTTTCAACAAAGTCGTTGGTCAATATTGGATTATCATAATAAGATAAATTAAATAAGTAAATTAAAACAATAAATAAATAAAAATAAATTTATCAAAAAAAAAAAATACGTAGACTTTCTATAAAATAATAGCATATAAATTGTTTTTCATCGGATTTAATTTATTTTCTTGTTTTGTTTGGTTTTTAAGAAAATTATAATAGTTAAAAAAAAAAAAAAAAAAATTTTACACGAAATATCGACAGCTAAAGGAAATATAATACGGATGATTTTATTTAGGTTAATTTAAAGAACAAACAGATAAATTAAAATAAAGCAGAATTTTGTTAAAAAAAAAAAAAAAAAAAAAAAAAAAAAAAAATTATTCCCTAATATCTAAAGAAAAAATCCTGTTTATATTAAAACAGAATTTCATATTGAGAAAAAGAAAAATTCAAAGAGAGAGACGCTGGTTGAAAAAACAAACAAACAAACTTGGATGTAACGGCCGTTCATCGGAGAAAAAAAAAAAACATCACTGCACTTAGAGAGTATTGTTAAAAAAAAAAAAAAAAAAAAAAACATTTATTGCTACTATTAACCTTTGTCCTTGCAAAAAAAAAAAAATTCAAAATTTAATTTAATATGAAAAAAAAAAAAAAAAAAAAAATTATTCCCTAATATTTAAAGAAAAAATCCTGTTTATATTAAAACAGAATTTCATATTGAGAAAAAGAAAAATTCAAAGAGAGAGACGCTGGTTGAAAAAAACAAACAAACAAACTTGGATGTAACGGCCGTTCATCGGAGAAAAAAAAAAAAACATCACTGCACTTAGAGAGTATTGTTAAAAAAAAAAAAAAAAAAAAAAAAAAAAATTTATTGCTACTATTAACCTTTGTCCTTGCAAAAAAAAAAAAAATTCAAAATTTAATTTAATATGAAAAAAAAAAAAAAAAAAAAAAAAAGTGGACATACCTTTGAGTTTGAGTTTACTACCGTAACATTTAAAAATAATAATTTGTTGGCCTACTGTATTCTGTGTTATTCTTTCATTAAATCCAGCGAGAATAAAATTATCGAAAAATAAATAAATATATAAAATGAACGAACAAATTAAATATTATTATTATTATTATTTTGTCATTTTTCATCATATTTCGATTCCTGCTATGTTCGCACTAACTACCAAGTCTGCGGGAAGACCTAAGGCAAGTTGTGGTGTATTGTTATGGCTCCATTTCATGTTCTTTCTTTCTCCCCTATCATCCCTAGCGTTACATAGACAAAGTTTTCCTTGGTCTGTGGGCTGTACTAACAAGACAATTTTTGTATATCTCTTAAGCTGGGGTTTCCAGGGATTCTGTCAATGTGTTGTTTTGTTCCATTTTTTTTTTATCATTCCAAGTGCACCTACTATCACTGGCACGATTCTTGTTTTCCACATTTTTCCATTTCAATTTCCTGGTTTTTATATTTTGACAGTTTTTTTTTAATTCCTTGGTTGCTATGTTACAATTCGCTGGACAAACCATATGAATTAATAGGCAAGTTTTTTTCTTTCTGGTTTTTTTCTTTCTGGTTTTTAGCAATAATGCCGGGCCTATTTGCTTCAGTTTTTCTGTCTGTGTAGATGGTGTCATCCCATAGAATGGTGACATCTTCTATTTCTGTAACCGGTGCTGGGTGATGTTCATACCAGTGTTTGTTTACATATTTTCCATAGTGTTTGCACATTGTCCAATGTAAATAGCCCCACTCTATCGTGACGATTTTTATATTCATTTGGGTCAAGTACAGAACATCCTGAGATTAGATGGTCTATTGTTTCTTGGTATTTACCACAGAACCAGTATTTTGGATCCACATTATTATGTATAATAGTTGCCTGAAAGTTTTTAGTGAAAGGATTTTGGTCTTGCACTGCAAGAATAAAACCTTAAGTCTCAGACTTTAATCCAGATGCACATAACCATTGGTGAGTATTAACTTTATCAACATTGGATTTATTAGCACTTTCTGGATTTTGACCATGCAGAGGTTTGTCTTGCCAGCGTTGTTTCATCTGTTCAAGAGCTTTATCCTGGCTTACTTTTTCATATTTTTTGCCGCAATAATTAGTTCTTGGCTTCTGTTTTGTTTTTCTACAGTATCTACTAAATGTAAATCTTGTTTGTATTTACTGCCTACATTCATTATTTCTTCTTCTTCTTCTTCTTCTTCTTCTTATTATTATTATTATTATTATTATTATTATTATTATTATTTTAATTTTTATTTCTCTTCTAAAATCCTATTTCGTTAGTGTCCAGTTTGAACTGGCGTTAGATTTAATTCATGCTTGAATTCTTTAAATGTAAGTCATTTTCGTGTATTTTTTATTTTTTATTCTTTTTTTTTTTTTTTTTTTTTACATATCTCTGTTTTCCATATTTGTTTATTTTTTATTTAACTTTTAGAAATTTCTCTTGCATTCGGACTAAATTCCTTTCTTTCTTTCTTTCTTTCTTTTCATACGTATCTGATATCTTCCTACCCGGATGAAACCCCCACTCTCTAGGCCAGTGGGTAATATAGAGGGTAGCTGGTACTAATTTGAATTCACTTACCCTGTTCGATTATGGCTTTTGCCAAAAAGTTAAAACTTAGTAAATCTTTTTTTTTTTTTCAAATTGGAGTAGATAGACTCTACTATCGTCCGGTTCAGACTCCTCCCACTTCTATTGAACAGGAATAGAGGCTCATACCTCGTTTCTTATTCAGGAAGTTGTTTCCGTCTCTCTTCCTCTCCTCAGACCACAGTATTGGTTTTTCCGCAACTTTCCTGCGATATGCGTGGTCGGTGATACCGTCTCTTCATTGTGAGGGTACTGTGTTGGCAGTTTTCTGGTTGCTGTTTCCGACAGGTAGTTAATAGCCCTAACTCTTGCGTAACGGCGAGAGCGGCTGCTCTGATGAACAGCTGCATATTATCGAGGTTCTTGCAGTGCCATGTCGCGCATGGGTAGATGTCCCGACCAGCGCATCTCGCAGTCAATGACTGTCTACTCGAGGTCTCTCCTCACCAACAACAAACATGAACAACCGTATCTTAATAAACAAAATTAAACCAGGCAAAGTAAAATCACCTAAACCTCTCAACATTTCCTTCAAGAACATCTGTGCTATTTGTAACAATTTTTGTAGCGTGTAATCATTCCTCCCCGAAAAGTCCCTGACATCATAGCGCTCTGTGAGACTAATCTTAATCTCTCAATTCCCCCCTCTAACTTCTCGATTCCTGGCTACTTTCCCCTCTTCAGGACGGACTCCACTGGCGATTTTAACTTCTCAAATCAGTTAGCTTTCTTTTCTTTCTGTACAGATCCACTTCCTCTCCCGACTGCTCCATGCTAGGCAGTATCTCTGACAATATAACATTTTGTGTTCGGAGATCTTAACGCCCATCATGCCAAGTGGCTAGTAAACTCTGTCACTTTATCCCTTCAAGACACGCTTCTCTACTAGGAAGGTTGGGTCACTGTGTCAGGCCAGGAAGTTTTTCTCCGCCTAAATTCAACTTGAAAATATACAAATCAACCATCCGTCCGTGCATAGAATACTGCTGTCATATATGGTCAAGCGCCCTTGCTGTTCATCTCAGTGTTCTCGATAGGCTCCAAAGGAGAATCTGTAATATGATAGGTCCCGACTTGGCAGCTCAACTCCAGCTACTTTCTCACCTGCGGGATGTGGCTTCCCTCTATTCTACAAATATTTTCATGGCTTCTGCTCTGACGAATTTAAGTCACTGGTGCCCCCGTCACAAGAATTTACTTGTGCAACCAGACTGGAAACAAGGTCCCACCTATTTACAGTTAGATCAACCAAATGCAGCCAAGAATTCTACTCCATCAGCTTCTTTTCTCTCACCTCCCGCCTGTGAAACTCCCTTCCATATATTTGCTTTCCTGGCGGCTACAATCTCCAGAAATTTAAATGCAATGTCAATACCCATCTATTATCCACTTGACTCCAACACCCCGTATATCTTATTCTTTTCCTTTCTCTCTACCTTCGCAACTGTCTTCATACCTGTGTTCCCATCCTTCTCTTGCCCTTTCTCTGAACCCTCTGTAAATGGTTCGTCTTTCTCTTCACTCTTCTTCTGTCAAAAACTTTTACTTTTATGTAGCCCCCTGCGCATTAGTAGCAGTACCGCCTTGCTTGGAGTGAAACGATCTTTTAAAAAATACCTTCTGGTCTTGCTTTCACTTCGATTTTTATTATTTCTGTTCCGTCAGTGTATTGCCGGTTGGATTCGACGTGGTCTCCGCTATTGGAGTTCATATCATTCGCCGAAACCTCCTGACCAAGAACTTATAATTGGATTATAACAATAATTTAGATGGTTTAAAAATAAAAAAAATGAAGCTGGCCTATTTAAGAAGGTGAAACAGTTCTGATCAGAGAGAGATCAGATCAAAGACAGGAGAGAAGGAAATACAAATTCAGTAGCCAACTGTACTTCGTGTGCGAGCGTGTCTACCTCTGAATAAACCCCTATAAATCATATATAAACTAAATTTTTGTTACATTTTAACGCGAGTTAATTCTTTATTCCAAAGAATTATTTTTGTGTAACTCCTCACCATCCACCTGTCTTTTGCTTCAGTTTACTTCATCAGCGATTTTCTCATCCTTTGAGATCAAAACCACAACGTGGCAGATGAGTGAAGAAGAATCGTGAATGAGACAATCTCCAGCTAGATTGAGTAGAACCGTGTTCATCAGCACGATATCAGCAACGTACTAACGAGTGAGGGGTTAGCTAGACTGTAACCACGGTGATCTGAATTAATCTGAAGTCCAACAACGATGTGGTGAACGCGGGTTACATTATTGCTGCCGTGGACCAGAACTGACGTAAGACTACAATTCATTTGACACCAAATAGAACTGAAGCCATTAACACATTCACAGTAAATAAATGATTATCAGTTTTGAAGGACTAGACTCCGATGCTCTTCATTCATCATTGGCCGCCTTTAATTTAAAAGTCAGCGGAAGATGATAATCAAAGTAATAGTTTCCTTTATGCTCGAATATTTAGCAGGTAAGTCATTAACGTTCCAGTCATTCGTTGGGTTTGAAGGCAAAATCATTTTTAACCTCTTTGTAATTGCTTTATTGTTCCTTCTCTAATAGACTATGCAAAGATCTGAAGATGTATTTATCTGACAAGGCAAAAGTACAGAGAAAGGATAAAACATTTCTGTGATCAAGGCGTTTTATGTGGTCTTGCGTTGTCATTGAACAGTTAAATGCTTTTCTGCACTGATCAATGAAGCTCATTTTTCATGAATATTTAGTCTAATAGTTCTAGTTGACGACAATATCTCTCAAACACAGAGCCTTATCTTCTCACTTCCTAGTCTAGTCTTCCTACAGAAACAGACTTTTCTTTGGGTCGTGAAAACTCTCTCAATTGCTCATTATGATTTAAAAATAGTTTTCATCATTAGTAAAAATGTTTTCCGGAAATGCTTCGCTAGCGTATCTTGTACTTAATGTCAGATGAAGGTTCATAGAGGTGGATTAGAATTGCTGCGTGTCTTCCTTTTTAGTCAATTCACTCTAAGCAAGGCGATAATGTAACTAATACGTAATGAAAGAGAATGAGAAAGCTTTAGAAGGAATTGGAAACTCAATCCTAAACAGCGGCAGGGAATAGATATCTCCTCCTGTTCAAATGAACGGAGAGGAGCGTGAACTAGACGATAGGCTAAGATATCTGCTGCCACTGGAGAAAAAATAAATAGTAAATAAAATATGACAGTTAAGTTTGAGACGTTAGAAGTAAAATTGAATTAAACTCTAGAAGAAACCGGAAACCCAATCCTAAACAGGATTAACTTTTAATCCTGTTCAAAAGACTGTGTAGGACTGTGAACAGACAGAAGGTGAAACAGTTCAGATCAGAGAGAGATCAGATCAAAGACAATCAGATCAGAGACAGGAGAGAAGGAAATACAGATTCAGTAACCAACTGTACCTCGTGTGCGAGCGTGTCTACCTCTGAATAAACCCCTACTCAAGGCCAATGTCATGGAAGAAAAAGAATAAAAGTGGAATTGTACATTTTTATATATGGTGTCTGTCGTTTTTTCAGCAAGAGTATCATCATTGTTGGTTTCCAGGTGTATGCAGTATATATACGCGAAGAGTATATAACAGTTATCGTTTTGGTGCGCTGTGACTCGCTGTTTGTAGTTTTTTTTTGGGGGGGGGGGGGAAACAGATTGATCGAACCTGGTTACTACAGTAAGAAAACAGTAGACGTTTATGGTAACAGAAGACATCCAAAACAGATAGGTGACGTTTTCGTTTACACTGAGTGAACTCTGCTCTTGTGTTTATTAAAAAAGTTGCTAGTTCAAGCAAAAATTAAGGATGGAATAGCATACTTTTAGCCGTTTGGGGCAGAGTCTGACCGTGGAGATAGGGGGATATAGTTTTTTCGCACATGTCAAGGAGGATAGAGAGCGCATATGAGTGAAATAAAAGAATTAAAGTTGGTAGAAGAAATAAAGTTGACGAAAGAGTAGATGAAAAAATATTTAGAAGAAATAATGTTCAACAAAGAGATAAAGTCGTTGTAAAACGTGGCAATATTTTCGGACTCTTCCAATCGTTAAGTTTGATTTCGGCTCCAGCCAATTTTAGGCCTTTATTGTAATTAATTCATATGGCCGCTTTGTTAGTAAAAACATAAAGACAAGGAAAGCCGCGATAGTTAAATTCTTTGAGGTTGAATTAGGGTATTATAAGAATCACAGGAAGAAAAGAAAAATAGACATGTGCTGGCAAATATGTTGCAAAATAAAAATGTTAGAGAAGAAGACGACGCTTGAAAAAGGGGATTGGATTAGCTTCTTTATAACATTGTATGTAATAGTTGCAGTCCGTGAGAAAAACGTTCAGTCATGCGGTAATTACAGTATTGTAATCCTCCAATCGAAGCGCATGCCAACATAGTTGGATACATTCAGACCTTTAGGGAGTTCCCCCCCCACCTCTCTCTCTCTCTCTCTCTCTCTCTCTCTCTCTAGTATGGTCAAAATTTATTAAACGTGAAACTCGAGCAGTTAAAAAAATAAAAAAACAGTATCAATATCCAAGCCAGTTCTGAAATAATAAGTCTGAGACGTGCAGGAAACTTTGGAAGTTGACAAAAGTGTGCAAAAGATAAATTCTCCTGTGGTTATAAATTATGTAATTGCACGTCTTGAAATGGTGATCTTTTTAAGTGTGGCTTAAATATGGAGTAAGGCAAAAATTATGGAGGGTCTGCTGAGTTTCGGGCTCACTCTTTGGCCGTAATTGTTCTGGCGCTAACGATTGCTCTACGACTGGGTGCCCAACACATCTCAATATGTGTAGACGGGCGACCTATTTAGTGGAAGCTAAAAAGAAAAAAGGAAGGAAAGAAAAGAAAAACATTTTTATTTAAATCGCGTTCTGGCCTGATTCATTAAGTTAGAAGGTTAGAGTTTACATCAAGAAAAGTGTCTCGTGCAGAGAATTAACATTTTGCATCATTAATTGATTTTTTTATGTTATATTAAGTAAATGTGTTGTACAATGACGTAGTTGTCTAGTAGAATGGGTTGGTCATAGAAATACATTGAAAATGTTCATAGATGAACATTTTGAAAAATGATAGGGAAAGAATGTTATATATTCTTTTGCTGCAGCTTATAATTTTGCCCAGAGGTGCATTTGCACTAAGCGACCCCAGGCCGGCAAGATTCGAAAGAAGGTGAATATTGCTTTGAAATGTCAGTGAGTGTTAGAAATCCAGGTGCAGACTGGGTTTTGTTTCGACGAACACAGTTCGAGATCAAGGAAATGAGCACTCAAAATATATTAAAATGCAGCAAAAGTAGCACATCACTCAATAAGTCCTGGGCCTGACATATAGATGGCGCCACTAATAAACATCCACATGATTTTGATAAAGTGCTAACCTTCAAATGGCACGTGACAAAATTTAGGCCCAATCGGGTTATTAGTTTACAAATTACAGTTATTTAAGTGAAGTTACCGCTGCAAATTTTCAAAACAATGGAAAAATCTGAATTTCGTGTGTTCATAAAGCATTGCTTTCTGATGGGAAAACAATACTGTCCAAGCAAAACAATGATTTGACAAGTGTTATTCTGCTCCGTTAGGTGCTATGCTGATTTTAAAGGCGGTCGTACAGACACAAATAATGCTGAACGCTCAATTCGCCCAAAATTGGCAGTTGTTTCGGAAAAAATCCACAAACTCGTTTTGGCCGATCGTAAATTGAAGTTGCGTGAGAGAGATAGTAGTGGAGTTGAACATATCTAAAGGCAGTGTATTCATCATTTTGCATTTGTCAATAAGAAAGCTGTGTTCAAAGTAGTGCTACGTTTGCTCACAATCGATCAAAAACAAAAACAACGCCTCACCAATTCAAAGTGTTGTTTGCAACTGTTTCAATGCAACAAGAAAGAGTTTTGCGTAAATATTTGGCAATGGATGAAACATGGATTAGCCACTGCACGCCAAAGTCAAATCGGAAGTCAGCTGAGTGGACAGCAGCAGATGAAAGCCGTCTAAAGCGACCAAAGACTCAAACATTAGCAGGCAAGGTTTTGCCTCCGTATTTTGGGATGCGCAACGTATTTTGTCCATCGATTCATTGAGAAAAACGAACTATCATAACGAATATTATATAGCTTTGTTGGTGCATTTGAAGGAAGAAATTGCCAAAAAACAACCACAAATGAAGAAGAAAAAAGACAACGTACCGTGTCACAAGTCGATCGCAATGATGGCAAAACTACATGAATTGTACTTTGAATTGCTTCCGCGTCCACCATATTCTTTTGAGATGGCCCCCAGCGAATACTGGCTGTTTGTAGACCTCAAAAAATGCTCTAGGAAGAAAGATTTGGCTCCAATGAAGAAGTAATATCGGAAATTGAGTGTATTTTGAGATCAAAGACAAATTGTTCTACAAAAAAAGGCATCTAATTGTTAGAGAACTGTGAGTATCAGTGTATCACCCTAGAAGGGGACTATGTTGATGAATAAAGTAGAATTTTGCTTAAAAGTTGTTGTTTTATTAGTAAGGCCCAAGATTTATTGAGTGATGAGTTAATACGTGTCAAACGAAGCTGGCCTATGTAAAGGGCAAGTAAATTTCAGTTCAGATCAGAGACAGGAGAGAAGAGAAAAGAATCCAGCAGTCTACTGACCATCGTGTGAGCGCGTGTCTACCTCTGATCAGTCTCTACTCCACGCATACCACGTCACCGAAAGAAGAAGAAAAAAAGACTAAAATTATATTGTATATTTTAATACATTCGTGTCGTCGTTTTTATCAACAAAGTCAAAGATTATCGTCATATTTCTTTCCAGATTTATGCTTCGTCGATAGTATACAACAGGAGATCTTTTTGCTGCATTCTGCATAACTAAACAACGAATCTAAAATCGAAAAATAAAAAATAATAAACTTTTTTCTTATATGTTAATGATGAAGAAAACCATTTCATTTGCGAACAGTGCGTACATTTAAGCTTGTATGTAGAAATACATATTTATTCTTATAAGCAAAATATATTTACACGTGAGTAACAAACATCGGCAAGGAAAATGTAATCAGCAAGTTGAATTCAAATTCCGGGCTAATCTAGAAAGAAAAGATATGAATTTATCTTTCCTTTCCCCGATATAGTTTAAATAACAGGATAGAGTAAGTTCTATAATGCTTGGTGGCAACCAGTCTAAGAGAAAGAAAACTAAATCTAAACCACAAAAAAGTCAACGGGAAGCTACTTGACTATATGTTCCCTGTTTAGATATCTGTCCCTGAAAAATTTCAAAATTAAATATATATATATATATATAATAATTCGGAGACAGATCTGTTTCGCTGTATCACAGCTCATCAGTACGATTAGACATCCGATTGCTTTTAACCAGGAGTGAAACCCGACCAAATTGACGTCATTGACCCGACCGAATTGGCGCTCGGTAGTAGAAGGCAGACATTTTAGCATGTCATGTACAATGCATCCACGCCAGTATCTGATATATATATATATATATATATATATATATATATATATATATATATATATAATTGTTATTAATTATTTATACTTTAGAACATGTACAAACTGCAAGCTACTACAAAAATTGTACATATTCTTTCGACATTAAACAAACAATCGAAACAAATTGTACAATTTTGTAGTAGCTTGTCGTTTGGCTATGTTCTAAAGTATAATTAATAATAAATATTCATTGCTTTATTTTTATATTGACCAATGTTTTGAACGTTGCAATTATTTACTTTGTTCCTTATTCATTTGGATATATACATGCTCAATATATATATATATATATGTATATATATATATATATATATATATATATATATATATTCTAGACATATGCTATTAAATATAAGAGACAATGAATGTCTATTATGTTTCATCATGAGCCGTTCTAAACGTCGTATTTTTGCTTTAATTTCAGTTGAAAATAAAGACAAAAATTCTCCAACATTTGGATAATTATTTATTGGTTTTCTTCTAAGCTTTCGGCTCACATGAGCCATCTTCAGAGAGGTAGTTTAAACTGAAATATTATAAAATCCACCATCACCGACGATTTTATTTTGTGTTGACATAAAACTCCGCTTGGCAACAGCAATAGTTACCAAAAATAATAAACGCAGTTCTTAAGTTTGCGATGCGGTTTTATGACGTCACACCGCGGGATAGCGCGAAATGACAACAAAACCATGCAGTCAAATGCAATGTAATATGTTATTTCCTGTTTTAAAGTTGATTTTATTGAGTGTTGGTTGTTTTGATTTGATGTACATGGCCTCCAATATCTGCAGGTTCCTCTTACTGTGTGTATGAGTAAGGATCACCGTATTGTTGACCAAAATCTGTCTGATATTACCTACATGTTTATGTTTTTCAGAGAAATGTTGTTTAATAGTACTCTGATCAGAAAGATGACATGTAAGTCTACGGGAGAGCGTGGTTGTGGTAAAACCAATATATGTACTAGGTTTTTGATTAGTATCAGAGATGCAATCTCTGAATGGGCAGGTAAATTGGTACACTACATTGGTTTTTTGTAAAGAATTTAGTTTAGTGCCTGTTGGGTCAATTGTTTTAAACTTTTTATAATATATAATGAGTTTAATTTGATTATTACTTTCGACTGGTTTAACATTTCTACGTATTATGTTTTTGAGAGTTTTTTCATCTTGTTTATAATTATTATGTATTTGGTTGCAATAGTATAAGTTAATAGTGTTATGTTTATTTTGATGTAAACCATTATTATTAATATTATCATTATTGTTAGAGCTATTGTTAAGTTTGTTGAGATACATTTTAATTTGTTGATCAATAACGGAGTTAGGAAATCCATTATTGACTAGTGTTTGCTTAATGTTGTGTAATTCTTTATAAAATATAGATTTGGAAGAAGATATCATTTGTGTACGTTGAAGTAAGTTTTTTATAACAGCTAACTTATATCGTTGGGGGCATTCACTATTATAATTAAGAAGACACGAATTTATGCTAGTTGGTTTCCTGTATAGAGAAGTAGTAAATTTATGTGTGCCAGAATCAATGAATACATCAAGGAGTGGGAGTTTGTTATTAATATTAAGTTCTAATGTAAATTTGAGGACGGAGTGACTTTCAAATTTGTTTTTAAGATATTTAATTTGATCGATATTCTTAGCTAAAACAAAGATGTCATCTATATATCTTACATATATAGAGGGTTTATTGATGTCATTAATTATTTTATTTTCTAGATTTGCCATATAATAATTAGAAAAGAGGGGACCTAAAGGAGATCCCATCGCAATACCATCTATTTGTGTATAAATATTGCCTAAGGGATCGTGAAAGGGTACTTGTGTGGTGCATGCTAATAATAATTTTTTTAATATAGTGGGTTTAATATTGATTGATGGGAGAGTAGCATGGTTGTATACATCACGGATAATGATGTCAATTGTTTCCTGGACGGGAACATTTGTGAATAAGTTTTGGACATCCAAAGATGCAATCATTTGATTATTAGGTTTTACGGAATGGAGAATCTGTAAAAATTCGTCCGTGGAATTAATACTATATTTACCGGGAAGATATGGAGTAATTAGTTTGTTAAGTGTTTTGGAAAGGTTATATATTGGTGTGGGTATTTGAGAAATGATAGGTCGGAGGGGATGATCTTTTTTATGGATTTTTACATTTCCATAAAGGTAGCCGGGCTGATAATCACCTATAATCTTTTGAAGTTTATAGGATCCTATTTCAGCATTGTTTGCAGTAATACGTTTATTAATATGTTTTTTAAGGTTGTGGTATTACAAGTTAATTTTTTAAATTTATTGTGATCGTCGAGAATGGCCTGTAATTTGGAGTGATATTCCTGTCTATTTAAAATAACAAATGTATTGGTTTTATCGGCACATATATATATATATATATCAGATACTGGCGTGGATGCATTGTACATGACATGCTAAAATGTCTGCCTTCTACTACCGAGCGCCAATTCGGTCGGGTCAATGACGTCAATTTGGTCGGGTTTCACTCCTGGTTAAAAGCAATCGGATGTCTAATCGTACTGATGAGCTGTGATACAGCGAAACAGATCTGTCTCCGAATTATTATATATATATATATATTTAATTTTGAAATTTTTCAGGGACAGATATCTAAACAGGGAACATATAGTCAAGTAGCTTCCCGTTGACTTTTTTGTGGCTTAGATTTAGTTTTCTTTCTCTTAGACTGGTTGCCACCAAGCATTATAGAACTTACTCTATCCTGCTATTTAATCTATATCGGGGAAAGGAAAGATAAATTCATATCTTTTCTTTCTAGATTAGCCCGGAATTTGAATTCGACTTGCTGATTACAGTTTCCTTGCCGATGTTTGTTACTCACGTGTAAATATATTTTGCTTATAAGAATAAATATGTATTTCTACATACAAGCTTAAATGTACGCACTGTTCGCAAATGAAATGGTTTTCTTCATCATTAACATATAAGAAAAAAGTTTATTATTTTTTATTTTTCGATTTTAGATTCGTTGTTTAGTTATGCAGAATGCAGCAAAAAGATCTCCTGTTGTATACTATCGACGAAGCATAAATCTGGAAAGAAATATGACGATAATCTTTGACTTTGTTGATAAAAACGACGACACGAATGTATTAAAATATACAATATAATTTTAGTCTTTTTTTCTTCTTCTTTCGGTGACGTGGTATGCGTGGAGTAGAGACTGATCAGAGGTAGACACGCGCTCACACGATGGTCAGTAGACTGCTGGATTCTTTTCTCTTCTCTCCTGTCTCTGATCTGAACTGAAATTTACTTGCCCTTTACATAGGCCAGCTTCGTTTGACACGTATTAACTCATCACTCAATAAATCTTGGGCCTTACTAATAAAACAACAACTTTTAAGCAAAATTCTACTTTATTCATCAACATAGTCCCCTTCTAGGGTGATACACTGATACTCACAGTTCTCTAACAATTAGATGCCTTTTTTTGTAGAAATTCTTTTCTCTTCTTGCATTTGACTGCATGGTTTTGTTGTCATTTCGCGCTATCCCGCGGTGTGACGTCATAAAACCGCATCGCAAACTTAAGAACTGCGTTTATTATTTTTGGTAACTATTGCCGTTGCCAAGCGGAGTTTTATGTCAACACAAAATAAAATCGTCGGTGATGGTGGATTTTATAATATTTCAGTTTAAACTACCTATGTGAAGATGGCTTATGTGAGCCGAAAGCTTAGAAGAAAACCAATAAATAATTATCCAAATGTTGGAGAATTTTTGTCTTTATTTTCAACTGAAATTAAAGCAAAAATACGACGTTTAGAACGGCTCATGATGAAACATAATAGACATTCATTGTCTCTTATATTTAATAGCATATGTCTAGAAAATTACTTGCTGCCTCGATATACTATATATATATATATATATATATATATATATATATATATATATATAGTTGTGCATGTATATGTGAATATTAGCCGGAAAACTAATCTAATTTTATTATTTGCATCTACTATCATGTGCCTTTTAACTTACCCACCCTGATAGTTGTTGTTTCGTGGAGATAATTAATTCACATATTCACCTTAAAATAATAACTGTTTTATTATAATTAAATTAATCATTTATTCAATAATTCTGTTTTCCCTTCTGGAATTGGTAACTACCTTAGCATTTAGGTCACAACTTTAGAGTAAAGGAAATTTTAACATCCGATTCTAGATTCCGCGCTGATAATCATCACGTTGACCAACAGAAGCTACAAAACGAATTTATAGATGGGCACAGTTATTAATTATAAAATATTCTTCTTAGTTTAGTAGAGCAAAAGACTAAACAGGGATAATAAAAAAGAGATTACGTTGCGCTAATTAGAAAATGCCGCCTGCTTTGAAGATCAATCGACAAAATTGTTGGCAACACCGACATTTGTCATAGAAGATTGACACTACGTATCTAGCCTTCTCGTTGTCCTTTTTATTGTTGTTGTTGTTGTTGTTGTTGTTTTTGCGATTTTCTTCTTTTTTTTAAAGGTTAGATCCGGTACAAGGCTACAGAAGTGCAGCATCAATTGATGATCATACTCATCAAACTAGTGAATTAAACAACGAAACAAGCTCACTTAAGCATTGTGATACAACATGTGCTATCTAGGTATTTATTCAGGTTCTGTTACAAAGCTAGAGAAAAGTAGTATTCAGTGTGGATCGAACTATGCTGTGTTTTTTTAAAAACTAGAATAACTAATTTTAATAATAATAAATATCGAGAAAAATACAAAATCTTAATTCACTCTGGTGTAATTTTAAAATTTCTTAAAGCCCAAAAAATAGAGTTTTAAAATCTTTTAAATCTTTTCTTTCACTTTAACCGATTGGATATTGTCGCAGTTTGTGATTATAAGTGTATGTATATGCACATATGATTTTTGTGTTCACGTGTGTGTGATTATGAAAGTGCAAGTGAAGGCAAATAACGATAGAGAGAAAAACAGACAAAAAATATCGACACTGATGGCCTTGACCAGAAATTTTCGGTCCTTAATGAAGAAAACAGTTTGATTGAAAGAGCCAAAGGCAAAAAATTTCTAGTTAATCTGTTCTATTCATTTGTTTATTGTTGTTGTTGTTGTTGTTGTTTCCAGGAACGAAAGAATGTCAGAAATTAGAAGGCAACAAAAGACACACCCCGGGAACCAATAAAATTTTGAAAGCGACGATTAAATTGGCGAATGAAGATTTCGATAAGTATCAACAGTCATAGAAAATGAGAAGAGATTCGTTGGTATTTTCATCAGTAACCCAAACCCAGTGTCTCTATAAAAAAAATCATATCAGCTTTACTAATATTTACCCAATACAAAGTCTAAGAGCTGATCAAGGTATAAGGTAATTACGTGTAGTTATATTAACGAAAGAAAGAACAAGCGAGACAAGCTGTAGAAGGAACCAGAAACTCAATCATAAACAGAAAAAAGCGATAAATCTCAACTCCTGTTCAAAAGACCGAGGAGGATTGTGAACCGGATGATAGACGAATCAATATACTCCTTCCATATACAAGTACTAGCAGTACAGCACGGCGTTGCTCGGGTGTAATGAAAGCTTTAAAACTAATCCATGGTCCTCTTTGGACATTGGCACAAAAGACTAAAAAGCAATAGTTGTTTCCAGTTAAAGCGAAACTGTACACTGAAAGAAAAATGAATGCATGTAAGTCAAATTTCGATTTCCTGGTCTCGATATCAAATAAGTTTTTTCGTCATAAACTGAATTTTGAAGGCTAAATAAGTCCTCTGAGTAAATGGTATCGTGGCTGAGACTAAGAACTACAATTATACCTACTTAGAGCCAAACCCGAAGCAAAAACTAAAATAAAAGGGCTGAAAAATACAGACATACAGGCAGATAAACAGACACATACATAAACATCTTGCCTTTTATATATATTATCGATTTTCTTCACTATTGTAAGAACTGCAACCTTGAAACTTCTGAATATCGTTTCTTATGTCTTTGTCTATGAGTGTATCAAATTTGATTACAATCGGACCACTATAATCCGATTTTTTCGATTATCGATTTTCGATATTTACCGGGGGTACCTCGACACAAAACTTATCTAAGAACACTCGCAAACGCTTATAGTACAACTGTGTACATTTTCAAGAAAATCGGTTCAGCCGTTTCGGAGTCTATAGGTAACGGACACACACACACACACACAAAGTTCCATTTATAAATAAGTTTATATTTATAATCTAGTGTCTGAATTTTGCATTTGTACAAGCGAATATAGGAATAAGACAACAAGACAACATCCCTATATTTCCTTTAACTCACAGCCAAATTGTCTTTCCACTCAAAAGGCGTTTACAACGTGTGGATGTCTTCATAACCCTTTTTTTTTTTACCTTATTCGAAACAAAGTCTCAATCTATGATTAAAATTTAATTCATTGAGTTTCATTTTGTTTTGGGGTAAACAAATCTAAGCACAGCTAAATTTATTTAACCTCTAAGTTCAATTGCAGCAGATTTGTAAAGAACTCCTTAGAAAAAGAAGACAAAAAGAGGAAAAGTTTAAGTAACAAGTGTTTGTTTCAATTCTACAATACAATTTTTACATTCTAAAGAATTCCATGTACGGTTTAATTTGTTTATTTAAATAAAGTTCCCTTTTAGCAAATTTTAATTCATTCTTCGATAATTGAGAAAACATCAAAATTATATTTTCGCTTCCACGCTTACAATGCTTGAACGTTAAGGACGTTTTTATAAAAATTCAAATATTTCCTTCAATGTTAGCAGTAAGGCCAAAACGTTTTAGCAATATAACTAACCCTTAAAGTTAAAACATTTCAAATGTATATACAATGCCTCCTACAAAATAAATCGGTATCATATCTTTATTTGAAATAAAGAACTAATTTTCTGACCTGTGAAAACCATAACAACCCGACAAAATATATTTTGATCAAATCATAAATTTAAAAAAAACTTTTTTTGAATAGTCCACAAGTATGAAAAGTGCCTGCTTATCATTTTTTTTTTAATGTGATTCATAGAATTTAGCAGAAAATTAAAAATTGTTGTATATATGGGGCATTTCAAAGTTTATGAAAGTTATAGATGCAATTGTAAAATATATAACCTAACTGAATATACAAGGATTTATGAGAAGTTATTGGCGAAGAGATATTTAAAAATTCTGACGTTTAATGATTTGGCCAGATTTTGGAAAATAGACCAATAACATTTCAGTATCACCTCGCAACTACACACACACACACATGTATATTGCTGTATGAATAAACAGATAAATAAATGGTCCAATACATATAACACCGTATATGTAGCTCAAGACCGAAAGTATGGAGCAGCCAGGGAGACTTGAACTTACGACTTAATCGTAATTGGGTAAGCAAGACAAGCTTGCTGAACATCACACCACGTCGAAGAGCGAAGTTTCGTATATATCGAGAAAACTTGTCAATCGAATCGATGGCCTTGCGAAGTAATTCAAGTCGATAATAATTTGCGGATATTATTTGAATGGCAAATACAACGTATTGTATTAAAATTAAATTTCGAAATTGATCTACAGATAAATCTCATTACTTTTACTTTCATTTGTTATATTTATACGAAGTAGTTTCGAAAAGTTAATGTGATTCTACTGTTCAATAGGAATACGCGCGCAACAAGCGTTCATAGGCACCCAACCCGGTGATTCAGTCTGCTTATAAGGCTTTGTACTACCGTGATCGGTTATTACTCGAGGTTTTGTTACATTGTTTTGGAAAGCATTTTTATAATGACTGACGAATTCGAGCAACATGTCTGCATCAAATTTTGTTTCTACTACCGTAACCGTTGCGATGCAAATATTCTTTAGGCTGAATTTTTGAGTGGTACGATTCTTTCTAGGCTGGTCGAGTGTCGATTCAGGATTATAATTGGTTAGGTAAACAAACCACCCGCAAAACACAAGTAATTTTGGAATAAAACGTGAGCCATTCTCCGGGGATGAAACATCGCCGAGTAGTTCCTTATCGCATGACTGGAATCAGTTATGGAGTGTACCAAAAGATCCTAACGGAAACTATGGTCACCATTGGCGTTATCCCTCAATTGAGATTGTTGTAGACAAGATATGATTAACAAATTAAAATTATACATGAAATATTTTTTAATCATCGTTCAGGAAATGTCCACTACTATATATATATAGTCATCCGCAGACAGATCTGTTTCGCTGTATCACAGCTCATCAGTACGGTTAGACATCCGATTGATTTTTACCCAGGATTGAAACCCGACCGAATTGGAGTCAGTCGGTGATTCTACCTCTGAGCTATGGGCGCTCGGTAGAAGGAACCAGTCTTTTTAGCGTATATATTATCATTATACACGCCCAATAGCTGAGAGTGCTCTAATTCATTGCTGAATGAACGATGCGTAGATGCTAGGGTAGCTACTGTTTTTCAAAGTCTACCATTATCACTTCTTCAAGTGATATTTTAAAAATAAACGGTAAAATTATTTATTTAGAAAATGCAAGATGAATTCATGATTATTTACAAAATTAAAGAGTGGTGGTTGGAGGAAGTTAAACAATATGATTGTAGGTGTAAAATGTTCCATTTTACTTTGGGGATTTTATTTTATCTTTTAAATAAAACTCCCAAAGTAAAATGGAAAATTCTAGAAAAAACAAAAATTTGTAAATAACTCAATAATGACAAAACATTAATCGCAACGCAGAAAAATAAAAAACGACACGACGCTATCAAAATATATATGGAGCCAGAAAGACAATAACATTACTACCAAAACTAAACGGGAAACAGTAAAAAGAGCACCAACACGCACCAGCAATAGCAAAAACTCTATATTGTGCCTAGAAGAGAAACTAACAATAATCAGCTTTCAAAAACATGATAAAATATTAAATAAAAAAACAAGATAATGGGAAAATGCAGACATGGGAGCAAATATCTGCTTTGCTACACAAATAACAATAAATGATAGCAAAAACAAAGCAAATAAAAGCATAAGTATACAAACACTCAGTCACGATAAAAACAGAAAATAATATCACATCCACACATAAAATCCACAAACACAAATGTACACAAGAACACAAATATTTAGTCATGACCAAATAAAAGAAGAAACTAAAGCAGTCAAACACACCAACACGGTAAGAAAAAATGTCAAACAAATAAAAGAGGTCAACCTAAACGACAAGTACAAGTCAATTGAAAAAAAGCAATTAAGCGGACACCTATTCAATACAAAACAATTAAGCGGACGCTCACTCTCGCGTACATTAAAAGCAATAAATAAAGCATTAAACAATCAAACACCTGCACAATAAAAAGAAAAAGAAAGAAAAAGAAAATCAATCATAAGCTGGACAACTCCTAGAAAATATCAAATTACACCAGGCTCCTCATAAATAGGAAAGGGAACCAGGACTTAACAGCAAAAGAAAAAACGACGCCGATGACTGAAGACACCAAGACACTCATGAAACTTCGAAGTCGGCATGAACCTACTCAGTTAAAGTGACAAATATATATATTATAATAGTTGTTACAATGGTTTATAAAAACATAGTATTCTCATGTTTAGGAGCACAACCGCTCCTCTTTGGGTGATTTGTGAAACTGAAAATAAATGGTGGAAACAATTTATTTTTGGGAATATATGTAGGTGATGTGGGGGATGGGAATTTAGTATGTCTAAGCTGGTCCGTCGGCAGTTTGTAACCATAGAGATACAGATTTGGGTTCGAAGAGGAGGATGGCGAGGTAGCTTAGTTCTGGACAGGTCACTTTTTAGTTTTTTGGGGTAATTCGCATAGTGGGACCTTAGATTTTTAAATGGGTAGACAGTTTTTATTTGACTACTATCTATGAGTGAACAAAATAGAGTGACTTTTTAGTATTGTATGGGTTTTTATTTATTTTTTAAATATAATATTAATTTTTTCATTTTGTTGATGAAACATGGATATTAATTAACTTTTGGAGAGGATTATTTTATCTGACTAAAGTATGTAGTGGGGCCACATAATACTTCAAATAGGTAAATAATTTTAACTGTAAGTTGATTTTTATATTGGAGCACGAGTTATAACTGATACCTTTTGATTAATTAAATTTTAACGAAAAATATTTTCGATGTTTACATAACACTGTTAATTCATACCTACTGTTCAATAGTTCACCATTGTTGGGGTACCTTAGAATGTGCAGCTTTTCACTCGAGCATAAAGGGCAGATGTCGTTAAACGAGTTACAAATTCTAGTATTTTCCAGGATTTTCCATTTTAGTTTGGGTGTCTTATTTATGTCCTTTAATTTCCAAAAATATGCAGAAAGGGATATTTCGTTTCGATACATGTTGTTTTTTAATGAAGTTAAGTGCATATACCAGCGTTGTTTAAAAGTATTCTTTGTAGATACGATGTAGACTTTCTTGACAGTTGGGTTTTCAATTGATGTTATATTACATTGATAGACAATTGAATTTATTTTACACCTATTTTGTAGTGGGCAATTATTTGGGGTTTCGACAATTGCATAAGTTGATGTTATTGTACTCTTTGTTATTTTGATAGTTATTGTTATTTTGATTAACGTGCCGATTAATAAATATATTTATTATGATTTGTAATGATTTTTCAAGGTTATTTGTGCAACTATAACTTAGTTTAAGTGTACTTTTATTAAGAAATTTTACTTAGAGGGTTCTTAGTAGGGAAGTTTTTCTTAATTAAATTGAGGAACTTCAGCCCTAACTGTTGACCATTTGGTTGAAAGTGTGTGTATACCAAATGATCTTTCTATTTCTATTTTTCTTGTTATGGTTATAATTTGTTATGTACTTGATATCCTGGTTTTTGTAGCTACTAATTTTTAGGGTCTTATTATAAAAACTTTTATCTTTATTCAATATTTCTTCACTGGAAGAGTTTTTACTAATTCTATTTTCTATGGAGGAGGGTATATGTTTGATTATACTTGGGAGTGATTTGACTTTGGGTAGATGTATACAAGTAGGTAAACTATAATAATAAATAATAATAATAATAATAAAGACTCAGTTGTGAAGGTCTACGCATAATAGTAAATGTTTAACATAATATGCCGTTATTTCTTATGGCATGGATAAACTGTTGTAAATATATATGGAGGACCATCTAATGTAATAGAATGAGAATGAACTGGATTTAACCGTATTTTATTAACGCGTGAATAATGTGCAATTTATATGCTAATTGTTCAATTAAATTTTATATCACCAGTCAACACAAAAAACACACAAGACATCCAACAAATAATGCAAAAATACTATATCACACAAAATTTAAAAAACGGCTACAAATCCTTCAGCATTAAGCATAAAATCTCAAACAATTCAACACTAGTAAAATATTATAAAATTTAAGAACAATCACACTAAATATAGTTCGTTAAAAATTACAAAACAGAAACGATAAGACAAACTATAACGTGAAGTCACAAAGGAGCAATGATGAAACCGATATAACACAGAAAAACGATATAGCATAAAGATCTATTTCATAATAGCTTATGAGAGCTGTAAGTCCTCCGATATGGAACACTTAAATATGTACCAGAAATCAAAAGGTTGTCCGAAATATAGAAAAAAATAAGTTTAAAATATCCTTAGCAAATAATTTTCGTTGGTCTTTTACTAAACTTATAAGATGAAAAACGGCTAGCCAAGTGCACACACACGCGCGCGTGCGCGCGCGCGCACACACACACACACACACACACACACAATGTAGGTGTTTGTGATTGTGTTATGTTTATCTTTTTCACTATTTCGTTTTTTCTTGTTGTCTCTTATTATATTAATCAGATAGATATCTTTACTTCTTTGATTCTGACATCTACAATTTCAATTTTCCCTTACTACTAATCATATATTCTGTCTTCTTATCGTTACTGGTTAATCATTTCTTTTCACTTTCTTTTTCCTTGTGTGTCACCTATTAACACAGTGTCCTCTGCGGATCTTTTAAGATTCTCTCACCGGACAGGTTGAATAAATCTGGTGATAAAACATATCCTTTTATTTTGCCTTACTTGCTTTACTTCTTTCCCTGCCGGTTCATGCCTAGTAAAAGTTGCGGGTTATTCTTAAATATTTTACAAAAAATCGAGTTTTCCTAACAGTTTAAATAAATCTTTGTGTTTTATTTTATCGAATGTTTTACTTAAGATATGAAAACAAGGTTTTGTTCATTTTAATCATTTAATTATATTGCTCGCTCTGAAGCATTCTGATCCTAAAGATAGCAATTCTTGTTTTAATGTCTTAATCATTGTTCTTCTCAGATTTCTGGTTTACTTCAGCTACAAGACCAGTTCATTAGAATTCCAATTATAACTTTAGCTATGTGGTTTGGAGAGCTGAACCTCCGATGTAGTTTAAATTCATTTTCACCTAGTTTCTTTGATATCTCTATGAAGATCGATCTACTGAGACTGTCTTGTAAGTTGACATTATTGCATCGTACATTTATTATTTCAGTAATTTTGTCAACCCAGAAATGGCCTCGACGTGATACCATTTCTATTGCAATCCCATTTGGGTCTGTTGCTTTGTTTCTGTTCATCTTTTCTTATTTTTAATATTAAAAGTCCTTCAATGCTCTTATTTATTATAGGTTTATCACGTCATGGAAATTTTCTCCGATGTGTTCGTTCCGTTTTTGACGTAACTCATTTTTACTTTCTTTAAAGTGTTTTTTTGTTATAAACGTTTCTTTTTTAGAATTCATGCATCCTGTAAAGAAGGATGTTTTCTGTTTATTCCTTTCATCTTTTATGTATGCCCCTTATGTCTAGGTTCTGTACAGTTTTCTCGCCGAGTTATTATTGCATTTCTTTCTAATGTTTTTGCTTAGCATCCGATATGTTGTACCATTCTTCGGTATTGTTTGTCGTTTCTTTTTCATCACATCGATAATTTCTTCTGTCATCCTCTTCTTTTTCCTTGTCTCGTTTTTACCATTTGTAAAATTTTCACCGTTTACAAATAATCCTATAATCAATACTGTGTGAATAAAACGCATAATTATTAAATGTTAAAGAAGGAATGAAAAATGTTGCCTGATTTTTATTAGAGGTTCCAGAAATGACATGGATATGTAAATTTCTTACTTTCTCGCTAAAGCTATAGCGGGAAGGGTTGAGTATTTCACTGATATAAAGACATATCAGACAGGGATTTTTTATTTACAGTATTTACATTGTTCGGGCTCTTGTCCTCATAGTTGTTGTCATACGACGTTATGGCCGTTGTACGCTCCGGATTCATCAGGTGATTGGAATTTTTAACCGAACTCTTTATTTCATCCACCGGGGTAAATTCAATACCTGGCCACAGGAGGTGAACAAAAACTTGGAGAGTTCAATTACAAATAGCTAAAACTGTAACTGAGATATCCAGAAGTGGCATGGCAAGTGGAACTAGAACAATCTACATCGTTAGACGAACTAAAGGGTCTAGTTCGAAATTTCAGTCACCCGAAAAAGGCCGGAGCGTACAATGGTAAAATTTCGTGAATAGGACAACAAAGACGAGGAGAACAGTCCAAACAATGTAAATAGTGTGAATAGTTACAATACCTCATCTCAGAAATATATACACATCTTGAAGGATTTTTTTTTTTTTTTTTTTTGCTATAAGGTTGAATTTAAGATATGTTTTTGGAATATAAGACGGATCTAATGAAAGTCTACTTTCGTCGTCTATTTGTAGATTGGTTCATTTAGCTTGTATCCAGTTATAAATTCTAAGTTGTTTTAGCACGATTTTTTTTACCCGTAATGTTTATTTCATTCTATCATAAAATATTTTCATATCATTTTAATTCCTTACCCATCAAAGGTGGGGTGGGTACGAGTCTGTTTGAAACGAATATTAACGACATGTCATTCAGAGAAAGGCTAACCTAGCATTGGCAGTATATGTCATAAAAATTTAATCAGGCATAAAATGATTAACCAGGAATGTAGTAGTAAAACGAGGGTCAGCAAGTGAGGTTTATTCAGCTACCAGTGTCTTCTTCTTTATGGGTTGTTCCCTTAGAACGTACACGATCCTGACTCTCCACAACTTCATGTGGCTCTTGATAATTGTTGTCTTTCTGTTATTTCCCCAAACACCCTGTTCCTCTATCCATTTACTCGAACACTATGTCATGCGTTGTTTCCTCTGTCTTTCTTGCCTTCAATTTGTCCTGAGTCTCAGATTTTCAAAGCCCTCCTTTCTCGTTATGTGCCCAAGAACGTTCAAATGTCTCTTCCTGATGCTAAATCTTCGTCTCCTTTTTGTTTCCATTTTTTTATGCATCCTATTGTTGAGCAAGCTAACAGAGTTAGAGTTTGTCTTCTTCTTGTCCCATTCTGCCATCCATTCACACAGTGTCATTAGGTAGGTTACTCGCTGTTTCTCTCTGTCCCTCTTTCCTGCAATATATCTTGTGTGCGTCAAGTTCTCCCATCCCTCTTTCCTTATTAAGTGTCACAGAGATTTAAACTATGTCTTTCTGATTTTAAATACAAGTGTCTTTCTAGTTCTCCTTTTCTTTACAACTTCCTCATTGCCTGTCTGTCTGGTCCCTGATATTCTTAGCATCGGTCTGCAGAACCACCTCTCTTTTGCTTCGGGTATCATCTTTATCTGTAAAGAAATAGATATAAAATAGCTCTTCGGCTCTTTTCTTTGATTCTAATAAAATTTCTATATTTCTTAATAATTTGCTTAACGTCTGGAAAGCCTCTTTCCTGATGTGCCTTCTCCCATATTTTCAATCATCTGTACCTAAACTTCCTAGATAAATTTCTGTACTTACTAGATTTTGATGTTTGTAATTGGAAGCACTAGCCTTTTGCTGTCTCCCTTGTTGTTGGTCATACCTTCCGTTTTATTTTTTTTTTGTTGTTGTTTTTTTTTTTCAGTGCAGAAACGTCTTCAGGGCTCCCTATTTTTTTTTTTAAAGGGGTAACTGCTAATTTTGTTTCTTTGAAACAAAATTGATAGAATTATGTGAAATATGCTACCAAGAAGCACTTAAGGTTTTCATGAATCAATCAAAGATATACTTGGTTGACTTAACAACTCGAATTTCTCTTTCGGCAGGTCATTGTATTCCCATCTATATGGCCTTTCCAATCACATATGTTTGGTGAGTTATTTAAAATAATTTTGTACATTACAAGATGAAATGAGGAAAAAATCACAGAATGAAGATTGTGTTGCGGCAGTAACTCAAGTAAGGTCTACTAGGTGAAATATCTAGAAAATCTGCATTTGAAATACTGTATTTTACTTAGCCTCAGCACTCCTGAAACTCCATTTTCAACCACCAGGCAAGTCCATATTTAACCATTTCAGTCAGTTAACTGCCATACGTGATACACGCTTGGGCAATCTTATCTTAAAAGAGACATTACTGACAGGGCAGAAGATTATCCCGCAGTAGTTTGCCATTACTTTCTGTGGTAGACTGGTTGCGAACCAAGGCTATAGAACCCAATCTGTTTTGTTATTTAACCCATCGTTGGAGAGAAGAGACGTATTTATACCTTTCTCAGGCATATTTGCATGTAAGTGAAGGCAAGGAATACAACTAAAATTCCAACTCGGCTTCTAATTGAATTCGTTGCATTCATTTATTTAACCATTTAGTTAACCATAAACATGAAACTATAACTTAAATTTTGGCCAATTTTGGAATATATTTTCAGTTTCAATGTTCGCTTGATAATTGTTTTTTTCTTCTTGTTTTGCGGGTAAAACATAATCTGATTTTTTTTGCAAATTACAATCACATATTTACCTACATAAACAATAAAACAGTTTTAAAAAGCATTTTTAAATTTCGTCCTCTCCATTTTATCAGTGTTAAAAAAATTCCTCTTTAAAAAAGAAACGTTCATTAATCATATCTATTGTTCCTTTTCTGCCATTTCACTCGGTTATGCTGACCCTTTGCTCGGCAAATCACTCCCACTGTCATTCCGAGCAAAGCGGTGACCAGACCCCTTCAACAACCCTACTTTACTTCAAATTTTCACATCTGTATTTTCCCAAAAATGTCACAAGGATCAGTGCCAGCACCATTTAGTTAGTTGTGGGTCATGTCGAGTTGAGATAAGTCTACCTAAAGCGATCTATTCATTACAATACGAAAGACCAATCGTCCATAAATTATTTGTTCTTTTCTTCGTGCAAAATTATACGTTTTTGATTTATCAATTGTTCTCGTAGGTGAATGGAGGTGAAGGCACATGAGTGCGCCGAATTGTCTCCACATGTGTGTATATACTAGTGTGAATTATATATATATATATATATATATATTTGTGTGTAAACATATATATATATATATACATATCATGTAGATTTGGCATCTGACTAAAAAGGAATAATGATAAAGCATGTATAAAACTTGATTTTAATGTAAATATTTTTTTCTAGTAATCTCAAAGAAATAATTGAAATAATTTGGACGTAAATATTATTTCGATATGTTAATTACAAATGAATATATTTTCGTATAAACTATTGTATCTTTTGTGGAAAATTATTTCAGTACATGGGCAATCGCGGCTCTCTCCAACTTTCTTTTCTTTTTAGATTTAAGCAATGATTGCCCCTTTACTACCACTTCTACCATTTACACAAAATTGTTATATAGATTACTCGTTGTTTCTCTCTGTTCTTTTTGCCTGCAATATGTCTTGTATGCGTCAAATTCTCTCAGCCCTTTTTCCTTATCATATATCACCCAAAATCTCAACTGTTTCTTTCCTATTCTAAGCAACCGTTTTGTTTTCAGTTTCCTTGAAATTCTTTTGTTTTCAGTTTCCTTAAACTTCTTTTGTTTTCAGTTTCCTTAAACTTCTATTTTTTTTCGAATATACCGGTAGTAGTATTCTCAGCATCCTTCTGTAGAATCACACCTTTATTTACTCAAAGCTCCTCTTTATCAGTGAGGAAATTGTTTAGCATTTACTGTCATATGAGAGGATCAATACTGCATACCAGATCAGCACTCATTTAATTATCCTGTTTATGAATTTCGTTTTATATTTGTTTTATTTTTTTCGTTTGTTTTTTGTTTTTTGTTTTTTTGTTTGTTTTTTGTTTTTTTTGTTTTTTGTTTGTGTGTGTGTGTGTGTGTGTGTGTGTGTGTGTGTGTGTGTGTGTGTGTGTGTGTGTGTGTGTCTTTTTTGTTTGGCATTTGGGTGTCTTCCATATTTTTTTTTTGTAAGTAACAATTGTTCTATTTAAAAAAATCTTGACAAGAACAAAAATTACAGAGAAATAAATATTACTAAAAATAAAATATTTCTTTTTTATTGCTGGCTTTTTTATTGCTTACAAGCGAAAAACATTCTGATGTCTGCCGTCAGTTGGTAATATCACTTCGCCACCCACATTGACCTTTGATTCGTACTGACTGATGTTAGCTACTCATATTATGAAAATAAATGTTTAATGTTTTTCAATAAAATTTGGGAATTTTGTAGAGTAGTTAAATCGAATAATGATTTAATTATTTTCTCTAAAATTAAAGGTTCATTTTTTAATCGTATTGATATTACATTTATTTTCATTTTTAACAATTTTTCAAATTTATTTACTAGTGTAAATAAATTTTAAAAATTGTTAAAAATTAAAATGAAAGAGGGTGGAAAAATACATCCCGACAGGATGTAGTTTCCACTTTTCTACGATTATTTTCACAGCTTCTGCACTGAAGACCTTTTTTCCCTCGTGCCCCAACCACATTAATTTACTAGTGCTACTAAACTGGCAACTAGGTCCCACACATTTACTGTCAAAATAGCCAAATGTATCCACTTCTACTCCAATAGCTTATTTTCTCGCACTTCCTCCATTAAACTCCCTTCTGTATACTTTCTTCCCTAATACAATCTCTAAAAGTTTAAATGCAACGTCAATTGCCATCTTCTATCTCCTTGATTCCCATATTTCGCTTATCCTTTCTTCAACATCCCTTGTACCTGGTTTATTCTCTCTCTCTCTCTCCCTCCCTCCCTCCCTCCCTCTTCTACACACACACACACACACACACGCTCTGTAACCCCATGCGCATCTGTTGAGGTCCTGCCTTGCTTGGGGTGAAAGGATTATAAGCAAATATATCGAGTTTTCTGCCAATCAGTTAACGGTCATTGTTGAATTTTTTGTTGATTAAAGAAAAATTTTGATTTTGTTACCGTTTAATTCAACTTGAATTAAGCGTTGTAAGGTACAAATTTGGGTTACTGCGTTTGGGTTACTGCGGAAAAGTAAGAAATATCATAAGATCTCAATTTTAAATTAATATTAAATTAGGTTGGTGATATACATATATATATATATATATATATATATATATATATATATATATAGAATGAATGCAGCTGTAGCTCTGTGGACGCCTGTCCGGTGGAGGGCAAATGTAAATCCACCCAGGTGATTTATGAAGCCCGCATTTCTCCATCAAACAATAAAAATAACTACCGAACCTATATTGGTATGTCCACTGGACCTTTTAAGCAGAGACTTTATAACCACTCTTATGAAAGAGGAAGGGCTGGATCCTGTAATTAGCTGGAAACTAATTGGTTCAACCCGTATTCCGAGGAATTTTCGTGAAAGGTGCGGTCTGTGTTTACTAGAAAAAATCTCAATATTGAAATATCACCACTAGCACCTGCTCCTGAATCTTAGAAGGGATATTTATCAGTAAGTGCCGCCATAAAGATAATTTTTTGAATACTTAAATTTAAAATTTAAATTCCTGAATTTTAGATTTTAGAATATAAATATAAGTTTAATGATTTTGATGAATTAATTTAATTTTTATTTTTAATTTTAACTTTAAAAGTAATTTAACCCCCCCTACCTCTCCCAATCTCCTTTAATTGTCTATCTTTATAAAATATGGATTACTTTACTAAACCCCCTTTTTTCTTTGTTAGCATATATATATATATATATATATATATATATATTTTTAATAATTTTAAATTTAGAATTTTCTGTAATTGTTATTTAGCTCGTTTATACCTAAAAATATTTTTAATTAGATAAACTTAAATAAAAAAATTTTAAATCTTATATTCAAATTTATTTTCCCCCCTAAACATACCCTTTCAATTAAGTTTCCAAATCCCTAACCCTTTTAAACATTTAAAGTTAAAAGTATTTGCCACTTATCGAGCGTTTTCTATTTGATATTTGATATTCCCTCCTTTCCTTCTTTCTCTTTCCCCTTCCTTATCTTTTCTCTATACACTCTTTTTATATTCTGCCCCTTCTTTTTCTGTTCTGTTTTGTTTAACCCAATCCTCAACTTAACGACCTCCTATTTCCTTAATTCTTTTCGTCTATCGTGCTAGACATACCAATCTCCCATCTCTTCACTTACAAAGTAAAAACCAAAAATAGACTGATCTTAAAAGAATTTTTGTGATGTATATTTCTCAAATCTTGACCGTTATTTATTTTATCCCCTTCTTTATCTCATTTTTTCCTTCATTGTGAGATAGAACCGTGTCGCTGAGGAGACGTGAATTCTCTATTAGAGATATCATGTCGAAATGTGCATCCGACATTTTTGAATTTTGGAAATTTTCTTTAATTTAATATATATATATGTAAACATGTTACGGAGATTAACGAATTTTAACGAAACTTGGTTATAAGCAACCGACAATTTGTAATGAATTATTTTGAACATTATTTTTACCGATACTCGTATTTAAGTAGATATTCTGTTTTTAATTAAACAGTATTTTTATATTTATATCTACCGGCTTGATTATTTCACGATAAATTTTTATTACGAAAATGTGTGCTATCCAGCAGGATTCGAACCTGCGACCCCTATTTACATAGGGGAAGCTACCATTTGATCTGGTACTGTCTTAACCACTCGACCATGAATAGCCTCTTGATCAGACGAGGTTTTTATCATGCCTATATAACAAAATGTGTGTGTGTGTGTGTGTGTGTGTGTGTGCGTGCGTGCGTGCGTGCGTGCGTGCGTGCGTGTGTGTGTGTGTAATTTTTTAATTATCCAGTTTTTGCTCATAATTAAATTAGACCAGTGGTAAAAAGTGTTAAATACAATTATATTGTAGAACTTTTGAATATTTTTTCATTGGTAAACGAGTTATTTCGCAACCCAGCTTTCTACCTTTCGATGTCTCCAGGCGATTTACAATAACTGATTTTACCGTTTTTTTAACGCTTACGTAACAGGCATCTTTTATGAATGCGCACTTTTCAAAATTGGAAGAAATTACCTAAAGATCTTAGAACACTTTCATCCATGATTCCATGATCCTAATAGGTATTTGTTGGTATGGTTACACTTGGTCATAATTTCTGTCCTTTCATTTAGTAATTCATTTTTGTTTGAGGATAACATAATAGACAACTTTTCTTCCTGGAACAGTCTACATATTTTACCACCGTTATAGGGCTTGGATGATATTATTTTGCTTCACGTTATGTCGGAGTTTTTTCATACTTTGATTTCAATTTCTACACGTGGTTAAGCAATTATGTACAATTTTTTAAGTTTTGTAGTTTAAATGTAGACTTATGATTATTCCACTTAGCCTTAAAAGTGCCTTTGGTAGATCCCAAATATGTTTTGTTTTGACCATTTAAGTCATGTACTTTTGCTTTGTATTACATAGTCCTTATTAATGATGTTGTTTTGTACGTTGCTATTTAGGTTTCAGTCGTTTTGTTTCTTTATGTAATTTTCTAATCTACTAGTACAGCAATAACTCAGTTTGATTGTATTCCTATTGAAAATTTTGTTTAATTCTAAGCTTTTTGGAAAGTGCTTATAGATCAGTTTGAAAACATATTTGTCCTAATTTGGTTTTTACTTCTAAGTTAAATGTTTGGTTAAACCAGATAATGTTTCGATTTCTATTATTGTTTTTTATTTATCAGATTTGTCTGGGATCGTCTTCTAAAATGTTCTTATGGCCAGATTTTCTTAGACATCTTCATAATCTTTCATCTTTTCATCAAATGTTGATTTGTTTGATGGTTTTTTATAGTCTGTATTCTATTTCTTTACGAATGTGTTTAATTATGCTTGTGGGATGGTTAGATTTTGTGTTTGTCTAATTTTAAGTTGCGCTTGCTTTCATATATGGAAAGACATTGCCAGTTTGTAAATTTAATTCTACATCTAAATATTGGACTACCTTTCTATTTGTTTCAACTACTATTTCGAAATCTAGATCTTAAAAGAATTTGTAAAATATTTTCTTTATTCTATCATTCTCTCTTTTGTTGGCCGGTGATATCATTAATCCGTCATTCTGTATAATCCGTGGTTGTCTATGCGGGTTATTTAGTTGATTTTATTTAGGATGTGTATTCCCATCAATTCTGAAATTTCGGCTCCGTCATATGAGCCTTGTGGTACATCAAAAGTGCCGTTATTTGATTTTTGATCCATGTTTTACAATGGTAAATTATGAAAATATTTTAAAATGTATCATTTTAATTCCAAATTTTAAATTGAATTTTTTTAGATTCTATACCCAAAACACATTTAACTCTTCTAAATTTAAAATTCCCGGCGTCTCTCGTTCGTACGCATGCGTAGTTGCATAAACGTAAACAAATTTAGTCTGATGAAGTCCTAAGGGACAAAACTCTTCACACGAAAACTTTTTCCCACTTTGACATACATGTGTGTGTGTGTGTGTGTGTGTGTGTGTGTGTGAATCCAAATATCTACTTACAAAATAAAGGACACTGCTTAGTTTAGCACAAGGCCACAGATATGCGGGATCAAGTAAGAATCTAACTCACTACTCAGTAGTAAGAGTCAACCGAACTGATTCATTTACCACCCGAAGTGTCTTACTCGGCCGTTTCTTGGGTTTAAGGCCCTGATTTGTAGATTCAAAGTAGACACGGCATTTTTTTCTTTTTTTCTTTTTTTACAACTGAAAAAAAATAATGATATTTTTTGTTGATATCGAAATTATATAAGCGCCTCATCTAATGTGAAAACATACCACAAGTCTCATCGGCGTTCTCATTCCGTAGTTCCATTGTCGATATGAACGATGAGCGAAATACCAATTACGCAGAACATTGATTGGCAGGCTCAACTCAGTTTCATATTAATCAGACCGTGATTAATTTGGTTCAGTCGAAGAAATATTAAGTGTTCGAAACAACGAAAAGCTGACTTCAAAATATCGAGAAGATTTTTTAAGGATTGTAATTAAACGTAACTTTGTGTGAATATGACTTCGCGAGATCATTCAATATGTGTCTATATTTCTGAGATGTTGGCCGAAACGTTGTGGATATGAGAAGAAAAATGAAGATAACAGTCCGAACATTGTAAATAATAATGTGTACGCGCATGTGAACGTCTTTCAAAAGAACAAAGCTGAAAGTAGAAAGAAAAACATTGCTGGCACACACACGCACATTTTTTAAAATAATTTCAGACAAGATGAAATGAGGAAAAAATCACAGTATGAAGATTGTGTTGCGGCAGTCACTCAAGTAAGGTCTACTAGGTGAAATATCTAGAAAATCTGCATTTGAAATACTGTATTTTACTTAGCCTCAGCACTCCTGAAACTCCATTTTCAACCACCAGGCAAGTCCATATTTAACCATTTCAGTCAGTTAACTGCCATACGTGATACACGCTTGGGCGATCATGTCTCATCGGAGACATGACTGACTGAGCAGAAGATTATCCCGCAGTAGGTTGCCATTGCTTTCTGCGGTAGACTGGTTGCCGAACAAGGCTATAGAACCCAATCTGTCCTGTTATTTAACCCATAACTGGAAGGAATAGACGGATTAATACCTTCCCCAAGGGTATTTGCGCGTAAGTGAATGCAATGAATTCAGCTGGAATTCGAACTCGGCTCCCGATTTCTCGTTCCGAGCCGATATCCAATGCACCACAACGCACATCCATACATACATCTGTGTACGTATATAAATATCCATAGTTATATTTTAAAGTTTTCTTCTGCCGAATCTTTTATGGGTTAAATAACAGGACAGATTGGGTTCTATAGCCTTGACAACCAATCTACCGCAGAAAGCAATGGCAACCTACTGCGGGATAATCTTCTGCCTAGTCAGTCATGTCTCTTTCGAGACATGATCGCCCAAGCGTGTATCACGTATGGCACTTAACTGACTGACTTGTATTGTTCTACTCTTATTCCTTTATTCTTTGATTCACCACAAAATTTCTATTTCTACTCTTTTATTTCCCTATTATATCAAATGTCTCTTGACCTAACCTTTTTCACTTTTATTATGACGTTCACAAGTAAATATTCGGACACAGATCTTACAATAGATTTTTCCTGTTTTTGTTATGCACTAAAGGAAGCTTAGTTTTTGAACAAGACACCTAACAGGATTGAACTCACTTCACAGTAGTGACAGTGAATTAGAAAAGATTTTGTTTGTGTGTTTCTTGTCGAATAACTGAAAAATATTATGTTCGCATAAAAATAGGCGAAAAGTATTATACTCGTATGTTACGATAAAAAATATAAATGTTCGCATAGATGTAGGCTAAAAAGACTGCCTCGTGTGGCGGTGATCGTTGCCCACCGAATATCTAAATTTGTTTGGTTGCACTTGTTCTTAATTTACGATATCTGAGCTTATAAACATCTACTTATACGCATAATTACGTACACCAACACGCCAAACCAGAAAGGTACTCATGATAGTTCTTTTATTGTAAAGATATCTCCCACGGTTTTAGACGAACAAATTGTCCCCTAACATTTAGAGAAATGTCCTTCCGCCTACTCTTTGTCCTCTGACGATTTGTAATGATCAGGGGATAATTTAGACATTTATATAAGTTAGCTGGTCGGTACTAGTTACGCTGCCGAAGGTAATATAATTCGCATTTTTTGTATCCACAGTGAGAACAACTAAGAGGCAGTTTAGAGAAGCGATCTGATATCAGAGAATACAGGCTATGAGACCTGCGATCTCGGGTAGGGGTTCTTGGTGGCTTGCGGGTGAAATGAAGTGGTAAAATGAAAAGTATTTAAAAGGGAGAAAAAAAGACGAATGGATTAATGAAAAGAAACTATATTCAATAAAGAAAGAAAAACAATATATATATATATATATATATATATATATATATATATATAACAAAATAAGCTATAAAAAGCAATATATAAATTGTAAAGATAAAAGGTAAAAACGAGAAAGTATATAATAAAAAAGTACATTGGTGGATGAATAAATACAGTTATACAGTTATTACTTGAAATCTTTATCTATATGATTAATATGCTGTTGAACTAAGTGTATTAAGAAGAAATAAACAAATATTTGTTGGGTATAATACGTTTCTCATCATTAGACTGAGGAAAATGATTTAAGATTAGAGAAAGGCAAAAGAAGTTAGAATGAAAGAAATTGATAAAAAAAGAAGCAATAAATACTTGTAAAATAATGAAAAAGGTGATAAATAATGACAGGATAACTGATTAACAAGTAGTGATAAAAAGACATCCAATAGTTACACTAAGTGCAATTCTTTTGCTTAACTAATACCAATCGCTTATTCAGTTAAGATTTATTTTAAACTACTCGGTTATGATTCAGTCCTTATCACTGCTATCTTTTAAATATGGAGTCGAATAAGTGTTTGCAATCAGGTTACAGTTTTGAAAAAAAATTTGGTTTTTGGTCAGGAAAATGGAAAATACTCTGAAACATGAAGATATCCTTGCCAGACGTTTTGGCTAGTATCAACATTGATGCGTCATCGGGAAGGCAGGTTCTCGGAGATCTACCTCTCAGGTAGAATCTCTTTACTGCACTAACGGAATAAAGTCACGAGGCTTACGGAAGTTATTTTTGCCATTATCCACACACAAGTTTGAGGCCCCACACAAATCGGCACTTGCATAATTTTTACTGCCATGGAGCGGAACACGCAATTTTATGACTTAAAAGAATAAAACAAAACACACACACACACACACACACACACACACACACACACACACACGCACACACACACACACATTACTTTTTAATCGATATTCGTATTCGAGTAGATATACTGTTTTTAATTAAACAGAATATATATATATATATATATATATATATATATATATATATATATATATATATTTCTACAGCTTGATTATTTATGAGAAATTTTGTCACGAAAATCTGTGTCATTCGGCAGGAATTTTTCGTAACAAAATTTATCATGAATAATCAAGCCGGTAGAAATATATATAAAATATATATTCTATCTAATTAAAAACAGTATCGATAAAAAAATTAGTGTTTAAATAAATTAAATATGTCCGTCGCAAATTCCATTTCGTTAATCTCCAGGAACATCATTTAAACACTTGCGTTTATTAGACATTGAATTGTATCACTTAGCATTTTCCATAATTTACCGTGACCTTTCAGTTAATATTTATGAGCGTATTTTCAAATTAAAACATCGTGAAAAGCTAACATTTTTAATTTTCGTAATTAATACTTATTGCAGATTAAAATTCTCACATTTTCCTTGTAAAGTTCGTCAGAAAACAAAGGTAAGTTTTCATTTTCTCTTTATTTATATTGTAAATTATATCTGAAAATTTCAGACATATTAATAAAACCTATAATGACTGCTTGCATGAGAAAACTTCTCTCTCCGTCTCTCTCTCTGTCTCTCTTTCTTTCTATCTCTTATTTCTAACCTCTTTTTTCTATCTCCATGTCTGTTATATTCAATGAATGCAATGTCATAATATTCATTAAAAGTTGAAAAGAGCAAATTAAATTAAGACAAGAAAAATAGGCTCTTTCATCATCTATTTTTTAATAGTTGATAAACAAATACTTTGAAATTACCAGAAATACTATGGAAATAATACAGTTAACACATTCCAAATTGGGGTTCGTGAATCTTGCGTCACATTAATCCTTATTGGGTTGTTTAACGTCGCAATTAAACGTTTTTTATGATACTAGTTGCCATACGCGTACGCATAGGTAGACGTTGTAAAATTAAACATTTTATTTTCCATACGCAAACACTGAATGCATGGTTAAATATTAGTAGCGTTTAAAATTAAGAACTTAGTTAAACATTGCTCGTGTTTATACATAACTTCAGATATAAAGATGGTTTGTGTTGATTCATGTCATCATAGGTACAAATTAGTCGCGTTTGTAAGTATAAGTTTATAGGTAAACAATGGTCTTGTTTAAGACTAGTATTTAGATATTCACGTTTATATTTGAGATCTTTAACAAACTTTATTTGTGTTTAGAATTTAATCTATAGACAAGCATTAGACGTGTTTATATTTCACTCCTATGGTAAACATCGGTTAAGTTTATACATTAGGTTATAGATAAGCCTTAGTAGCGTTTATATTTGAGACATTTCGGTTGGATTTCTACTTTAGGCTATAGATAAGCATTAGTTGTGCTTATATTTGAGTCCTTAGGTAAACTTCAGTTGTGTTTATACTTTAGTCGTAAGCAGTTGTCGAGTTATTTGTTTGAATTCTATAGTAAACCACCGATGTTTTCATAATTTTGTATGGCGATACACATTAGTCGCGTTTATATTTGAGTCATTTGGTAAACTACGGTTTTGTTCATATTTTAGTCCAAAGATATGCATTACACGCGTTTATATTTTAGTCCTATGGTAAAGTAAAGATATGTTTAAAGTTTAGTCTATAGATAAACGTTAGCCACAATTATAATTGAGACTTTGGATGTATATGGATGTGTTTACATTATAGTCCATAGATAAATATAATCACGTTTATTTTTCAGACCATTGGTATACTCTTTTATGTCTATATTATTCTATATTTAAAGGATTAGTCGAGTTTATATTTTAGTCCTTTCGTAAAATTCGGTTGTATTCATACTTTAGTCTATAGATAGCCATTAGTCGCGTTAATATTTCATTCCTTAGGTAAAAGTTGTGCTTATAGTTTTGTTTATAAATAAGTATTAGTCTCTTTTATATTTGAGACATTTCGTAAATTCTGGCTGTGTTTATACTTTAGTCTATAGATAAGCGTTAGTTGCGTTTATATTTGAGTCAATTGGTAATCTTTGGTTGTGTTTATACTTTAGTCGAAAGATAAGAATTATTACCGTTTATATTTGAGACCTTTGGTAAACTTAAATTGTGTGTATTCTTTAGTCTTTGCATAACCATTATACTAGTTTTAGTCAATTGGTAAACTACGGTTGTTTTATAATTTAGTCTATAGATAAGCGTCAGTCGCGCATTTATTTGTGTCGTTAGGTAAACTTAGGTTGTGTTTATACTTTTGTCGATATATAAGTATTAGGCGTGTTTATATTTAAATCCTATGGTAAACTTCGGTATTTTTATATATAGGTCTATACATATGCGTTTATTTTTGAGACCTTTGGCAAACATCAGCTGTGTTTATACTTTAGTTTCTACATAAACATCAATCGAGTTTTATTTGAGTCTTATGGTAAACTACGGTTTCTCTTAGCATTAGTTGTGTTTATATTTGGATCCATAATTAAACATTAGTGGTGTATATTCATGGGTGCATACGATTGTTATCGTTGGAGTGTCATGGCAATCACTTTTACATTTTACATTTTAACATTTTTAGCACCTAATTATCGAGCATGTTGTCTATATAAATAAGTGATGAAAGGCGGAACGTACATAATATTATAGATTCTTGTACTAAAAATTGAAAAATCAGCCTTGACCGTAAATACATCTGACCTGAATATTATTTTTTGAATGTTCGTTAATCATATTATTTCGAGCAATATACAGGCAAGAGCAATGGTTCTCAAACAGTACGGTGCGCCTCATGGGTGCGACTGAAGGTGATAGCCGGTGAGGCGGAATGGTTGAAAGATAATCAAAGATTTAGAAACAGTTTCAAAACATTCCTATGCCAAAAATAAATATGATTTCAAAATTTAAAATATTATTATGAATCACTCGTAATTGCATGCATATGTCCCAGTATAAATAGTTATGAATAATTATTAATAGATTATATAATGTATTAAGAATAGTAACTATGGTCCACGATATGTTGAAGAGAGTTATCAATGATAATATTCTGAATTCAAATTCGCGGTTATTTCCCTTTAACCCTCACTCTGATTTTTTTTTTTAATGTACTTTTCTTCTGTACGGTTTCCAGGTACACCCTGAACCGAGGTGGTAGCACCTGTTAAGGTTCTAGCTAAGGGAAAATAGTTAACCCCCACTCAAACGGTGGTCAAAACACTATGTAAGTATAAAAATAGATTTATATAGAAGATAACAGCAATATATTTTTGAAGAAAAAATATTACCAGCAATACAAATTTTAAGAAAAAAAAATTACCAGCAGTTACATTTGACTCTCGATGAAAATCTTTTTTACAAAAATATTGCAATAAAACTTGATATACAAACTGATTTCTTATAAAGAATACACTCTATTCATACAAATCTATTGTAAAAACCTTGTCGGCATTAAATAATCCATTGAGGTTGATATGCTGTAAAATAAATAAATAACATATCTGCTTTTGGGTTTCATGTCTTTCCTACTGTGTTAGTAACATTTTGATCTTTGTTGCAATTTGGTGTATCGCGTCGAAATACATACAAACCTTATTTGCCTTAGCAGAATGGTCAATCAGAAAACAGTATTTTATTCCACTTTCCATTTATCACTTTTAGGACAAGATCCGTAGATCATGTTTATTTCTCTGAAAGATGTTGTTAGTTTATGTTGGTGCAATGAACACCCTACTTTTTAGTATGGTTTAGGATGCGCCTTGCTTTGTGGTTGCAGTAGTTGAAATAGTTGTTCATTCTCCACACGTGCCAACGGTCAGTGCTTGGAACTACTGAGGGAAAAAAAATTCGGCCTTATAATTCTAATGCTCAAATCTGAAACATTCGCTTTACGCAATCTGACTCTATTTTCATCTATTTAGATTTGTGCTGCAAAACTGTTTTTTATAAATACACTTGGAATGGTTATGACTATTGTAGCGTCACTTTATCGCTTGCATATATTTCTTCTTCTTTTTCTTATCATTATTAATATTATTATTATTAGTAGTAGTTTTTTAATGTTGTAGTGTTATAGTAATGGCAGTAGTAGACCATCTGTCCTTCCTAGCTTTTCACATTCAATCTTTAACTATACCAAAAGAATTGATTTATCTTCAATGTTTCTGCTGTTATTATGCCTGTTCCCATTTATCCCAAACAACCACACAACACCAAAACGCTGCCATTACTTATAAAACCACTTCCACTACTCTCATCAGCATTGCCACAGTGACGACAGTACGTCTACCTCTTCCGTTGTCTTCGATGCAGCCAATGTTGCTGCGACTGCCACTATTCGCCGGATACAGCGTTGGCACCGCCAGATACCCGTGCAAACGTCAACTTAAAGTCACCAGAAGACCACTGCAGGGTCCCCCGACCCTCGTTTGTACGCAATTCTCCATTATAATAGCCGTCCGAATGTGAATTTAACACCAGCGCGCAGCCAACTTCCGCCGAGAGGTGGCGCTTGCCAACAATGCGAACTGGTGCGTTAATGAGGACCAATATGGCCGCCATTGGAGACCGACCGGAAGTGCTCTTAGGGGAAGCGGGAGCTTTGCCGTCCGCTCGGTATGAAAGTTGTACGCAAAATCGACAAAGATTGGCGAGGAAAAGGAACGCTTTTGTGACACGGCAAAATTTGGAAGGAGAAAGAGGAAAGATGGCGCCCAAGACTGAGGATGGAGTTAGTAGCCGTCAGCGATGCTTCACAGTCGAACAAAAGCAACCAAATAAATATGGAGAATATGTTTGGGCGAATTTCGTTTTAATAAGCACTAAATGTTTTCCAGCCAACACAAGGATGACAAGTGGTCGAGACGATGGCGGAAGTCGCAAAGGTTGAAAGATACGGAAAAGAACACATACTTGTAACGCACAATTTAAATACTATTTACATGTACATAGTTGGGCATACGCAAACGTATATATACGTATATTTGCATATGCCAGTTGAATATATATATAAATATATATATGTGTGTGTGTGTGTGTGTGTGTGTGTGTGTGTGTGTGTGTGTGTGTGCAGGGCACATATATCAGCACAGTCACTTATAAAAATCCAGATTTTGTGCATATTCTCTTTTGCGAATAGATTTAGTGATTAATTACACACACATAGATAAATGTAAATAGAGTTGAGCATGGAAGAATGAGATTGCACACACATACATGAAAATAAACATCTCTGTTCATCTTCATTGATATATATATATATATATATATATATATATATATATATATATAGAGAGAGAGAGAGAGAGAGGTAAGGAGAAAGGCGCAGTTCGATATGCAGCTGATGGTTGCAAAAACGCATAAAACTCTCAGTCGTGCCTAAAACGTAGGATAATATATATATATATATATATATATATATATATATATATATATTTGTGTGTGTGTGTGTGTGTGTGTGTGTGTGTGTGTGTGTGATGTTCGTCCCTCGCAGACGAGGAAGACCATGACTTCTAGTGACTAATGTTTTTTTTTTTTTTTTGAGTGGGTGCACGGAAGAGCCTGTTGCAGCAGAGTTGTATCGGAGATTTACGAATGGATTAACAACCGACACATTTTAATTTATTTGTTTGAACATTATTTTTACTAGATACTCTTATTTGAGTTTTACTGTGTATATATATATATATATATATATATATATATATATATATATATATATAACGGCTTGAATATTTTTGAGAAATTTTGTTAGAAAAATATGTGTCATTCAGCAGGATTCGAACCTGCGATCCCTAACAACACAGAGGAAGTCTGAACCTACAGACTACTCTCGCATAATGGTTTGTTCATAGTAGTGAATGCTTGTGCTGGTCCAACCGCTCTTTTTGTAACACTCGAATACAGAAAATGGGACTCAGTATACCTCAACGACCTTCATCAGGTTTGGGATTCAGACATGTTTTTCCATAATACCTGTTGACACGTGTTCGCAGTTTATTTACTGTGTCCATATTTATGAATACATCTCCACATCACAGATATAGGGGTGAAGAAGAAATGAATTCATTCCCAACAGTATTTACATCTAAGTGAATATAATAAATTCGAATGGAATTCGAAATTTGCTCTCTGATTCTGAGCCAGTATGTATTACTACACCGTACTTTCATATATATATATATATATATATATATATATATATATATATATATTCTAAACATACATTGTTAAATATAACAGACAATGAATGTCTATTATGTTTGAAAATAACACTATTAACTTATACTATTGCAACCAAATACATAATAATTACAAACATGATGAGACAACATTCAAAAACATAATAGGTAGAAATGTTAAACCAATTAATAATAATAAACAAATTAAGCTCATCATATATTATTAAAAAAATTCAAACAGTTGGCCTCATAGTCTTTAATAACCCTACAATCACAAAACTAAATTCTCTACAGAAAACCAATATATTGTATCAATTTACATGCCCATTTAGAGATTGTATCTCTGGTACTAATAATAAACCCACTACATATATTTGTTTTACTACAACCACGCTCTGCCGTAGACTTACCTGTCACCTTTCTGATCAAAGTTTAATTAAACATTATTTCTGAGAAAAGCATAGCCATGTATGAAATATTAGACAGACTTTAATCGATAGCACAATAATTCTCACACATACATACAGTAAAAAGGACCTTCAGATATTGAAGGCCATCTATATTAAATCAAAGCAACCCACACTCAATAAAATCACATTTCAATCTAATCACAACACATTACATTGCATTTAGGCATATGGTTCTGTTGTTAACATCTCGGTTTCTCACGTTGTGTGACATGATAGAACCGCATTATTAATTTACGACCTGCGTCTGCTATTTGTTGACTGTTATCGTCGCATAGCAATGTTTTATGTCAACACAAGAGAATAACATCTTTGACAGTGGATGTCTTTATGTTGACGTCCCTGTGACCACTCTGAAGATGGGTCATGTGAGCCAAAAAGCTTAGAACCAGCATAATGAAAAAAAATATATCCAAATGGTGGACAATTTTTGTTTTTATTTTCACCTGAAATTAAATAAAAAATACGATCTTTAGAACGGCTCATGACATTCATTGTCTATTATATTTAACAATGTATGTTTAGAAAATTATCTGCTGCCTCGATACACACACACTCTCTCTCTCTCTCTCTCTCTCTCTCTCTCTCTCGATGTTTTGAATTTGTGTGTGTGTGTGTGGGTGTGTGTGGGTGTGTGTGTGTGTGTAAGAGAGAGAGAAAGAGAAAGAGAGAGAGCGTTTTTGTCTTTATAATTTAGAATGACTTTTTATGGGTCATCTGCTTCTATTTTATTGTTGTGGTTATAATTTGAATTTGGTGTGTGTGTATGTATGTGTGTGTCTGTATGTTTTTCGGTGTGTGTGTTTTTCATGTCGTTTTGTTGAGTGAAGGCTTGTATTTTTTTATCTATCGTTCTTCCTTCATTATTAGTGTGTCGTAGTCTGTATTTTGGTAAATAGATATAACTTTGAATTTGACACCACTACATTCATGTAAATGTTGGGAAACATATAATTTCCTGTTATGTAATAATTTTATATTGCTTCTATGAAGAGAAATCCTATTGTTCAAGCATTGTGTCGCTCCCACGTATATCTTTGCGCATTTGCCGTATTTTAGAGGGTAAACTACGTTTTTCGAGTTGCAGCTCAGATCTGATTTTCTTTCGAATGTAGTTGTGTTTTCGAACTAGAAGTGTTCTCCTTCTATTATTATGTTGCATACTCCACATCTTTCTTTTTTTTTGTTGTTGTTGTTGTTGCATTTTGTGACCCCTGTGTTATGTGTTCGAATTTCGATGAGGTTAGAATGTTTTTTTAAATTTTGGGGCTGGCGTTTGCTGTGTAATTATTTTGATTCTTTTTAAAATTTCTTTTATTTCTTCATTATTGTTAAGTAATTCCATGTGTGTTTTGATCTTTGTGAATAATTCTGGATTGTTTTTGTTGTGTGTGGAAACGTAAGCTAGAATGTTTTCTTCTTTTTTATGTTTTTCTTATTGTTTCTTTTTTATTATTATTCTAGAGGGATTCTAATGGTGTTTTTCTGCTAGTTGGAAACCCTTGTTTTTTAGTGAAGTGAGGTTTCGTCAGTTACTATCGTGCAAATTCGTCGTGCTAGGAAATAGGGGATGGATTTTAAACAGCTTTTTGGATGATGACTCTTAAAATGGGGATATTTTTGGGTATCTGTGGGTTTGTGGTAAATGTTTGTGATGATGTGATCGTTTTCGTTTTTTATGAGTATATCTAGGAACAGTAATTCTTTATAACTATATTCTAGCGTGAACTTGATTTTGATTTGCAAGTGTTGTAGTATTTTTTACCAATTTCTCTCGTTGGAACAATCCTATTTCTTTTCATATATATATATATATATATATATATATATATATATATATATATATATTCATTCAAGTAAAGAAAGAAAAGATGTGATAATGAAGGTCTTCAGGGTAGCTGATTGTATTCTATTCGCCTCTTCTATTTTTCTGTCAATTCTGTTTTTCTTTGTTTTTGTTTTTGTTTTTTTGTTGGACTTTTATATAAGTCACGCTTATGTTTACTTCACACGTATACATTTTTCTATGACAAAAATATCATAAAAGTTTATACTTTCAATTAAGACATTTATATTCTCTTCGGCTTAAACAAATCCGTTTAATATATCTATCTACATTCACTCAAAAGTTATTCTTATAAATATTTTGAATGGATATGGTCAATTTAATAAACTTCAAAACAGCAATTCTTTTTAATGAATAATTTAAAATGAACATTTTTTCGAAGTCTGTATTTACAGCTGCTTTATTTCAAAATTAATCATTTTTCTTTTGCTGAAAATTATAGAAAGTCCAGTAGTATGTATGATAATCTCGTATCGAAAAGTGAAACAGTTTTCTTGTTGTTTGCATATTGTTTCATTATTTTCCATATCTCGACAGAACGCATATTCTAAATAATATATTACTGTAATTGTATAAATTACTGTATCATTTCATTATACATTCACTGTAGCAGTTATGGCAAAAGCAGCATGCTTTTAATCATTGTGATCTAATCACATTACATCACATCACAGACAAGACTTTAGAAACAAAACCTATTTATCAGAATAGATTTTAAACTCGCTTTTAGTGAGAAATTATTATTAATCTGTATCTGAGAACAGATTAAGCTTAATACAGTTTAATCTTCTTAATGTCGTTTCCAAATATGATTGAATACAGATCTCGTAAGGTCGGACTTACAATTCTTACTTAATGCTTGTTTTGTGGAAGAAAATGATTTTGTGTCAGATGATAAACAAATCGAAAATATTGAAGTAAACAGGCTAAAATAAAATTCTACTGATAAGAATGCATAGCTTCAACTAACATAGGTTGCACAAATAGATTGTTCAGTCTTGCGAGATCGTTCACAAAGATAAGAAACCTAAAGAAAAATCGTTGATGCTTTTTTGTTTTTTCATTTGCTTTATATTTTAACCATTTTTTATTTACTTTTTTTTATACTGTCCTTCCTGTCTTTTTGTATCGTTGCTTTTCCCCCAACATACGCCACTGTCAGACAATCGAGTCGATACGAGTTCCCTTGTCTTGCTTATTCGAAGCGGAAAAGAACGGGGGTTTCACATGCAGCTTTCACTGGACAGTACAAAGCAGCCGCAAAAAGAGAACGGAAATGACGGAGTCGGACGCTTTCTTCATGTGCGCTTGCTCCGCCGCAGTAGGCCGACCCAGGAACGACTAGTTCCGGTCGGAGCTGGCCTCTGCCGCCTGCCACCAAGAATCTCACGCAGTTCTGCAAACGTTTGATTATGGCGTGCAACGGATATGACCCCAGCCATGGCCAGGTCGTCTGAACATTGCTCATTAAAGAGATAACTTTTTGCACTGGGCCCGGTGGACTAGTGTGGAAGATACTCAGCTGCTGCTGCAGCTGATGATGATGATGATGATGATGATGATGATGATGATGGCACTGATGAAAGTGAGAAGATTGCAGACGTGAACAGTTTTGCTCATGCAAAAATGTGGCACTTAATAAAAAGAAAAAATGTCAGAGGAATGCACCAAACGACCGAAAATTATGATATCAAATAATTATATGTTTTCAGTTTGTAGATTTTTTGTTAATTTTTAAATATTTATAGAAATATGACTACAATACAAGCATCTTTTATGGGAGGGGTAATTTTTATAGTTTTTATAATCCATATGGAAATGTGTGTATTCGTGCAGTCTGTAAAATAATAAATTAGAAGATGTCTTATTGAAATAAAGTTATGGAATTAAATTTTGAAAACAGATGACTGTTCCGAGAATGATGATAAAGATTAACACTTCTTGTTTATTTTATGAATTTTTACATATTAATGATATGTTTTGGGTGGGCCTTTTTTTTTTTCGTGCGTGTATATATTACTCACTGAACCTTGCAAACATCACTACATATCTGTCTATATTACTGAGATGAGCTATTATAACTATTTACACGATACTGTTCAGATAATTTTCATCATGTTTTTTGTCACATCCGCAAACGTTTGGCCGTTTTACGCTCCGGCCTTTGTCAGGTGACATTTGATTGAATTTCAAACCGAACCCAGAATAGTCAATCTGTATGTTGATATTTCTGAAGATTGGGTCGATGACGTTTGTGTAGACGTTCTTCCTATGTTTATTTCCTGAAATGACTGACATATAACCTTCACATTTCTGGGTCGCTCAATAAAGTCATTGAGAATCTGTTCTTTTAACTCCACTCACTGCTAGCAAATATTATAAAGGGCAAGTTCTTCTCCCACAGTTTGTTTTGGGAAATAAATATAGGATGAGCGTCTGCGCAAACGTCATCGAACCAATCTTCAGGAACGCAAATATACGGGTTGACTATTCTTAGTACGGTTCAATATTAAAACAAATATCACCTGAAGAAGGCCGGAACGTACAACAGCTGAAACGTTATTAATGTGCCAATAAATATGAGAAAAACAGACCGAACAATGTAAATAGTGTAAATAGTTATCAGTATATATAACTGAGAAGGATCGCACCGGCTAACAGAAGATTCAGAGTGGAAAATGTGTGCTTTCAGTAGTTTTTAGGCTGCAAAAGAAAAGCTGAAAAATGTCCGAAAAAGTTTTTATACAGAACTTCTAAGCCATATAAGTGACACGAATTACCTTACTTGCTATGCTTGTGGTCGGTAAAGCATGAAAATTAAGTCATATGGGAAGTAAATGTACCAAAGGACGACCGAGCAAATATAAAATGGCATGAATTACTGAGAATGCATGTCTCGCTTTTGCGGAAATGTTTGCAAATCAGCTGGTGGACACAAAGAACATAACAAAATGTGTTTCCTATGTCTGACAATGTTGTACCACAGGTTTTAATGGCTTAAAGAAATGCATCCTTTCAAGGCACAATTTCCTCTTATAATGATGTCTTGCGATGGTGTATATCATTGTTGGTTTCTTACAAAAACTAAAAGATACTTGACTTGACTTGAATTAATATTAGATAATAATATGTTGCCTTTTTAGGTTTATAAAATTCCAGTCAACGCCTCCTCTGTCTCTTGTGCCTATCTGTTGATCTGAATGCATCTTATATATGTTGTGATATAAATTCAGTTTGTTCGGAAGAAATACTTCAAGTCGGATTGTGACCTAATAATTTTTTTTTTTTTTTGTAAGGAAAAACACTGAAAAAGAAAATCCACACTAAAACTAATCATAATAATAACTGAAGCGATTTAATAATGACAACGCTCACCGTGGTGGCAATAAACATAGAAACAATTTTCTTATCGGATATACACTTTATAAGGACATATATACAGCGCTTATGAATATCTGTCACATTTTGTCTGTTCTTTTGTTTGTGTCGTATGTGTAAAGAAAAAATTCTTGAAAAAAATAAAAAAATAAACGTGCGTATAAAAACTGTAATGCTTGTCAATGCGTAATGATGTTTAGAAAAATTTATTTGTAACAGTTTGATAATATGGATAACAGCTACGACAATAATAATAATAATAATAATAATAATAATAATAATAAAAAGAAAAAATATTCAATCATAAAAGAAGGCAGTAAATTCAAACAAGATTTACAGTTAGTAGATTCTGTAGAAAAGCAGAACGGAAGCCAAGAGCCGACTATTGCGGCAAAGAATATGAAAATGAAAGCCAAAGATAAAGCTCTTGAACAGATGAAACAGCGCTGGCAAGACAAACCTCTGCATGGCCAATATCCAGTACGTGCCAATAAATCCAATGTTGACAAAGTTAATACTCATCGATGGTTACGTGCATCTGGATTAAAGTCCGAAACTGAAGGCTTTATTCTTGCAGCACAAGACCAAAGTCTTTTCACTAGAAACTTTCAGGCAAATATTATGCATAATAATATGGATCCAAAATGCAGGTTTTGTGATAAACACCAAGAAACAATAGACCACCTAATCTCAGGCTGTTCTGTGCTTGCCCCAAATGAATATAAAAATCGCCACGATAGAGTTGGGCAATATTTACATTGGGCAATATGCAAACATTATGGAAAAGCTGTAGGCAAACACTGGTATGAACATCACCCAGCACCGGTTACAGAAATAGAAGATGTAACCATTCTATGGGATTACACCATCTACACAGACAGAAAAATTGAAGCAAACAGGCCAGACATTATTGTTAAAAACCAGAAGGGGAAAACTTGTCTATTAATTGATATGGCTTGTCCAGCGGATTGTAACATAGCAATCAAGGAATTTGAAAAACTGTCAAAATATAAAGACCTGGAAATTGAAATAGAAAAAATGTGGAAATTGAAAACAAGAGTTGTGCCAGTGATAGTAGGTGCACTTGGAATGATAAAAAATGGAACAAAACAACACATTGAAAGAATCCCTGGAACCCCCAGCTTAAGAGACATACAAAAAATTGTCTTATTAAGTACAGCCCACACACTAAGGAAAACTTTATCTATGTAATGCTGGAGATGATAGGGAAGATAGAAAAACATGAAATGGAGCCATAACAACACGCCACTACCTGCCTTAGGTCTCCCCGCAGACTTGGTTGGTAGTGAGACCAAAGCAGAAATCGAAATATGATGAAAAATGACATAATAATAATAATAATAATAATAGAATATTGAGAAGAATGTGATAGTATTAGGGCTTTCTGTCACGGGAACTCTGATGAAAGTTTTACTGTGAAAACTCAACGAATAAATATAGAAATATTCAAAGGGCAAACCATATTAACATGAATAACAAACAAGGTTGGGAAATCAGATTAGAAAATCTGCTCTTGGAATAGAGATATTTTAAGAGTTGAGCAATGAAACACAGAGGTTTTAAAAGTTGAGCAACATGAATAAATCACACCAAAAAATTAGAAATTTAACTGAAATACTCAGTAGACAAGCCAAAATGATTGGCTTAAGATGGAAAGCTACAAACGTGTAAACAGTGGATTGCGCAAAAAAAGTAAAATAAAACGAGAACACATTTTACTACAATATAAATAAAGAAGAGTAAAAAACAAAAAAAACAGATGTGATTAAAATAACACTAGAAATGTTAGAAAAATAATTCTAGAAATGTTAGAAAAATAACTAAATAGCTAATGGAAATTTAAAATAAAAATGAATTCCGATGTTCTAAAATGTGCGTTTGTGAATATGAATAACGGCTTGGAATGAGAAATCAAAGAGTCGAATTCCAGTCGAATTCATTTCATTAACTTACGAAGAGATGGATTAATATTTTTGGGGAAGGTATTAATCCATTTCTCCTTCCTCCAGCTATGGATTGGGTTCTAGATCCTTGGTTGGCAACTGTTCTACCGCGAAATATATATCCCTACAGTCACGCTCATAGAGTGAGCGATAGCGAGGCAGTATCGGACAGTTCATTCTCTTTACTAAAGTTATTAAAACTTTACTACCAGTTAGGAAATATTTTGCCGCGTGTTTGTCCTTTAAAAGTGCCTTAATTTATTATTTTTTTTACTCCTGTCGTCTAGTAGTGAAGAATATATATATATATATATATATATATATATATATATATATATATATATTTATAAATATCCTCTCTATTATAGTAAAGACTGTTGCGTATATATATATATATATATATATATATATATATATATTATTTTAGATGTCATAGCGATATAAATATTTTGCCTTCATTTTTGACGGCATGGTCCCACTTGTCATATATATTACTGTTTACAAGTATAGACTTCCTGTTAGCTCTTGTTTTCCTTAAAACTTCCCTGTTGTTTCATAGGGTTTTCAGTCTTTATAGATAGAACTATATCTCTATCTCTGCAAGCCTCCTTTTCGTTTGTGAAAAGATTGTCCAGCCTTCACTGCCATATCGGAAATTAAATATTACATAGCAGTCCGGCACTTTTTGTTTCTAATGAAATTAACAATCTTAAATCAGATGCCTGTTGCTGATGTTGCAAATCCAGAGCTGGAAAAGAAAAGAACAACTAAGAAACAAACAAAAAGTTTCTAGAAAAGGAATCAAAAGTTCAATCAATCAAATGAATATGAAATAAATTAAATCAAAAGAAAAAACTAACGTAGTTGAATGGATTAACAATAGAAAAACGTATTATGTGATCCTCTAAATCTGGATTATCGAATATCTTATAATATTCAATTTTAATGGGAGTGTTTATATAGATATGTAAGTAGCGTAACTGCTATCGAGACGGAAAGTAGAATCGGAGAGTCGAGTTCAAATTCCAGTTTCGCCTGTTGCGTAATATATACATGGAAAAGACAAGAATCCACCTCTTCTCCGTCCAGTTATAGGTTAAATATTAGGGTAGACCGAGCTTTATGGCCTTAGGTGGTAACCAGTCTAAAAAGTGGAGAACTGAATCCCAATCCCCAAAGAAAGCAACGGGAAACCACTACTTTTTCTTTGCTAAGAACATATGAAAATCCCCCGATAATAAAGGAAGGGTATCGATGAAGAGCCATGATCGCTTTCGTCGAATGAACTTTGCTTTTAATCTGATAAGTGCCAAATGAAGAGTTGATTTGATTACAAAAAGAGAATTTATCACAAATGCTAACATGAAACGAAAGATCGTGCAGACAGGTATTATGTTTCCAGTGTTGTTTGCCATAATCATAACATTACTGATGCTAATATTGAAAATATCAAAAAGTAGAACAAGGCGAACGAAATTGAACAAAACAACTGAATTATGTATATATTGGATCACGTAAATTGTTTCCAAAATAAAACTCATTAAGAGTTATGATCATAACATTGCACTGGAGGTCGGTAGAGAGAAATGCATGTGCATAGAAACGTAGATGACCTCAGGCAGGAATGAACTTACACTTAGAATATCAATTTTGTTCTAAATCACCGCTGCAATTAATTAGGAAAGTCGTGAATCAGTAAATAGGGGGGGGGGAGAAAAAAAGAAGAAGGAAAAATGCATGTGAAAATGAGTAAAGAGCACAATATTGATGAAAGGGAAAAACATAAGCATTGTAACAATACTCTGGGTCCTTTTTAAGCTGGACAAAAGAAAAATATTAATTGATAGATCGACAGTCCAAAAATACTAATAAATACGCTCTGCCGGGGATGAAACCAACAATCAAGTGAAATAACACATAGCCAGGACCGAGAAATCTATTCAAAAGTCATATATATCAACTTCTGCCAAATACGCACAAGAGAACAAAAAAGAGAAAAAGTTATAAATATTACTCAAAATAAATTAATAATAGCGAAAATTTTAACGAATGTAAGAATGACTGTGCAAGTCGAATGATGAAGAATGCAACAGATAAGGAAATGTTGATGGAAACAAAGTATGAGAAGCAATCTCTTTGCGGAGAATTTAAAATTGCGATGTGTTCGTCAGAAGTGTTCACTAAAAATATGCTCGTATCCATTTTCTATAATCGTGGTGAAAATAAATGGCAGATATAGAAATATGAATCTGTACATTCAGTTTTCTGGTTCGTACTAATAAATGTTTCTGGGTTTCAGTTGTGAGTGTACAATGAAGTGTTACCAGAGAACCAATCGAGTACCAAGCTGCAATCAGGTTCTTCTGTCAAAAAATGGTAGTTGATGACATTAGGTATGGACAAGATAACCATTTTATAGTTTTAAGTATTGAATGAAATGCCAACTTCCATTTTAGAGGGTTACTCCGTAATCATCAGTCAGTTAAGTGCCATACGTAATAAACGCTTGGGCAATCATGTCACGAAAGAAACATGACTGACCGGGCAGAAGATTATCCCGCAGTAGGTTGCCATTATTTTCTGCGGTAGACTGGTTGCCAGCCAAGGCTATAGAACCCAATCTGTCCTGTTATTTAACCCATATCTGGAGGGAAGAGACGGATTAATACATTTCCCAAAGGTATTTACGCGTAAGTGAGTGCAAAGAATTCAACTGGAATTCGAACTCGGCTCTCCTATTTCTAGTTCCGAGCCGAACTGCACCACAACACACATCCATAATTATCAGGGAACTTGATTTATGTATAGATACGCTCCTGATCAAAATTTTAAGACCACTTAAAAATCTTTAAAAAGATATATTTTTTTTTTATAGATAGATTTTAAACTCCTCCCACTTAAGGTTACCAATACTACAATCTAAAAGGTTATGGAAACAAAATGCTATAGTCCAAACGTTTTATTTAGAAATTTACATTTTTATAAAATAAGGCAATTTACACATGATCAAAATTATAAGACCAGAGACAAAAATTCTACGAAATTGTACAAAAAGTGTATGAAAACATTCAAAACCAAATTTAATAATGAGTTCTACCTCCACTGCTTTTGATGACTTCAAAAATTCTGTCGGGCATGCTAGAAATAAGCGTTTCCATTAAGGTGCGGGGGATGTTGCTTCAGCTTCTGAAGATGGCTTCACGAAGTTCATTTTTTGTTGAATATTGTTTGCCATTTCGATAAACATCTCTTGTCATCCATCCTCAAACATTTTCAACTGGGTTCAAGTCTGGTGAGCATGCAGGATGTCCCAAGAGATACACCCAATTTTCTTGTAACGGTCCATCTTGCAGCATGGATTGCAGCATTATTCTGTTGAAATAACCATCCATCCACACACAAACGATGGCTCTCCATCATCAATGATGCTTTTTGTAGCATGCTAACATAACCAGTCGCTGTTTGACAACCCTGCACCACCTGGAGCTCCATCGTCCCTCTGTAAGAAAAGGTACCCCCATATCATTAGGGACCCTCCACCACTATGACGTGTGGAGAAAATTTCAGGAGGCATGTTTTTGCTATGCCAATATCGTTGGAAGCCATCAGAACCATCTAGATTGATTTTTTTCTCATCAGAAAACAGGACTTTCTTCCACTTCTCAACGTCTCATGTTTGGTATTCACAACCAAACTTTAAGCGGTCCACCTTGTGACGTGGAAGCAGCCGAGTAATTTGTTTATGCTTTTTATTTACCATGCCTTTTTGTCATAAGTGTCGTCTGATGGTTACGGGACTGCAATGAATATCTGTGACCGCCTTAATTTGACTAGAAGAAAGCCCCCCCCCCCTCTTTCAGAACAACCAGTCTTATTCTCTTACTCAATGCAGGAGAAATTTTTGGGGGCCTACCAGAGGATTTTGCTTTTCCATAATTCTCACTGTTCTTTAGAAAGTTGCAAATCACAGTTTTACTGCGATTTACCTTAGCTGCAGTCGCCCTCTGTGACAAACCTTGCTTATGGAATTCTAGAATTCGAGAACACCTTTACGCAGTGATTGCTAATCTCTAACTGAACTAAAAACATTGGAATTACCATAGATCTAACAATTTATACCCCTGGTCTTATAATTTTGATCATGCGTAAATCGCCTCATTTTATAAAAATGTAAATTTCTAAATAAAATGTTTGGAATGTAGCTTTTTGTTTCCATAACCTTTTAGATTGTAGTATTGGTAACCTTAAGTGGTAGGAGTTTAAAATCTATCTGTAAAAAAAAATTATTTTTAAAGATTTTTAAGTGGTCTTAAACTTTTGATCAGGAGTGTATGAGGGGAAAAAATATATGCAAAAAGTGTGAACATGACGGGTTCTTCGTTTGCTCACAACTTTCCAGAAAAAATCTAGTGTAAGCGGCTCCCTTAAAATCTTGCCCTTGTCTCAGGAAAGCAAGAAAAAAACATTTCGGTGTACTAATTATCAAGGTGTGTGCTGTGGGAGTATAAATATCAGCACGGAATGAGAAACCAGTGAGCCGAGTTTGAATTCAAATGAGCCGAGTTTCAAATTCGTTTTATTCATTTACTCATAAATACCCTTGGGAAAAATACTAATCAATCTCTTTTCCCTCCAGCTATGAGTTGAATTGCAGGACAAATTGGATTCTAGAGCCTTAGTTGGTAACTGGTCTACCGCAGAAAGTAATGTCAACCTAGAACGGGAAAATCCACTGCCTAGTCAGTTATGTCTCTTTCGAGACATGGTCGCACTAGCGTGTATCACGTATGGCAATTAACTGACTGAATTATCAAGAATTAATATTCATCACTTTGACCTTGAGACGAGAAACATAGGACCAAAAACTTAATCATAGCCATTTCCAACCGCTCAAAAAAACACGTGTCCATCTCTCTGCTGGAAGCACAATGGTGTTGTGCTTATGAATTTCATGGATAAAAATAACACGATAACTGTGATCCATTATGCCTTTCTGCTATTCACATTCCGAGAATTTCTCCAAACCCACGCAGTATGTTCAGCAAAACTACCCGGATCCTGCAAGATACTTACAAGTACACAACTTCTTTTGGGACACAAACAGAAGCATACTCCTGTGGGTAAGGAATTTTTCACCATTTCTATTATTCTTCTGTCCTGGAGCCAAGTGATTTCTAGCTTTTGCTTTCCATGAAGTTGTATTTGAAAGGCAGACGCTTTCAGGATGACAACATTGATTAATGAAATGCAGAATTTGTGCAGTTCCAACTTGCAGAGTTCTACAGAGAAGGTATAAGGGTAGGATAACTGAATTAAAAACCGTGCAAAAGGTAACAAGAAACCACTCCACTATCTTTCCTTAAAAGTCATGGCAGGTCACTGATAAAAAATGAACGGAATCTAGAAAGTCATGATTGCCTAAGCCCTGAAAAGACGTAGTATCTCAAAAACATTACGGATGATACTTAGAATAAAATATCGGTCGTGCTAATAAAACGAAACAATCAACAAAATAAAAAGGACGATAATAATTTTAACTACGCCAAGCAAATATGTGAAAACAATAATAGGAAGACTGTTGTGTACGTGGATCCATTTTGTCAGCAGAAACTGCAATTCACACGCTGACTGTAGTGCGAAAACTAAAGAAAAAGAAAGAGAGAATAGTTTCTGTTCATAGCCGACCGCCATGTTGTCGACTTAGATCAGAGAGTATTTCTTTTAACATTAGCAATAAGACGCTACACTGAAGTTCGATATATGCTTCATCGTTTGGATCACGCTCGTTGGGACAGGGCCGGGAAAGTAGAGTAAGATCTGAAAGGAGAAAGAGAGAGAATATAATGACTTTTCAGTTGCGTTCAAAAGGGGAAACAGCGAGAGAAAGAAGTCTGTGCCCAAATTGGAAGTATAGACGATGTTCAGAAAGTAGCAACGAGACATTAGATTCGAGCTGATGTCGCAGATTTTACAAGTATTGCAGCGCATATTCTTTTTCTTTGATCGGAAACATTCATTTAAAACTGTAATTCTAAAATAACTATTTATTCAATTAGGCAATATTCTTTAAATAAATGAAACTGTTTTTTTCAATATAATTTCAAATGCATGTTTATCAAAGTATAATATTAATGCATACGTAATTATATATATATATATATATATATATTGTTGTTGTCATCCGCAGACAGATCTGTTTCGTTGTATCACAGCTCATCAGTACGGTTAGACTCCGATTGCTTTTTTACCCAGGATTGAAACCCGACCGAAATGGCGTCAGTCGGTGACTCTACCCTGGGCTATGGGCGTTCGGTGGAAGTAGGCAGACTTTTTAGCGCATATCATTATACGCGCCCAATAGCCAGATCGCTCTAATTCATTTCACTGAATGAGCGATGCGTACATGCCAGAGTAGCTACTGTTTATCAAAGTCTACTATTTTTCCAGAGTGCTTAATCAGGGTGTGAGAGCGTAAATATATATATCAGAAGATTTCTATGAATGTTTCTAGGTTCATTTCTATGAATGGTTCTACGTTCTGGGAAAATATCTATACCGAATGAAACAAATAAAATGTGGTTTGATGAAATGAACTAATTAGTTCATAGAAATGGATTATAATTTATAACCACTTTACATGATGTGTTGAATTTTCCTTTACAGATATCATTTTTTTTTAATCATATCACCCCGAGCAAGGCGGTAACGCCACTGAAGCAAAGGGGGCTACGTAGGAATGAAAAGATTGGAAAAGAGAAAGCCGGAAACCACATCCTAAACAAGGAACAAGGGGTGAGCCTCTTCACCTGTTCAATAGACGTGGGTGGAGTGTGAACCGGGCGATAGTTTAGTTTATCTACTCCAATTGCTCTGGATAACATCTATTGAGCTCCTTATACAAATCTAGCGCTTGATATTTTTTAGGTACCTCCACTCATTTTTCTATACCTAAATTTAAATTGAAATTTTAAAAATAAATAAGTTATCTTTAAGCTTTGAAATTAGCTTTAATTGAAAGCCAAGGGATTAAATTTAGCAATTCCAGTAAGCAAAATACCCTGGTGTATTTTAAACCGAAACTATATTGGTCGGAATAAAAACTTTTCTAAATTTTCGAAAAGTTTTTAAAATTTAAAATTTTCCGCCATTTTTCATCGATTGTAAACAGAAGCCAATTCTCGGTTTTAATAAATCTTACAAAAATAAAACACACTTCGCCAACACATTATTTTCTTCAAATTACCGAATTTAAACTTCCTTTAAGTTGACTTCAAACAAGAATTACTTGCTTATTGCTTGAAAAATGTTTCAGAAAACATTTCTCAATTACGGTAGCTTTGTTATCACAGCTGTCAACACCTTATTAGCATCTTAGTAGTAGCCGACAATTGATGATCTACAGTATCCGGCCAAAAGTATGGAAGACGAATTTGGTATAAATCTTCTTCATACAAATAGTTTTTGTTTTTTAAGTCTTAACTTTTTTTTTTTTAATCATATTACCCCAAGCAAGTCGGTAACGCCACTGATGCGCAGGGGGCTACGTAAGAGTAAGAAGATTGGAAAGAAAGAAAACCGGAAACCTCATCCTAAACAGGGAACAAGGGATGAGCCTCTTCACCTGTTCAATAGACGTGGGTGGAGTGTGAACCGGGCGATAGTTTAGTCTATCTGCTCCAATTGAAAAAAAAGAGTAAGAGAATGGAAAAGAGTAAAAGATTTGAAAAGAGCTATGTTAAAATTAAAAATGTAACACAGTTTTCAGCAATTATCCAATATTTGATGGAATTTTAGTTATTTTAGCTTTGTAGGTTTACATTTGAAGATGTTTTATGAAAAATAAAAATTAAAATAATACAAAACGTTCTTTTAAAAAATTTTGCAATTTAATAACAGATTGAAAATAACGACAGAGTTAACTCAATAATTTATTAAATGTTATGGCATTTATTAATTTTTATTTTTAATATCTATTTTTCATATTATTTTTAGGTACCTCTACAAATTGTGAATAATTCAAAACACTTGTTAACTTCTAAAATAAATACGACAACTATGGAAACTTGTTATGACTCCTATGGAACATCGTACTTAAATGAACATATTTACACACAGAAAACATTTTTTTTACTTATTCTAAAAATATAATGGGTAAAAAATTTCTATTAAATCTTTTATTTTTTGATAGGCAATATAATCATCAATGCTTAACTAATTCTTTAAAAGATTTTTAAAACTTTATGAATAATAATAATAAATGCAAACAATTCTTTTAAAATTTTATTAGTAATCGAAATTTTTTTCAGGCTATAATGTCCTGAATTATTATTATTTCTTCCAGCAATTAAAAGCTTATCAAATTAAATTATTGCAATTAAAAGCTTATCAAATTAAATTATTGCAATTAAAAGCTTATCAAATTAAATTATTGCAATTAAAAGCTTATCAAATTAAATTATTGCAATTAAAAGCTTATCAAATTAAATTATTGCATTTTTTATATTTCTCTTCGGAGCAGGTTTTCGGATAGTGCCGAATAATTTTAATAAAAAAATAGATGATTTATATTCCCGAATGGGTTCTACGTATAACTAATAAAAAATAATTTGCAAAAATTAAAATTTATTAAAATTTCATGAATTTACCTGGAGTGAATTTACCTTTTCATCAATATTTTAGAAAAATAATAATTTCAAAAATAATTTTATTCATTTGTGAATGAGTACTGAAAGTTTCATTAAAGTCCGACAATTATTTGATTTTTGCGAGAATTTCCAAATTAATGTGTTTGTCACCAAAAAAAGTGAGTTGCATTTTTAAAAATTAAGTGATCGTTTGTAAATAGTCGGAATATTTTCTGTAACGCTAACTCAAATCAAAACAAAATTTTCTGCCAAAATTTCGAACATGTTAAAAGGGATTCAAAAATTTTATAAAACAAATAAAAATTACTTTATCATTTCTCTTAATAATATGATAAACATTTTGATAGAAAAAGTTCGTTTTAAGTTTTGGACCTTTTTAATTCATAGTATGCTGCTTTTTTGTGATGTAATGGAGGGACCTATTTTATATTAAGTAAATCTTTTTGGCTTATCCCCGCCATTCACTATCTTCATTATTTTTATATGTATATATATTATGTATATATAAGAATGATGACAATATTAAATATCTTAATCCCATTGGATTTATATTTTATACGAGCTTTATTCCTTGACTGCATGAATTTAAGCGTGATACTTGACTGGCATCTAGATCCCAGCCATTTACTGTTGAAGTAACTAAATGCAAGCACCACTTCTACTCTAACAGTTTCTTCTCTCGCACTTCGCACTGATTTCTTGCTTCCCTGTTAACTACATTCATCAAATATTTTAAATGCAGCCTCAGTCACCATCTTTCATCTCCTTGAATCCTGTTCATCTTTTGTCCTTTTCTCAATCCTCTCCATATTCGATCATTTTTCTCACTTTCATTCCCTCCTTGCTTTGGATGAAATACATATAAGAAGCAATTCACCCCTCTCTATTTAGTGGACAATTCTTGCGACACTAGAGTGACACTAACACAGGCTTTATACATATAGTCATACACATACAAGCCTATTTCACAACTCATCAGTGTTGCTAGCCATCCACTTGCTTCCAGATAGGATCGAAACTCGACCGATTTCGTGTCAGTCGGAGTGTCTACCCCTAAGCTAACTGTGCATTGTGTGAGAGAGAGAGGGGGGAGGGAGCGTGTTATATACGCGGTGTATACACACGCCAGAAGCCGTGAGAACTCAATTCATGACCGAGGAGTAATGCGTAAATCGCAGAAATGGTTATTGTTTTTTAAAATTCTCCCCTGTAGAGAGCTCAATCGTAACGAAAGCAATATATATATATAAATTCAGATAAAATTTAGAGAGAAAATAACCATTTTCAACATGTCAGTTTAAGACATGCAGTGTAAATCCAGTTTAAACAAAAAATGAGGAAAAATTCTTATGCCGGGGGCTTGGTCTAGTAAAGGAAGGAGTGGGGGACTATTGGCTAATATATATATATATATATATATATATATATATATATATATATATATGAGTCGAATATATGGATTGAAATCCCACAGGATGAACAGAATAAGTAAAGAACGGGTAGAAAAAAGTGTCTTTAATGCAGCATGTTTCTCTTTAATAAGCTTCTTCAGAGATTTTTTTAAAGACGAATTATTTCATTTTTTTTTTTTTTTAACAATCCAAAGAAACAATATGTTGGTTGAGGTTTGATTTTATTGGTCAGATATATTTCACGTGTAATGAGCAATATAATTTTTAAATGTCAGAAAACGTATGCCTGTTTATATGTGTGTGTATGCCACGTGCAATAAAAGCAATATATGCTTACTTTAAATGTAAGTGTATGTATCTGAAAATAATACATGAGTCAAGCGTATTTAAACTATAGATGAATTAAATGTGTTTACATGTCGATAACGTCGGTATGTGTGTAAATGACAAAACGAAATACATTCCGTTCAAAAATTGAAGTGAAATAATGTATACAAGTATCAAGCAATGGACGATTTTCTTTTTTAAATATTAAATATATGTATCAGATAAAATAATTGGTAAATGTATGAATGCGCTTGATTATAAATCGTTAAAGTTAGTATGTGTGGGATTGATAAAACTAAATAAATTTCCGTATAAAAATGTAGAGAAATAAAGTCTACAAGTATTTAGAGAACCTATCTACCTGTTCTTTACTTATTCTATTCACACACACACACACATATATATATATATATATATTGTTTAATTACTTAGTTTTTATTCGGTCATAATAAGATTAGACTAGTGCACATTCGTATTAAAAAGTGTTCAATACAATTATATTGTAAAACTTTCGAATATTGTAAGCGAGTTATTACGCGACCTAGATTTCTACCATGAGTGGTGACTTCAGGCAATTTGCTATGTATATATATATATATATATATGAGTGAAAATGTATAAATGTTAAAATGTGAAAATGTTAAATTCTTAAGACTAATAATGATTTTATAGAATAACTAGCAGTATAGCCCGGCGTTGCTCGGGTGTAATGAAAGTTTTAAAATTAATCTGTGGTCCTGGAGCTCAGACTCTTTGGACGTTGGCCCGAAAGTCTAAAAAGCAATAGTTATTTCCAGTTAAAGAGAAACCGTAGACTGAAAGAAAAATGAATGGATGTAAGTCAAATTTTGATTTCCTGGTATCGATATCAAATTTTCTGCACTATTGTAAGAACTGCAACCTTGAAACTTCTGAATATCGTTTCTTATGTTTTTGTCTAATTTATTTAATTTGATTAAAATCGGACCACTCCTTCTATAACCCGATTTTTTCGATTATCGATTTTCGATATTTATCAGGGGTACCTCAACACAAAACCTAACTAAGAACACTCGCAGACGCTTATAGTACAACTGTATAAATTTTCAAGAAAATCGGTTCAGCCGTTTCGAAGTCTATAGGTAACGGACACACACACAGACATACACACAAATTTTCATTTATAAATAAGTTTAGATTTAGATACCCACACACACACACACACACAGAGACATAGCGGTGAGGTACAGATATACAGCAAACGCTATATCTATTAAATTTTGAATATTTTCTAACATTTTAGATTTTCTACATTTTCATAAAGTTATACTCTATTAGTTTAACTTTATTAAAATGATTTGCCCTGTCGGTTTGGATCCGACGACGTTAAGGTCGAAGACAACAACGACCATTAACTTTTCATTTCGACTCCGACGCGGAAATCTCTGAACACATAGGACAAACAGGGTAAATTGAAAATGAAATATTCATTTAATAATAATAATAATAATAATAATAATAATAATAATAATAATATTGTGAACAGAGGGAATGATCTTAATCATATTGAAATAAACACCCACATTTATATAAGCTCTATTCCTGATATTGCGAACTTTAATATATAAATATAGCTTACCTTAGAATTATGTTTTATAATCCGAGTTCGAATTCTAGCTGAATTCATTGCATTCACTTACGCGCAAATACCCTTGGGAAAGGTATTAATTCGTCTCTTCCTTCCAGTTATGGGTTAAATAATAGGACAGATTGGGTTCTGTAGCCTTGGTCTACCGCAGAAATCAATGGCAACCTACTGCGAGATAACTTTCTGCCCAGTCAGTCATGTCTCTTTCGAGACATGATCGCCCAAGCGTGTATCACGTATGGCAC